>STHB01000012.1:716323-1149187 GCA_018908115.1 Anopheles rivulorum
TTTTTTTTTCATTGTGTTAGAACGTATTAGGTCGTATTAGACTAATTTTTACCACGTAGCAGGCTAGTCAGACCGTGCTACGGGGGGACAGTCCGAATGGGATTTGAACCCGGTCCGATCGTGTTAGGAACTGGCGCCGTTGCCAAATACACCACCGGGCCGCCCCTATTAGTTCATTTGTTTTTATAAATATTAAAATTGTCACCCTACCAAAAATAGACGTTAAAATTGTATTCATTTCATTTAACTCTGTGATATACGGCCTGGTCGTTTTTCAGTTTATAAAAAAATAAATAATTAACCGGTACTGCTGTTTTATTCGTACGAACGAAATATATTTAGTATTACAAGCATCTTGAACATGATTGCGTGAAGTTCAGATTAGTAAAAAGGCATATTTCTTACAATTGTTTCTGTTAATGATTGTTCCCGGTTATGTTTTGTTACCAAGCCAAACAAACTATCTACTAACAAAGAAGGAATGAGTAACTCATATTACTTCGTATTAAGTTAAATAAATTTATTCATGTTTTTTTCTTTTATTTATGTTAGAACGGCCTGACCATATTAGAATAATTTTACCACTTAGCAGCCTATTCAGACCGTGCTACGCGGCGTTCGAATGGGATATGAACCGGTCCGGTCGTGTTGGGTATAGCCCCTTTACCATATACACAACCTTGCCGCCCCAAATTTCTTCATGTATTACATACAAAATAGCTCATTCATTCCGAAAAGAAGTACGACTAACCAAGAACTTTCATTCTAGGTTGATGTTTGTATTGCATTGAATATTTCTTGTGTCATGATTTATTTTGCTAGCATTCTACTCTGTTCACAGTTTTCATCCATTCTTGTTGTAATTTCAATTCAATTGAAAGTAATATTCATAGTAGAACACTTTTCCAAATGTAAAATAATACAGTTTTCTAAAATGACTGACGATTCTTAAAATTTTCCTAAGGCCAACACAGTTTAAGCAATTTTCAAACTTATAAATGTAATAATTGTGACTTCCTATTGATTTATACTATGATTTATCCGAACAAGATCGTTTTTCCGAACAGACCATACAGCCGTGCTCGGTACATTTTAACTTCAGTGTTCCAATAAATGCCGACTGTGAATTTTACAACGTATTTTTTAGTCACAGTAGTCATCTATTGCACGTGTTGCTTCGTACAATTCTCACAGCCATCTGTGTTGATGACATATCACAATCTGCTTTTTTACTATGAAGACGTACGACTTATAGCCTACTACCATCATGTTTGGCGAAATGTTAATAATAGGACGACTGCGATGCAGTTAATTATTACTTTCCTTTACTTAAATTATTTACACATAAATTGTTTTTATTTATACTAAATTAGATTAGAATTAGAAAGATAACATTTAGACACTGACTGTAATTTAAACACATCATTTATTTGTTTCATTTTATTTCTATATTTGTTTTCTATTATTTTGTTTTCTAAAACAAATTCAAGCTTATTACAGAAATGATTAAATTGTTTGCCACTTTCATTGCCATTGACACGGTAAGTAGCTTCACCTTTTCTTATATAAATGATAAGTACAAGTAGACGTGGAAAGCTCCAAGCTCGCAAATGTGTAACCTCACAACTATTTTTCAATCCAATCTTTTCACAGGGATCCAAAAGTCTGATTATGGGCCTCTACAAGTGTGAATCCATCACTGGATCCAAATTTTCACAGGGATCCAAAAGTCTGATTATGGGCCTCTACAAGTGTGAATCCATCACTGGATTAATGTGTATTTACTATCCTTCCACTGTTAAATGGATCCAATCATGCCACACTTGAACGATGATGAAACCATTTTCCTGTACCGAGTCCGGTTGGCATTGTTGCTATGAAAATATCATTTCCGTTTCGAGTATATTCGAGGGAAGTGTTTTCACAATGGTGAAAAGATTTCGCAGCCTTTGCTACCGGCCTTTGCGGAAGCATTTTCGGGATTGATTGGTATCAATTCTTTGAATCAACAAAACGTATCAACGTCCACGTCTCGCGCTGGTAACATAACTTCATGCATTTGGATTTGGTCAAAACCCACACGATGCCTTGTGGAAATAGAAAAGGTTCGCAAGGAAACAGAAAAGCAATACGTTTTTGTAGATTGTTTACCACCAGCCGTGTGCTGGCATGAAATTAAGTTACCCCAAAGTCTTCAATACAGAAACCTCTAACGGTGGGTTATTGAAATCATCTTCGTGTTGGGATGGGATAAGAGGAAAACTAAATTAATTACGATTTCTCAATGGTTCTTAATTTTAGTGGAGGGAAATAACGCCACTGTTCCTGACATTTGAGGACATTGCGGACAGGAATCAATAGAGCGAGCGGACATTCTTTTTATTATTTGTTAGCATTTTCTTTTGAATCACTTACCAAATTTTATCAAACGAACCATAACATTTTAATTTCGTTCTCAAGTTATCTATGATTTGGTGTGATATAGTTCACAATTACAGAAATGCTATAAAAAAAACTTCAATTTACACAACTTTTGCATAAAAGTTTGAACAACTCCCCCCCACACAAGTATGCGTGAATGAATGATCGACGAGGGGAAAAAGCACGTGGTGGTTATCTTCTGTTTGTCCAACGCAAACACTTCACCGAGGGATGATTTATTTTTCAACTGCTATTTTCACAGCACTTATCACGCCTTTCTGTTTGCCCGATTGCTAGTCGAATGCATATTTTCCTCTCCATTTGACGAAGATGAAATCACTGCCCTGCTAAACCCTATCGACCCAATCCCTAGCGTCGTATTTTAGGACTGTCATAGAAGTAGTCTGCCAGGGAGCGATTTTCCTGCACGAGGGACCGATGTGTTTGTTAAGCGAAGGACAAAATGGAAACTAGTCGGTGATGTTTAGCCGTCTGCGTGCTACGTGCGCTACATGGCGTGCAGTTCGAGTGGTTTGGTGAGGTTGTTTTTTTCTTCCTGCCAAAAGTAAAAATCCATTTAAATTTGTAATCTCTTCCGCTTCGTTGTAACATGCAGTCAATGCCCGCCGGGACAGCGTAAAGCATTGACAGTGACGCGTCGGTGTCAATGTCGTAGGGGTTTAATAATAAAACAAGAAATAAATTGTATGCAAAACAGATTCCACGGCATCCCAGCTAACTCCCGCCAAAATAGTAAGTGCCGCGGTTTGCCATCATTCGTTTCGCCTTCGATAGTAAGTCGGCCATCGGGTCTTTTGTTCCTTATTGCAAGCAGACAGAAGGCCCTTTACGCTACGGCTTTCCCATTACGCTGATACAGTAAATGAAAAAAAAGGGAATGCTTCTGAAGAAAATACAACATAAACATCATCTCATAACAGTCAATTTCACTTTACTTTAACGAGCAACCCAAACAAAATGGATGGATTATATGTACATGGGCGGTATTGAAGGGCAGAAGTAGACACGATAATTGAGTTTCGGGGACATTTCTGCAAGTGGTTCGGAAGATCGATAGGGCGTTTGTTTGTCTTTTAGAAGGAAAAAATCCTCTTTCGCTTTCGTACTTTTCATCATGATTTAATGACAAATATCAATGTTTAAGTAGTGAAGCTTTACGTAGAAGTGTCGAGTTTGTACTTTAGATAAATCACCTACTTTTTTGGAAGTTAAATATTTTAACTTTCTTATCTATATTTATGTAATATTTCTTTCATTTGCTTTCGAATATTTGTGCATACCTACCATCATGACATTGTTAACTACCAACAGATGTCGCATATTCATCGCGATGGTTCATCATTATGACATCACACTGTTATGACTTTCATTTTTTTTCCTCTGTTTTCGCTATTGTTGTTGTCTTTTTGTTTCTTTTTGTAATAATTTTACACAACTTCCATTAATACATAATGTGTGATGTAAGAGATTTTTGGTTTTATTCCTTATGCACTAGCTTAAACATTACAATACCAACAGTTAACTTACTACGGGAAATAAAAACGAGGCGACTAAATCCTACCGGTTAGGCTGGCGCATTATGGCGTACAGGGCAGGCGCATTTCTAGCTCACATCCGGTTTGATTGCGTTCGATCGAAACCCGTACACTGTTCGTTGCAGCCGTAAGCTGGTAATGTTGAACAGCTTCAGCCGGATGTAGAAGTTTTTGGGATTAAAGTCCAGGACCACCTCATGGAAGTATGTGAGCACCTACGGAAAAGATAAGCAATACATGAGATTAGATTCGCGACTGTTAAGTGATGATCGTGCTAGAGCTTTAGTTTTACGCATTGGAATATTGAATTTTCAACCCGTTCTCCTGCTTTTCTCACAGAAGCCCTCAAGGTCCTCTTCACAAAAACTGTCCATTGTTTGTGCGGAGCGACCGATCAAAAACTATTTTCATATCATTCACATTCACATGGCGGGCATTCTGTACGACCGCTCGTAAATTTGATCTAATTAGTTTGTACAGTTTGCTCCAGTTTGTGGGACAATTCGAAACGACAGAAACTCCCGCTCAAATGGGCCAATTAAAATCACGATCCAAACAACTCGATCGCCTTGGTGCCTTGGACGCCGTCGAACGTCTCGTTCCGTTTCTACTATTCCTGCCAGCATTCGACCACCAACGTGCACTCTTTCTATTGCTGACCCCGGGGGCTAAGGTCAATGTGCAACCGTTACAACAACCCCTTCGGTCCGTTCGGGTCGGTCTAGTAGCGTTATGGTGGCATCGAAGCATAAGCAAACTCATAGCTAGTGTTGGAGTAGTCACGTCGCAAATGGAAGCCTCCGTGTGCCATGTCCCTATAATGTTTTTTGCTGTTGTTGTTGTTGTGTTGTTGCGTTGTTTTCACTTTCGCTTGACTAGCTATTTGACAGTGTTTGAAATAGAAATGACGCACCGTCGCGGCATAGCAAACGTTGGACGCGTAGCCGGTACAGCCTGTGGAAGCCGCCGTCACACGTAAAACTATTTTTGGGAGCGTCGCCGACTGATTACATGACATGCTTCAGAAGAAGGTGGAGATCTGTTTGGCAATAAAACCGTACCGGGGAAACGGCTCCCAGCACCGATCGGCTACAGACCTAAAAGCCTAAAGTGGCGCTACACTTCGTACGTCCACATCCATCACAAACTTCCACATGCACAGAAAACCAACGGCACCGGAGGACCCTAACGTTGCTAGTGGGTCTTGCGTGAGCAAAACTGTCCACAACCGGTACAAGTGTGCACAAACATTCGTGGAATGCGAACCACAATGGAAATCTCTCTATCTCTAGAGGCCACTGCGCACCGTTTCTTGCCGGCTACCGAACGCTTCACCGTCGGCTGCGACCGGAGCAGTAGGGCATCCCCGGGCACAACGCGAGAAGGCCATTAATTTCACTTTTTTATCACCATCATTACGTGTTTGCAAGACGCATTTACCTTAGATGAGTTGAATTGTGTAAACGTAATACTTTCACCGTCCGCTGCAGTGAACTTCTCCACAACGGTTACGTTTTGCGGCTCCACGAACGGGCCGACCGATTTGTGCAGCACCTTCAGGATTTCGTCGCCTGCATCCGGGCGGAAGTTACGATACCAACCGACGCGATCGTGCAATCATAGAAGTATAGAAAAATCGGATTGTGTGTGTGTGTGTGTTTCGATTAGTTTGATAAACGCATGGGGGACGAAAAAAAACGAAAACAAAACTCCGAACGCTGCAAGCGCATTTCCTTCCACGCCCGATCGGTCGTTATGTCACGCGACGGACACTACGACACATCGTACGGAAATGGCAACACATGCACGAACGCACGCACGCACCTTCCTTGCGATTGCCCAGCCCGTGGCCAATCCAAAAGCCCTCCTCATCGTAATCGATTTCATAATCACTCAGCTCGCTCATGGCCACCTGCAGATAGGCCAGCGTACAGCACGCACCGAGCACTAGCAGCAGCTTATCGCGCATGATGATAATTCACTGGTTCGTGTCACTAAAACCCAACCGAATCCGCATACACACAGCTTGAGAACGTCACAGTAGGTACATGCGTACACGGATTCAACCACAGAAATGCTTCCAGCCGGACTGAGATGAGCTGCGTTTCACTTCGCGCTTCGCGATGCTACCGATGACACTCACGACGTGCGACTGTGCGCCTCGGAATGGTCCGGTCCGGTTAACGTCCACCGTGCACACGCGCTATCCTCACAGAGTACGGGCACGTAAGCTGCCCCAAACCGTCAAACGTACACCGCGCCAGAGTCGGCACTTTTCAGCAACGTCAAATTCCCGCAACCACACGATACGAGCAGGTTCGTAGCTTTGCCCGCCGGCCAAGTCTTTCGTTCCACGCGCGGCACTCTCTCGCTCACTCTCTCTCTCTTTCTCGCTTCTTCTCTTATAAGCGTAAATGACGCAGTGCTCTAGCGATCTCCTTCGTACCAATGGTTTCGCTAAGATACGGGTGCCACCAGATGTGATCATGGATCAGCGAAAAGACAACGCGACCCTTGATCGATCGATCGTTCGCGCTAACGCACTTCATAAACGGACACGGGTACACTCACACATGCAGATCGGGCTGTGGCTGTGTGTGCCCCACGCACCACCCGCAACCAAACAGAAAACGACACTATTAAAAACTCCCCCCATACGACCGGGGCCAGCCGTTTCGCTGGATTTGTTTATTGATGCTGACGGAACCGTCTAATGGAGGGAGAGTCACTTTATTGCCCATCGCGCGCAGACTCGCTGACATTGAGGATGATAATTTGCCTATCGGTTTGTTTAAATCGATACGAAAAATATTCAAATTCCGCTGACAAATTCCTGCCACATTAGTCGGCAACACATCGTCTCGGTACTATGGAATATGGTGTACAGGAAGTGAATGCGGGAGTGTTTCACGTTTCTAAATCATGCAGCTGCTGTTAATGGACATGATTAAAGGCTGTAAACAAATTCTAAACGATACGAAATGCAATTTTAGGATAAATTAATTGATTAGCATTAGTTGGTTCTGTTAAAAAAATAAATAAACAAACAAAACAAAAACCAAATTGCTGTTTCCTTAACACGCAATCGATCTCATGTTCTGAAACACGCGAGATTTTCGATTTCCCGAACCACATTGGCTTTGCCGGATGAGAGAAAATGAAAGGAAAAAAACTCAAACACACACACACACACACACATACATTCCAAAGATTAAGATGATCGCATACAGAACAGGTTGGTGGGAAACATGTTTTAACATCTGCCTTCCCAATGGGCCATGGCTGTAGCTTGCTTTATCGTGCGTATTACGATAATAATAATAAAAAAACATACTCCTGGGAATATACTCTACCATGTTGATTATACAATCGCTAATTCGTTGCGGAAACGTACGAATGAGGTAATGGCAAATTTCACTTTCCATCTGCCGGTATCACACAAATTATACGATCACTGTCCGACTGGCAGAGAAACATTTTCATCGCGAATTTTGTGCCTGAACGCCTGATACCGTTGGTTTATCTTGCGGCAGTGAGTCAAGGCTGGTGATGATGCGGATGGCACTGTGTAAGATAACAGTTTTTGTTTTATGTTGATCATAGTAAATGTGAACGTGACGTGGAAGGAGATTGTAGGGAACCTTTCATATCACGGCATAACCACGGCAAGGAACGCTCAACATGTTGTGGGTCAATTCCCTTGCAAGGTTACCCTTGCGCGGGAACACAATGCTGAAAGCGCCTGCAACGAGACACAGATTCCAGTGGTGCAACACCACAGCGGCCTACGTACACATTGGATGTTTACCCACCGGATTGTTAGCGCAAACTGAAATCACCTTCGATCATTCGGCATCCGGTACTAGCTGGCATGTTTGGTTGCGCATTTGATTGTGAGAGGATACGATGCTAAAAGCTGGGAAACTGGTTGAAATTTAAATATATCTACATTCGTCGCTTTCGAGAAGATCAATAGAGATGTTTTCGTTGTTAAATCACACGTTCTTACTTAAGCATAATTTGTGTGTGTGTGTGTGTGTGTGTGTGTGTGTTTTTTTTTCCTTCTTCAATCCACTACAAGTTGAATGTACGATCCACAGCAAATCAATAAAACATCCCGCTATGCCGCTGGTTCTGATGCGATTGCAACAGATGGAATTCCAAAACAACAACATCACGGACACACCCAAACATGCGTACGAAAGTAAATGCGAATCGGTTATTACGATGTAAACAGTGCCCACGGAACCAATGTATACAGCCAGTATGGGTAACTGGCTTGAAACTCCCCCTGCCGATACGAATCGTTTCGTCGTTGTGCATGTTTTCGTCACAATTCGATACCGGTTTTCTCACGCCAAAAAATCATGTTCGATATACGCCGTAAGCAATGGCTCCTTTTTGTATTTCTCCGGCCGCAACATGATGGAATGCTGTCTTTTCTTAAGCGAATTCTTTTGTTATCTTCGCGCAATAGTAACAGCCTAGCCTTACATGTTACCTTACGCGGTTTCATTATGTTGCCGCACAACACATCCAATGATTGCTTTTTACTTTATAAAATACCAATTTTAAATTTATGTCAACTACACATAATCAAACTCTGACAAATAATGCATGAGATACGGGAGAAGCGAACGGAAGCTCCGGTTTGGACAGAGGTTAAGAAAGTCGGATAGCAAAACCTGTTTTTAATTCAGTTATTATCGGTTACCGGCCTGATAGCTTCAGCAACAGACCACGAGATGTAAATAATGCCAACGGTTTCCTAGCGCACTACGGCGGTAGAAAACTTGTGCTCTTTCAACACAGTGTGTAAAACACTATTTACTAGTTTCCATTACAATTTGGGTAGGCCCATTCTGTGTGTGTACTTTTTTTAACAAAAACGATCCATATTGCATCGCACACTTTCACTTGTGGGCGTGAGATTTGAAGTCATGACAAAGACTTCATGTACACATTCATAATTACCATGCCACACATAACACCACATGGTACGGAATGTTTGCCGCTCGCATTGCAAAGGCGCACGCTATAAAAGGATCTTTAATTAGATCAATGCCAAGCATGTGTCAACCACACTGGTTCAATCATGGAATAAAACATAAGCTGTTTCCAGTGGGAGGTATAACGGCAAGCAGACTTTGTGACACTTACTAACGGGATATCGTTGTATGAGAAACTTTATGAAAAGACTATAACAAGGTTTTTATACCGGCTAGATGACTACTGAACCCTTACATACCTGCATAATTGCAAATTATTGTTATCCATTAATTGTGCAGTTATTTTTTGTTTTTTACTATTATTGCGCAAAACCAAACCATTTTGTTTGATGGATCCATTTACAAGTTTGGTCGTTGACTATATTTTACGGATACAAATTATGTGCACCGATGCAACAGCAAACTACATGTATACGGCCATCAAAATCGAACATCATTCAATTACCGTTTTGTCTCATGGTTTGAAATTCATCCAAAATAATTGAATTATTTGTCGGCAAATTGATTCACTTTCCATTAAGTGCACGTACCGTACGTTTTCCGTCCTACGTTTATGTGTACGAACGTGTTGCATCGATGCAAGAGTATGAGCACTCGGACAGACAGAGCACATCGTTATGATATGATGTCGTTGAAAAGTTTTTCAATATCGTTTAGTAGTTCGTGCTCAAATGTATGCTTTACCAGAACATAGGTACTGATTATATTAAATCGTATCGATGTACTTCTGTAGTATGGAATTATGGAACTTCATGTATGCTGTGGTCGGTAACTCGTATCAATGATGACAAAATTTACATAATTTTCTTATTAAGCTCATCGAATCATTCAATTTTTCTTCCTTTAGTCATAAGGAATTTTCAAACACATAGTTTATGACAAATGTCATGCTTCATTACTTAAGGATTATCTAGCTTTCATCATCCCAACCTAGGAAGGATGTGTACTGTAATTCTTTAATTCAATTTATGAATCAATTAATACCATATGTAAAATAACAATAAGAAAAACAAGAATATCATTTGTTTAAGAGGCTATTACCTAGTCAAAGGTATCAAACTCAAGTTCCTTCCCTATTGTTTTGCTAAAATTTACAATACAATAATATTTTCAGCAAACTGAACATAATTTATGCCACCAATTTTAAGCCATGAAGCTTTTTTCGAACAAAAAACATATTTGTTCGGTTACAGCGGCATCATGACCACGCAGTACGACGATGTGCCACAAAATGTAAAGCGCATTGCGCACATTTAGGCGTGATTATCAAAAGCCACGAAAACGTCGAAAGCTTTCATTGATCGTGTGTACCGACATTTTTTATCACAAGTGTAAATGAAATATTTCAACACAACCGTCATTATTCCATTTGAATGTTTCACGCCTTGGCCGAAAATTAGTCTTACAAATTAGTGCCATTATTTTACTATTTAAATTGCTTAAATTACTCATTTCATGGCATTGCTGAACAAGAAGGGTTTCCGTTTAAGTGTGTTTGTATTATTCAAATTGAAAAATAATGGAATTATAGACGAATTTTAGAATGTATTTATCATATACTCACATTGGCTTCCTGAAAGCTGACCCTCCCGCCGTAGGGTGTTTGTCATCAAACCATCACTCGAATATCAACATAGAATTCATTAATCAACTTGTTTAGATGCTTGGAAGATCAATATCAAAATTATTGTAATAGGAATCATAACACACAAAGGCTGTTTCATTATATTCGCAATCAACAGGATCGTACACAAGAGTCTTTTTGTTGTGTCTTAAAAAAATAACTCCTTTTTGAATTCTTAAACAATAATGTTAGTGATTTGTTCACCTTTTTTTGATAAACTATGAAAGGAACTCAAGAATTCCCGACTGAAAACTACAAACTCTATTGCACATTTAAGGATTTTTTCACTATTTCTTTCTTCTGCAAATTGAAGGTTCGATTGTCGGATACGTTTTTGAATATTATCGTATGTACGTAAATTCGTTTTGTTTTCTGCTTTAACATCAAATCATTTAACAAAGTTCAATTCATGAAAATATGTATACTCGTCTCGAATTAAATGCAAGGCTTCCTTCAAGGAACAATCATAACAATCGATTCCGTGGATTTATTATGCACAAAAAATCAATATCTATGCTTTCCGTAATTCTACGTCGCAGCAACCGATGGAAAATTCATAACGAGTTTACTATATTTTATGCTCTTTTGTTTGTTATACCACGATGAACAGTTCAATGCATGCTAGTTAATTACTCAGCATAGCGAACCAAATCGAACAAATCAGTTTAAGCTAATCAGAGCGAACATAACATAAGCTACTTCCAACGTTTCCAGGCACTCACAAGCACTCTATTCACAAACACGCTATTCTCATAGATTGTGTTCTCATAGATGTTAGCATATTTATCGACCGAGTATATATTCTCCCTTCGTAATCCTTTTCGAGCAAGTGTACAATGAGCTGTGCTCTAC
Organism: Anopheles rivulorum; assembly: GCA_018908115.1. Classification (NCBI taxonomy): domain Eukaryota; kingdom Metazoa; phylum Arthropoda; class Insecta; order Diptera; family Culicidae; genus Anopheles; species Anopheles rivulorum. The sequence continues at coordinate 727,786 of STHB01000012.1, forward strand.
ATCTGCTTCATCTTGCTGTACATTACTCCTACCTATACAGTTATCGGGTGTGGTTAGGTTCATAATTAAAAAATATATATACATCTTTCCCCAACATTCTACTTCACCTTCAATTCAATCACGAGCGTTCAATTGACAGGCGACTGGTGGATTAATGGTGCTATCACCTGCAGCTACGTTTGAGAAAATCTCATTTCTCTAACACAATTCCGAACCAGCGCCACATCGACACATAAAACAAACAACTTTCGTCACCGAAAAGCCGAAGGCGATTAATTCCACCGTTATTTACTCGATTCATTGACACCCTCTATGACAGCGCTGAAGGTTTTTCGTCCTATCAATAAATACGCCGGAAAATTTTCGCATGTTTCGTACTGATCCCCCAGCGGTTTGGGCAAACCGAATAAACGGTGGTGCGAATAAACCTAATCCAATCGATGCGCTCTATTGGATATACTGGGAAAATAGATTTTGCCACCAGCCCGCCGGCAACGAGTCAGTGCACCAAATTCAATCTGTCGATCGATGATAGTTTTGGTGTGTACTGGCAAACATCTACAAATCGATGAATCATACAATACGACCTTCTAATAATACATATATAATTGCAATTAATATTTGAAGACAAAATTATATACGAGACATCGCATACAATTATTAACATCCGATACCATTACTTTTTTTTAAGTTGTTTGTTATTTATTATACATACTTTAAATAAATTAAATTAATTGTACATCATACACCAATGCATCAGCTAGATAAACAAGACACTGCCATTTTATTCATCACACTGTTAAAACATGCAAATGATCCGAAAAACACCCAAACAGAAAACAAAGCCTTCAATTTTACAGTGATACTGGAAAAGTGGTATGAAGCACAGGGATTGTGGTGCACAGCTTTCCAAAAAGTATGCTTTCTTCAATTTGGATATTACATCCATCTTTTAACGCAGATTTTCTTCCAACCGATTGTGTAGATGTGAGATTTTTTTCTTTCATAGTATTTTCTTTTAATAAAAACTAATGGAATGGAATGTCGAAAATGGTTCTGGTTTTTTTTTTTTGAAAGATTATGCTTTCACTAAACTTTTTTTATTCTTTTAATTTACTTGTTCTATTTGAAAAGTCATCGTCAAGCAGATGTTTGTACATTCACGGGGTAGTTTTCGAGAGTTTTGTTTTATTATTTCTATAAAACTTTCGTAGACAAGGTAGAAAAAAAATCCCTTTCACAAAACTGCTGCCTCTCGGTATGTCTGGTAATAAAGCATTCATGCAAGTAAAACACATGTAAAAAAGCTCACAACATGGTAGGTATATGGAAGCTCTAAACATGATGGAGTGTATGTCTGGTATAATGTTTTGTTTCTATACATTAGTTTCATTGTACTTTTTTTATCCTCAATCAATTTTTAAGTAACGTGAAAAAAGCGTGTGAATATGAAAAGTCTCAAAAAAGTAAAACTATGTACAAATTAAAATTTAATCAATATTGAATTACCTACAGTGAATTTCAACTATCCGGCATATTCTTTGAAAATCACTAACTATTTATGTGATACATAATATCATCTTTGAATTAAGTTTTTGCAACCTGAAAGAAAATGCCCTCAAATCAGCGATTTTAAGGTGTATGTCATGGCAAATAGCGGAAAAATAACCTGTGATCTGCTATTCATGAAATCTCTCAGCCAAACGAAACGATATCAACATTTAAAAAACGGGATTACACGTGACATTCAAAAGAAACTCTCCAGTCACAACTGCCTCTCTCCAACTCATTTGTTTCAATCCGAAAAGGTCGTATGAATGCACTTTTCCAAATCTTGCTACCAAAATACGATTATTAAGTGCCGTTATTAAGCCAAGAATGCTTTTAGATAGAAACTCGAACTAATACTATTGAATGTTAACGCCATCTCAACATTAAGATATTAACATCGAAAATATCCTTATATAGCATGTAACTGACAACCCAAGAATTATAAAAAATATCACCATATGCTTCACGGAATGAGTGCTCCAATCACGATTTCCCAAACATAGGAAGGAGACGACGGTACGTGCTCCCTTTTCTTGAGCAGCGAGTGCATTTGATAGCTTTTCAACTATTTCTAACTGACTGGTCTGACTCTGCGATGTGCGAGATCAAGCTGCCGTGCCAGTGCATGCGCCTTTGCCAACGACAACATTTACCATCACTCACCGTGGAAAGTGCATAAAAGATCAAAGGGACTTTTGAGCTCCTTTCAAACTCATCATCCACCGTTTCTCCCAGCATTAGATGCAGCTACTAGGCTCTATCAGGATGTAGCACAATGTGCAGCATTCGCCACCATCAACCTAGATATAAATGGTCCATCGAGACTCGCAGCTTCAAAAACATCATTCACCCTTACCGGTACTGACGATAACATTCCCGCCGCACATCATGCACACACTCACGCAGAAGGTGAATTATACACTTTTGTTCTTTGACTTCAACGCTTCGGAACATGGCAGATTTTTACATCCTTTCATGTTACGTCTCTTCGCGATGCGCGATAAAGGACATCCATTTCTTCAACCACTAACTCTTCAAACAGTTTGCACAACAATAAAGAATTGCAATGCCTTAGGTATACCCGCCAAATGAAGCTTTTCAGTAGGCTTGTCAATTTGATATGATTGCGAAACCTTTAGTAACTTCAGATATCACTGTGAAGCATGTGTTCAGTTGCAAATACAACTGAAAGGAATGGATACGACAGAAATTGCTCATTCTGGTGATAACAAAACTATTCAATGGCTTCAGTTTTATATTACCTCTGATCATGTTAATGCATTATTTTTTACAATTACAACATAGCATATTTAAGTTAACCTTATTTACATGCATAGTTTTATTGAATGCTGAAAAATTATTTACATTAATTTGATTACTGCTGTACAAACTATCAAGTAAGTAGTCATGTGATAAACTAACAAAAAACAAACAAATTGTTCATGTTAGAAGTACCATCAATCAGTTTTAATTAAAGCTTCCAACGCCAGTGACCACCTAGCAGAGAAAAAAGTTTGTTATGCATCTACTTATTATTAATGATCATTCCACAGTCCGATCGAAACTTTGTGGGTCGATGTTCTTTACTTGGTTTCCATCAGAATTGATTATTCGTTAGTAAAACCTCACGAATCACGCATATGGTGGTCTGCATTTATTTCGTTCAAGAAGAGGCCATCAATCATTTCACACTAGTAATGCTTATTGTCGTCCTTCTTTGAACAATATCAAAACTGTTTTAATCTGTATAACTCTGTACCATGCGGGCAAAAGAAAATTTTAAGCAATACTAAACATTTTGTTGCGGCAAATTACAGACAAATTACAACGGGCTACTCTAGCAGACTTCCGAAAGAGAAATATTTCTGTTCCATCGTTTGATTTGCTCTACCGTCGACAAAGATATGTCTCACTTGTTGACACCGGTGCGTGTTTGTTTACATAAGCATTTCGGTGATGCACAAATCATAATCTCAAGAGCCCCGAAAAATAGAGACCGTCGGTAGCACCTACGCTTTGTATGCTAAGTTATCTTTCAAAGTTCTCTGAATCCATCGCACCTGTTCCAGTCAACACTAGCGAAGGCCTGTTGTTCGATTTATTATTTGTCCGACAACCACCGTCATTACTATTCAAGCAATACGTACGGAACAGAAATATGTGCGTACGATTGGCTATCCTCCTGCTATGGCCACTTATGTCGACTTTTCCCATTGTCATGCACCTTAAAATTAAATCATGAATATTGATGAACCAAAGTGTTTAGTCGTCTTGTGACTATTTTCTGTACTCATTATGCGTTAAGCGTAAGTCTGGTCGTGACGTGATTCGGGCTTGGTACAATATGTCTCCCAGTTTGTGCTCACGCTGACATTCCAGCAAGTTTTTTTCTACCTGTGTCTTTTCTAGCTGCCTATGTTCCTTCCTAATCGGTTTAAATCATTCATAAATGCAATGGTGTTATGTAAGCTATTGTTAACAACCTGTACAAACTCAAACTTCCCAAATGCAAAACATACATGAACATGATTTATGTTTCGCCCACATATCTTGCAAACAATCGAAAAAATGAGATTAATTAGGATTAAAAAAAAACCAATATTTCTTTTGTACCATTCAATATCACAAATCACACATAATGGAATACTTAATCCAATAAGGTACATAAAACTTCGTAAAGTTTGTAATACAGTACACGGTAATGAAAGAAAATTCTGGATTAAAAAGTAGCGCCTATAAACTTGCACCAATAAGCCTTGTTTTTCTTATGTCGGCAAGATGAAAAGAAACACCGACAAAGCCGAAAACTGATCTAAGCCCGGTTCATACTTGGAGCTGATCACACCTTCCAAATGTGTAATTATAACGTACAGATTTAAGTATAACCAGAGTGCTAAGCATTAAAGCAACATGGCTGAGCATGTCGCTCCACTTGTCTTTCAAGTCCAACAAATATGTGTATATAATTGCCCTTAGTTTAGCTTGCGTAGCTTTAATTACCTTTGGTGACAACATTCTTCGACCACCTTGCCACTACCCTAGGGGACATGTCGTCACTTCCCACCAGTATCCCCACACAAAACTCGTCTTCAAGGTAAGCTTAGCTAGGCTGAGTGTATATCGTCGGATGCATAAATTAATAACTGTGTATGAATTATTGAAACCTATCGCTAGAATCGGATGACGGTTATCATGAAGCAAGATCAGAAGCATCCTTTAAAATATCAAACCTCGGTAGAAACAATCAAACCAAAATATTGGGTCTCAAAAACTGCTCCTACGAGCAGAGATTTCTCGCACGGGAAATATGATCGAACAAAACAGATAACATTAGGCATAGCAGGGGTCAGTGATGCTTTTGTGGTTCTGTTGTTACGTGGATATTAAAAATACCTTACAAAACAGTGCTATGATTCGAGCAGCATTTATCTTGTGACCTACAAGTTATATATTTCGGCTCATATTTCTATGAAAAATATTCGCCATTAAACTTCCAACGTTATGGATCCGTTTCGATTATTATTATTTATGCATCATATTCAATAGTTTGTCATACATCCTTAATATTACCTTAATCTTCGTTAATATTAATTTACATAGATTTTTTGTTTATATATTCTAATTAACGTGTTTGAATTTTAAACATACGACACAACACGCTCCGGAACCTACATGCACAAGGAATTGCAACAATAATTCGCAAATTTCGAACACAAAATTGACCTCAAATTTAAGCCAATGCCGAGCTTATACAACCACTAACGTCAATTTTAACACTATTTTTACGATCACCTTTACAAGGAATCTGAAATGATGATACTGGTTCGATGGAATAAGCACACGCAGAAAGAGGTGACGAAAAAGTATGTGAAATCAATACACATTTGTAGTCATTCTACCGACCTAACATCATTGTAGCTTGTTTGGAAGATTATAGCGTCGTATGATAGTCAGGCATCGGATATCCTCTGCCATAAATCAGATAAACATCGACTCACACGTAACATTAACCGTTTTATTAGTCATGAAACACGCGGATTCACAGCCAGTTTTTAAACAGAAAGTTCAGCACGATGGATGTGGTTTTGGCTGAAGAAATCTGATCAAATGTGAGGAGCCCGATAAATTCATTCCAGCATATAACTGCTTGATCAGACCGGTATGGCTGAATCAGAGGTATACGTGTTTAAGAAAATGTATTCCTGTTTTATAAATGAATGCCATTTGGTCTTTTTGTCACACGGAAACAGCACAACGGCAGATCTCGAAACAAGGGATATTCAAAATCACAACATTATGAAGAATTTCGTCAAGCAGCAGGAGGCCTTCGATTATGATTTCAATCGAGAGTCGAGAAGCTAAAGGAATTGGAAAGTAAATGAGTATGCCTCACCCATGTTGGTGTTATGCTCGTAATGAAACATTTCTACTTTTCTGAAGGAATTTGATTTAAGATTACTTTTTTATTGTATATGTGGTGCGTTTGGCTTTTTGGATTTGCGATACAACCGTGGATTGCTAATTTCTTTAACCTTGAAGTTTTCGATCGTAAACTATACGAACGAAGCGCCGCTTTTAAATCGAACCTGCATAGTATTCAAAGTCATCAGTGACAAGTTTTCTGAAATAAGAAATTCATTTCATTTTTTGTTTATTGTTTTCTCTTTGAAAACTTGTAAATATCGATCAAATATAGCTACTTTCAAGGGTTTTCATGTAATTATTCAAATTTGTAAGTCCAAGGTAGCAAATCCGGTGTTTTTCTTAACCTGTACGACTTTCTATCTAGACCGTTCTTTCGAAGTAGGTATTAAATACAGTCTAATAAGCCAATTACGACAGGCATGTGCTAAAAATATAAGAAACTTTTAAAATTATTGCTTTTGATGGTAACATAAATAAGTGAAATGTTAATTAATGTAAAACGGTCTGTACAAATCTTATCACTTACTTTGATAGTATGGCGTTCCATGAAACGCTAAACATCTATTATATGGAATAATGTGAGAATTATTTTAAAAGTATGTTTAATTCAATTGTTTTTGTTATTGAAAATTGAATTGGCAAAATAATATTTTTAAGCATTTAGTGAAAAATTTGGTAAATATGAATCCGATTTTATTTTTCCTGAATGTAAACGTTCGGTATGTTGTGTTGTCTACTTATTGAATGCTACACGTTATGCATGCTGACACAGCTAAACTGTTTATGTGTAAAACTGTGTAAAAACTACAGATGATTGCGCGAGATTGTTGTCTTCACAGTATTCAACCTATGGTGCGTTAAACATTCGTATACGATTTGCACGAAAAATATTTTGTGATACTTTTCACTTGTGTTTGCGTAATAAGTCATTGTAACGCGAAATGTAAAGAAACATTGCTCTGTTCAATTGTAACATGTCCATGCGCAGTTGCATCTTTTACTGGGCTTAAGGCTGAAGGCGATAGATCCAGAAGAAATTTACTCGATAAGTTGTCTGAAAGCTAGGTTTGATAAATTTATCCATCTTTTAATCACATAACCAACTTTTCCATAATCTAAGGACCAAATCCTTGGATATTAAGTACTACAGGACTCATACAGCGGTCATACCAGGTTTACTCCTAGGAATATAAAGACATCACAAAAGTCTGAATTAACTTCACGACTGCACCTTGCCTTAACGATCCAAACAACGCCACATAAAGGTAATCAAAAAGCTTATAATTTACAGAGACTACACAGTATTTTAATTGTTCATTATCATCACTGCACAGAACTTTAAATATAAATTTCACAATCGTCATGAAAGACCACCCGCTTAGAAATCGAGATTTGTCGTTAGTTTTGTCGGAATTTTTGAACATTCACCTCTTTGACCAAGGGTTCCAACGGCGACAAACAATCGCACTGTGTATTCCGATTCGGGTGGCTGTGAAACTACTGTTTGGGGTAGCGGCACACGATAACACACATCAAACAACGCGGCTTCTTTTCTCCCACTAGATAAATCCTTGTGTTTATTTTAAGCGAACAAGAAAAAAAACTAACCATCTCTCGTGTTGCCAATGCGCTGCAGCTCGGGTTTGTCAATAAAACACTCTCTACAAACAACTTGTATCATTTTGGGGTAAGGCTAACAAAACAATGCACTTGCAGCAACATGCAAGAGTTTTTAACCTACACTAAAATTACTTTGCCATAATCAGGTATTTGAAACCATTGACATCAAATGAAGAATTAAGTTTAAGTAAATGTAGCATACTGCGTAGGAAGGCTCAAGAGATCCAAAGAAAATATGAACTCCATAATGACTCGTTTCGTTGTACAAAGCTTACTGGATAGAAGTATGTTATCCGTTAACAAACAACATCTACATGCATTCACACGAGCAAATGAGCTTCGAGCACTTGCGAGGGAAAAGAAAACTACCGCCTGAACGCTGTTATCACCATACAAACAATCTTCTGTCGCGAAAGCACTTCAACCGGCTAATTTGAAAAAGAACACATCGCATATATCAACGCAGAACGCCACGATGCACCGGTAGAAAAGAGCTAATGTGTGCTGAGGTATTGCTCCCTTTAGCATCGTCCCCAACACAATCGGTAGTGCTTTGTATTGCTTTATATCTTCCGGCTAGATGAATTTCGTTTTATCTCGTGCGGTCGTACGCTTCAAAGGAGGCAGATGGTTTTATTCTCGTCAAATGCACTCTCAAATTCTAGATTCACCAACGCTGGGCCACGTTCTATGATCTTGAAGCCGCGCTTCAAAGCTCTTCTTGAGCTGCGCAAATATATCCACTCTTCGTCGCCACCTCGCGGAGTATACGTATGTATGTATATTTGTTTTGTAACACATACCGGAGGAACGTGTTGAACTCGCCGGTGAAAATAGCGTCCCATTGCACGACGCAATCACGCGCCATTGTGTATGCAACATCGTTTTATCTTCGCGGCACTCCTGCGCTAAGAACATTCATGTAAACTTGCAGTTAATTATGAGCCATTCCACTCTCTTTATAAGAAACCGCTACCGCTTGTTGTAAGGGACTCCACTCGGTACCGACCGAATGATAAAACATTATAACAAATTTTAAATACACCAATGCATCAAAGTGTAGTACGCCGCCATTCAAGTCATTCAATTTGCATTGTTTTGTTATCAAACAAAATCAGTTTCATGAAAATTCATACACCAATACAACAAAAAAAGGAACTAACGCAACTTCACGCCATATGCAAGAAAAAAAACAGAAAATTGGTATGTAAACTCTAGCACTCCTGGAAACAAAAACAAATAAATTTAAATATCCATATGATCGAGTGCTGACAGCGATTGTAATCGTAAATCGATCGACAATCGCACTGGTATGTTTAATGCGATCAAGTGCCTTGATTTATCACTATCTCTACAGCACAGTAGCCGATTGGATGTCCATGAATGGGTTAAAATTTTCTTTTTCAAAATTGCTTTCTCATTTTTATTCCTTCGAGCGCTACATGCTTCTTACAATGTTTCATTGCACGTAAATAACTACACTGCATATCATTTACCCTGGAATAAATTCTGAAATAGTATGGCAAAGATTTTTTTTCCCAATTAAAGATTAATATCTCCCAATATCCGACTTAAATTACAATCCACGTGTACCTCTCTACCTCCGATCAATACAGCTCCATGCTCATGTTCCTGCAAAACGATAACTGCCTTCCCGATACAATCGGTAATCGACATCTTTACGGAAATACTGTTTAGCATCGTCGATATCGTTCACACGGTAAATATTTACGTTAATTCACAACATAGAATCACTAAATAATGTTTATACAGTTAATTACCGAATTTATTGCTTGTTTACCAATCGACTAGACACATCGTAGCCTTCCGGGCGACCGGGAGTAAGGTTAGCGTCCTGTATTTCCTTTTGTGTGCGGCCAAATTCCATTCAAATGGAGCGTTGCTTCGCAAGAATATGAACGGCACATAAACACAGGCTCTGTTGTTTAGCATAGCACAAGCACACACCCTTGCATGATTCACAATGAAAGTTCCAAATTTATTTATATACATCCGGTCTTTGTCACTGGATTTAGTGCAAAATAAAAAACACACATTCACACTTTTTACATGGACGTTGTTAAACCAATAAAGACAACTTCGCTTCAGTGCAAATGTTATAACTTCTTTTTTTTCTTTTGGGGAAACACTTTCCAAACAATAGAATTCGAAGAACGACATAACTGGAGTTTATCATTTGCTCAATACATCACTTACCTGCGTGTCTGCAGCTGGCAGAAGTACACAAGAAAACCTTTCTTCGAAATATCCTTATTTCCTAATTCTCACCTTTCTGCTCGGTGGGCTTCAATAATTGCGTCCTTTCTTTCCAATTCGCTCAGCAGGCTTTGCGAGACAAAATGAAAACAAATATTTTGACGTGCTTAAATATCCGTGTGGTCCGTGGGGTGACCACCATCGTTCGTGCTGTTTATTTTTCCTGCTGTTACAGAATTTAATCTTGTGCATCTTTGGGAAACCTTCGTACCCACAATCGTTGATCTTTTTCGAAGGAAACTGAAGGTGAAATAATAACAGCCTAAGAAGATTGCAAAAGTGCAGTGAGCTCAAATAGGAAAACAACACTGTCCAGGATGCATTGGCGTCACATGTCCCATACATGCATTGTTTTCGTCCTTCATCATTTTGTTACCCGTAAGGTTGTGTATGTATATTTTTAGATTCTTCTTTTGACCAGTTTCTTAAACTATTCAAAAACAAAAATTCATTCCTCATTGCAGTTAAGTTAAGTTTTTCTTACAAGATCTGTCCTATTCTGTCCCAATAACAATGATACAACAATTTATATTTGTCTGCCATACCCTCCATATTTCTTCTTTCTAAGTAATCTCCAATTTATTGTGTGTTATTTAAAAAACTTCATTGAAATATTATTCCACTATCTACGAAGTGTTGTTGTTCTGATATGCTAAAATTATATTTCCCTTTTCTAAAACACTTTTTATCTGTCAAAAATTCTCTCATACGCCCTTTTCTCCAAATATTCCACCCTTTAAAACACTACACACACAGTAATGATCGTATCAAATGCAATTGGTTTATACCAAGTACCTCGTCTGCTAGATGTTAGATGTTATGCTTACAGATCCCACAGCTTTCCTTCTGTTCTTCTATCGTTGTTAACCTCTGGCGAATAAAACATTTTTCATTCACAACGTAATTAACGGAAATTGGCAGCCAGTCACAGCAGGATTTTAATGCCCTACTCCGGATAATCGAATCACTTGAACGTTCGCTAATGCAACAAGAATTCCCGGTTTCCTGTAACCTTCCGTTTGTATACGTCTGGATGCCTCCATTTTACATTCCATTGAAATGCAATCATTTTCCCGGTATGCGGCGTGCGCTGGAAAGGAAATCGCTTTTCTGTTGGTTTATTTTATTTGAATCCTTTTTTAACTGCTAGTCGGGAAGATAGATGCTATCGGTACTTAGTAAGCAGGATATGTGAAACATTTAACACTTCTGTTCACTTCTTCCCCGGTTATGCATTTGCTATTGAGTCTGTTTCATTGTTGCCAGTTCAGTGAAAGGCAAACGAACAGTAGCATTCCTTGAACATACCTTTAGCGCAAATATATTTCAAACTTTTGTCGTGGTAAGTGCATTGTTATGAGATGTTAGAATTAATCATTGATAAATTTAAAAGTTAGAAACATTTTATTTATTTCCTTTGAAAGCAAAATACTTTAATTTTAGGTACATTCAAATAATTCATGGTTGAAAATTTTAAAATATAACAAAACCTAATAAATTCGTTAATATGCAAGTTTACGAACCTATCTCCCATATTGTGTATCGCGGAAAGGAATGCACCTTCCAGTTTTATTACGGAGCGCACATCACTACTGAAACATCTCAGCTATCGAAGTAGTTACGTACGTATCCTCAAACGAATTACGAAAACAAATTCAATATCTGACCGTTACAACAGAGTTCAATTCATTTGATTCGCATTTCCGACACCTTTTCCACCGATGCTGTGTACATAACATTGCATTTTTATGCACGAGGGGCGAATTATTAATGAAGTGCTTAAGGAACCGGTTTACGAACCACTGCCGTTGGTTCAGTCATACTCTGTGGGCCGTACAATAATATTATTATTTTATTACTTGCATAATTGCAACACCTTAAGTTACACTACACTTTGACATTATTATTAGTGAATATTATCCAACGATTTGAACCCTCAATATCTCCACAAATATTTATTATCATATGCTTATTTCACTTATTTTATTGTGCTGGCATTTGGGTTGTGCTGGAAAAAATAATTTGCTTACTTATCAGTAAGATATGCTGTAATTTATTTGCTACGATATTAAAATTTCATGCCAATACAATATTATGCTCACGATTCGTGACTAGTGTTTTATCTTACAAAACTACAGTGGAACGCCGATTCTACTGAAATTGGATTTTCCGTGAAGCTCGCAAAAGACAGCTTCAAAGGTGATTTGCAATTTTTTTTTTTTTTTTATTTTATGTTAGAACGGAACAGGCCGTATTAGACTAATTTTACCACGTAGCAGGCTAGTCAGACCATGCTACGGGGGGACGGTCCGAATGGGATTTGAACCCGGTCCGGTCGTGTTAGGGACCTAGCGCCGTTGTCAAATACACCACCGGGCCGCCCCAGGTGATTTGCAATATTGATTGCAAAATTCATCCCCCACATCCATCCCAAAATAGAGTTATCCCCTTAAGCGGTTCGGGTCGAGTACCAGTGAGCACGAATAATCGGTGTTCTACTGTACTAGAAAAATTGAATGAATGCATAACTAACATATCGAAACGGGTAAATAAAATCGGAGAAATAACTTTTCCTATAATGGACGTGCCGATTCACAAACATCAGCCATAAACTGCGTATGTAAATGTCTTGTCATAAATCTACGATGTTTTCTCATCATTCAGAAACTCTAATGTCACGTCTTTCCTGTAACACCTCATGGCGCGTAAAAAAAAATCCGTCACCATCATAAAACGATAATTAATTCCCAAAACAACGCATGTAAATCATGTGATGCCTCTTGCTAGTCTACCTTCCTAAGGCCGGATTTATTTTGCTGCACTTTGCGTTGCTATCAACCTTCCCCGAACAACATCGTCAATAGATACCAGGGAACAAAATTTATAGACATTGCATGTTTTGACATGGCACGATATTCATTTTCTTACCACAAAATCCACCGACATCCAGTAGCAATTACGGGCTTAAAACTTCGCTTCCGAGACTCATTATTTTTTTCTATCCTAATCCTACCTGAACTTTCACCAATCCCTCGATGAGAGCTCATCTCTTTCACACACGTTTATTAGGGGGACTTTCATTAGAAATAACTTCATATACACTGATTTCAACACCAAGTGTCATGACACTGTGGACAAAATAAAGGCTATAAATTACAAAGCAGCTCACTCGTACGAAAACACATCGGATGCAGTTTTCTCCCCCGATTGCTTACTTTTTCGGTGAACGAAGTATCGATGCTAGTTTAAGTCAAAGCATAAATTACAATAAACTAAGAACCAGTCCCACTGGGAGGCAATATAACATTTCGAAGGAGATTTCAATGCTCATCTAATATTTTTTTAGCTAAAAACGTGTTACATTTTATTCTTCCAATATTATTTCTTTAGACCGATGATTATTTTTGCTGTGGTGGCAATGTTATACCATAGTATGTTTGCAAACCTAAATTTGTTAAAATAAACCGCGTACCATACACAGTAAGCAAATCATAACTGTTGTTATGATTTGAAGTGCTCAGCAGTTCAGAATGTCTGCCACGATATGTGAAGAGTTGATTTAAAAATGTAGATCATTAATCAAATATTGCAAATGTTGACTAGCTAACGCTTTAACTACGGTTTTTTGAAAAAGTTTTCCCTGTCGTATAAAAATTAAAGTAATAAAAGAATATCAGAACATGACATTCGCTATGAAACAGATACTCATAGAACTCAAGAATATTGCGTAAAGGACTACAATAGCACGAAACCAATAATGTATGCATTGAAATTGTTTGTATGTTATATTCTTAAGGCAAAATGCTATACTTCTACTACAGAACAGAAATCTACATTGAATCCAAAACACTAAAATAAGTGATGAAATATGTTGACATATTTACTTATGACATTTGGAAGTGCCCAAATATACAAAGCTTGAAACAGGTTTCAAAAACGCGCGATTGAATCACATATGATCAAAACAGTCTATTATTTTCTCTTTTTTCTAGAGCAAAACAACGGATGCCTTTGTAAGGTAAATCCTGTATTGGTTTAATTTCTTCATTTTGCCTAGAACTAACAGAAAAATATGCAAAAAATTTTATTGCTCTATTTTATGCAGGAAATAAACCATTAAAGTGGAGTTTTTTCCGTCGCTACTAGCTTAATAAATAATTTCACATGCCACTTTAACGTGCGGTATAATTCAACCCTTGTTATTAGATAATCTTTGTTCAATCGGCCATAAACCTCATTTTACGACTTTTCGCCCCTGCAAAATGGTAAGTGATTTCATAATGCAATAAAATAGTAATTTGCTGATTTACTGCATGTTTATTTGCAGAGAAAAAACATACCTTTCTGCTCCGTTTTTTTAAATATCTTTAACAAGATATTTTTACACGATGAATTATGTGTATAAGATGTAACTTGAAAACGCTTGTGAGAGATGCATAGGTAACCGATGAGCGTCTTCGCGTGTCACACTAAATACAGAATCCATTCCATGCATTCCATTCACGCCCTGTCACGATGGATACGCAGTAGTCAAAAATCGTTCCTAAAGGACCCTTCAAACTAACAATTGCATCATGCTAGCCCAGAAAAAGAATATGGTGTGTTTTTGGTACAGCCGTTAAATCGGGTGACTTGCTCGTCATTATTAATACCGTCTACCGAGTCTACACGCGCCGAAGGGCGTATCCTACTGAACGAGGGGACGTCCGCATCAAGAGCACTTGACGATTATGCGACGCGCATCGCGGGTGGTAAATTTACGCCATGGTTTCGAATTTTACGACTGTGGTCCACCCTTGTATTTAGGGCGTCAATGTCAAGAACCGCACCGAGGTTCCATTTCCATTGCTCGGACATCGACAACATCAAGTATGCACGGTACATTCAACGGTTCGCGTCCCGAGAAGGCTGAAGCAACTGGTGCACAAGCTGATATGAATCAGTGGCGTTTATTATTTGCAGGTCACTGCCTGTTACCGTCCATCCCATCAGATTGTGGAGGTTTACGATGCTATAAAAGCTTGTCACTACAGTGCTACCCTGCTCTACCACAATTCTACAAGCCAGAAATCGATGCGTATAGTTTACGGGTGTATCGCTGATGGCTGCTAAATCAAAGCCAACTACGGGGTGTGACTAATCAAAAATACAGCGATAATTTGTAATAATTGTTAATTGCAAACTATGGCAACAATGCTGGAACTAAATGATGACCAATTACACAGTAACCTCAAATAATTTCAGGTGGGCAGCGAGCAAGTGAGGTGTGCAACTTGCTAACCATTTACAGACAACAAAACCATTCCGAAATTCAAATGATGTTTCGTTCGTCGTTTTGTCAGCCCAACAATGTTCTACTCTATTACGGCTTCTACGGCTGTTGTGATGCCTACTGATAGCTGCTGAGTTTCTTTCATCAATTGACAATACTTTACACCTTCACACAGTGGCTCGGATGAAGCGTGAAACAGCTTGTCAAACAACGCGACAGATCTGTCGGGACTGCTAACCCAAAAGCGTAATGCAAGGAAACGTTGTACCAACGAACTAATCGGAACATGTAAAACAGCCCAAACGTGCAGCCAAAGCAGAGCATTTATTGTGTTTTTGTTTGTTTTTGTTTTGTTTGTTTGTTTATCAGTCGTCCATAATTTGTACGGTGGACACCGGATACGGTGAGCAGGTAGGTTGGACAGTTCGTAAACTAAACTGGTAACCGGTCCCACCAAATCCAGGCCTCCCGGTTATCTCGCGTCGAAGATCTCACAGAACATCGTGTTTGTGACCAATTACCTCTACCGGTTGGGTTTTCAAGATTAACGCTATGAATATCCATCGGAATATTTGATTGTCTTCGTTTAAGCTTCTATCGTTCGGTGTCATAGTTTGACAGGTTTTTATCTCTGTTTTTCTTTTAAAATTTTCGATACGTTTACCCCGTTCGGTACACCAGCGCACCGACGTCGGTATTCCAATTAAGAGTCAAATTTCAACTGCAAGAGAATCGAACCAAACTCAAAACGCGTTTGTAGCTTGGTTATAACTTTGGGATTTTCTTGTGTCATTATTTAACTACCATATGCTAACATTTCTTCCCTTAAATATGTTTTGTTATTATTACTTCCATTATTATTACATCCAATGCAAAGTAACCACTTTTAATATACTTATTAGCAAATTGTCGTATGTTTACAAATAGCAAATGTTACAACAAACAAAACACAAATAGCAGAATTCATGTAAAAACTTATATAATTTATAACCTTCAGCTTGTACTGTAGGGGTGATACTATTTTAAAGGTTTTGTTAGCACCGTTTCCAGGGCTTTCCAGATCCAAGAGTAACTGGAATTGTTATCGATTTCAAGCAAACAGATGGTCTCAGCTGAAGGAGCCACATCTATGGTTAGATACCAACCAGATGACCAGCCGGTAGCTTAAACCAGGTCCGATGGCACTCCACGCACAAGTACCGTAGTCCACTACGCCGGCAATTATCGGAATTGGCAAGCGTAATTGGCTGTATTTACGAAACGTTTATTCAAAATTAATCATCATAATTATCAATTTCCTTAACATACCTCCTCCAATGTTCCCAAACCACCGAACCAAACACCGAAGTCGTTTCTCGATGGACTGCTTAACATGTTTGCAGGCATATGCTCGATCGATCTTCAACGCGCCTTACAAACAGTCAAAGCATTTCGTAGTCGGTTTTTATTATTTTTTTTCCGCTGCTCCTCCTATCCCGCAACGTTAAACTACGCTCGGTTGTTTGTTTTTCATTCAAAGCAAAGCCTTCAACAAGTCAAAACCTTCCAGCCGCTGGAAAGGCCGAAGAAAGTTGCTGAACAATCCGAAAGCGGAATGCCCGAAATAGCCCACGAAATCCTCAAACGAATGCGAAGCCTAGTTGTCAGAAGCCCTGGACGTACGGTTTTTTTTTTTTTTTTGCGCAACACGGTCGTCCCCGCTTGCATTCGATTTCTATTATGCCTTCCATGCCTAATTTACACCTATTACACTCTTTCCGGGCCCACCACTACACTCGGTTAGCCAAGTTTGCCGATGACTGGCCGTTGACTACCGAAAACTGTTCCGTGCTCTTTCCTCCAGCCACATGCGCAAGCTAAACATACGAAATTATTTTAATAATGTAATTATCTTGTTTAGATTTCGGACCCATCTTTCCCAATTTTCTTCTTCACTGCGTTCGCGTTCCCCGGAACGTCGTTGAGCTTTCGTCGCCTTCATGCCTCGAGGAATGGTGTTTATGTTCATCTTTATTTGAAGCCTTTCGTGGATGCCTTTTGTAGTCGGTTTGAGCATTAACTCTACCTACCACGTACGACCGTAGGTAAGATGGCCCATCTTTGCAGTACCTGCTGTCCATCATCGCTCCAACTCCACTCGAATCCAGCAAAGATTTCATTGTGATCTTCCTAAGCAACCATGTGTAGGATGGAACCAAAGAAACTCCCTCTCAGAGTATCGTGGTAACAAACTGCTGGGCTCGCGCATAAGTGTGTGGTTTTTATTTGACTTTGTTCCATTTTGTAACAACCCACGAAATGAAATTCTTACACCGATTTGGGGGTTCGATTATTGAATTTAATGAGGCTGTTATTTTTTGTTTATAAAAATCAAGAAAGATTTATTTGTTCTTTCTGGAAAAACAGGCTTGAAGCGTCCATTGTGTCAATTTAATTTGCACAATTCGCAGCTAAAAGCGCTGAGCGGTTCAATTGTTGACAGATTGTTAAAACGTTTTCAAATATGGAACACTGCCAAAGCAAAGTACATGGCTAACAACCGAGCAAAACCGAAATAAAGCCGAGCCGTATATTAAACAAAATTACTAAATAAAAAAATATCTACGGAACAAACATTGAAGCATTTCCTATTTTGTTCAATTTTCATATTGCTATGTTATTTTTAGAAAAAAAGGTACTATTAGCACCAAAAACACCTTACAGCAGGTTTAACAATTCCTACTAATCGCTTATTCTGGTCAGTTTACATGTGCACAAACATTCTCTCTTGACGTTTCCAACCAGATATTTGCTCTGCGACAAGTAAGTGCATGCTTGTCTCGATTATCTGCTCGTGCATGGAATGCACACTGGCTGCACACGCAACAGCTACCACAATATTCGAGCACAATTGCCACAGGACAATTGTGAATCGATGTTGCCTCAAACGGTATTTAACTCTCAAAGCATGACTTCATCCGTGGTTGTCCCATGCACGACGGACCAGCGACGGGTTTTTGTCAGTTACAACGCAAATAGTCGACAACGCACCGCAAAAATACATTACTAATGCATTCTCACCAGGGATTGATTCAGTTCAGATGGAAATTGTCGATTCGCAAAGGCACCGTAACGTGCACAAACACATGGTTCAATGAAGAATCTTTCAGTGGTTTTGGTCGCATGGCGAATGATTGTACAGGATAGCTAAGGCTTGCACAAAAATATACACCCATGCAATATTTGCGCTACATGACTGAAATAAATCAAAAAATCACTACAAGCACAATCAACTTTAAAAACACAATTCAAATGTCATAAAAAATCAGTGGGAAAAAAACACCTATAATATAGCTGGAACAGGAATCTAGCTGTTTGCTCCAAATGTACCTTAAATATAACCAACAATATGGGGCGGCCTGGTGGTGTATTTGGGAACGGCGCTAGTTCCAACACGACCGGATCGGTTCAAATCCCATTCGAACGCAAGGTATGACTAGCCGGCTATGTAGTAAAAATTAGTCTAATACGGCCAGTGTAACATAACAAAAAATAAAAACCATTAATATTAACATCTACTCTACTTGGAGACTTTCTTTGGCACAATTGAATATGTCCATAATTTGGAAAGAGAAACACATTTAAAAACAGTGAAACTCCTTCAGCTGTTGTTTTCCACTTATCATTGGTCTTTCTTTGACGGATATGAAACCTAAACGGTGACTCAAATCTTCACCATCATCTAAAGAATTAGTATGCAAATTGGGTTGCTCGGACTAGTGGCAGCGATTACCATCTTTTTCTCCCGCCATGGAACCAAATAAACAGAAAACAAACAAAAGCTCTCACAATGCGTCCACCACAGGGTACGTGGCGTAACACCATCCGACCATCGGTCGAATGCGCGCACCATAACTCTTACAGTATAATTTATGATCTTGATTTTTTATTCCCCACCCATAAATGAAGCTAATTTGTGACATTTGATCTTGTCGCAGTTGTCTCCGCCGTGATCGGAAAGGATTCGAGGAAGCGCTCTTCCATATTTCGATGGCACCTTCCAAAGGTTGCCACAGCAGTAACGCTTAATTTACAGCCCAAGATTTTTGGTAACATTATTCATCCTTGGTTAGATCGGTGGGCGATTGGCTCGCCTCTGTAACATAGAATGGTACGAATGATGAACATGCAACCATGTTCAAACAATTGTAATAGTGCGATTTAGCGAAATTTTAACATCTTTATACTAAGAGAACAACAACAATAACTACGAAGGAACATCATTAAAACATTAATTTTTGTTTTTCACATTACAACCACAGGCTCGCAATATATCTCATTGCTCAACAGCGTCGTTTCATGTGCATCCTCTTTCGGTACCGCAGCTCACATTCCGAAAGGTGAGAAGTTTTCGCCTCAATTGACGCCGTTGCTATGGTTTCCCATAGTATTATCGATTGGCTTGGGTCACGCCAATTGGACTGATATCGTTGTGTAAGTGTGTACGATACCACTGTTCGTACGGCAGAAAGAGACCGAGCGACAGGGCGATCAAATATGGTACGGTGCGTGTCGGAAGTGAACTTTACTCCCCCTTGAAACTAGATGCCTAGTGTACGCCATTCATTCAATGAAGCTACAATTAGTGGTTAGACCTGATGGGGGACTCAAAACACTCCAGTGCAGGACGACGGTCGTGAGAGCGGAGGGTACATGCACGGATATTTTACTTCCGGTTCGCGTACATGAGGATAAAGTGTGTGTGTGTGTGTGTGTGTGTGTGTGTGTGTGTGTGTGGGTGTGTGTGTGGCCCATGTGAAGCCTTAGCAAAGCGCGAGACTCAATTTATGGGATTATGATGCTCACGACTAATATTTACCGGCGTGAAACGCACCAAACATAATCCATCCTACAGTAATCCCCAACGCTATCCGTCGGTTCGTGTGGGTAACACGTACACCCACACTGACAGCGCACACATACAATAATTAATCAAAAAAGAGAGTACAAGTGTACATTTCGCCAAACGATGAGTATGTTGCATCTCACCAAACGACAAAAAAGGGACAGGGAAATAAAATAAGCTTCATCCTAGCGTGTAGTACAGTGAACGCTTCCGTATTATCGATTAAAACCAAACCATTGCACTACTCACTACGGAAGCGGTAGAGCACACACTGCCGTGGTTATCGCACACACCAATGCAGCCATCATTTATTCTCACCCCGTTGGCGTTTTCTCATGCGCGCTGTACAGTGCGATGAACGACGTGAGTCTCACAGCGCAGCCGCCCACGACCACTGGCGTTCCAATTCCATCATGAATTGTACCGTGTTGGGAATGGCACAAGAACGGTAGGCGAATTCATCACAGTCGTATCCGGTCGGTTTCGCGTCCTAGCCGTGTCTCGTGTGATGGTAAAAACTGTGCTGCTAAAATCCTTTCGTTGAAGACTGTCGTGTTCACGTCTACGAGTGAGTTTATCGTGCGTGCAGGGGAGAACACGTTCGTCACAACACATTTCAGTGAACCAGTGACCCTGTCCAATCAACATCAAACAACACTGCTCTAAGCAAATAAATCACCAAACTTAGACAGTCCCCTGATTCATTGCTTCTTATAAGCTGTGCCCCTTATATGTCGTTGGGTATCATCGCTGTTGGCTTTCGGATTCAGCGTCGATGTACGCGGTCAACGCGATGCGCTGAAAGAATTGTTTGTAAACAACAAACTGTTTTGTGCAGTTTACTTTCGTTGTAAGGAATAAATGGTGGACGAAAGATTACGTTAGTTTTTTTATGCCGGTATCAGTCGTGTTTTGCGAATCAAAATCTGTGAAATAAACCTTGTCGAAGAACCGGTGAACCGCTTTCTAGAGCGTGAAGTTAAAAGTGTCAAGTCAATATCATTGCGTGTAGGTATAATATAGCACAAAACGAAAAACGCCTTAACATAACAAGCGTATTTGCTGACGTTTTGGAATGAAAATCATCTAATAAGCAAAGTGGCTAGTGTATCTCACCATTTCTTCTCACTTCCGGGACAGTGAGACGTGAGCTGTGGTCAATACTGTAGCTGACGGTATTGGTGATAACGTGCTACTTGGCGATGTAGTGGTTCGGAACGGCAATAAGGACGAATTTGAAATTGCTACCGTGTACACCCGTGTGGAACGTTCGTGCAAATAAGTGAATGCTCATAAAATGTACATACAAGCGCACTTTTCATAGAGCGTGAATGAGTATTATTTCTGATCAACTACAGTAGATTAAACAAAACCCCGGATCTTGATTCAGTCATCTTGCTCGGTTCGGCTCTGGGTAAGTAGACAGTTGAAACATCCATTTCTTTTTTCAATGCACAAGATAAAGAAACAGCTGAACTATGCCGGCGTCTGGTGTGTCAGACAGCAAAAGCTTACACTTCCTCATGCATTATGAATGAAGATTAGCCTTCCAACCGTGCACGTATTCTGCTCTAGTTTGGCTCTCCCGTTCAGAGCAAAAAAAAAGGAAAGAAAATCTCCTTTTTACTTCCTGTTTGTAGTCTTTTCTCGTAGCTATCGTTTTCAATAATCTTTATCGGCTGGATGGAACGTAGCCGAATGTACGATCTGAAAAACGATACTCAAACCAACGAGCGATTGAAACGCTTAACGATGCCGGCAATCGGTATTTGATATCAAGCCCCCCTCTAAAATAGTAAATCGTTCCGTACGCCCACGAAAGGGATCCACAGGAAGCATCAAATGTGCAATACTCAAATTGTTTCACCACATAAAAATCCTGCGAACAAATATTAAGGAAGTACGCAGTGAGGTTAAGAGCCGCAGCGCATTGTTGCATACAGGGAAACAAACTGCTCCTCATTCATGATACATTTGTAACATATAAAGTTGTAGTGAATTTACAGTAGTGTTTATGAAACCTTATTTACCGAAATATGACACCATGCGTCTCCATGTTATGAAACAATAAGTCAATATGTTCCTTTTTTTTAATGTAGAAATAGTATATAACATCCAAATACTGCAATAAATTGGATGCTAAAAAGTATTTGATAGCTTGTTGTTATTATTTCAGCAATTACAATTACTTAGAGCTGTTACTAAACAACATGGTTTCTGTTATACAAATATACATCTTTTCACTAGTAATCCAAAAAATGTCTGACCATTTATTTTACAAAGTTTAAAAAAAAAGTGTCAATAGCACTAGCTACTGGACGCTCTGTTAAATTGTATCCACTTCAATGCGAATGAACGCATTTACGTTTTCTATTACGGTTCACCCTCTTCAGAATGACTTGCAAGAAAATGGTGCTTTAGCCTTTTGATGGTTTTTGCCCCCGGGCGGCTACCACCATCCTTCATTGTATAGCACAATCTTCAAATGGAAATGATGGAGAACCGGATGGTGTTGCCTTTTTGTGGCATAATTTAGAAGCGACAAGCGATGTATTGCTGTAGCAATAGCTTTCACTACAGAGCACTTCGACGCACATTTGCCAACTTTTTTAGCTAATCGCTAGTGAGACGACTTCAAATTGCAATTGCAAACATCCAAATCGATCATCCCGAATCAAACGTTTATAGCGCATTTGCTTTTTTAGGTTTGAAAAGTTTCATAAAACAATCAAACAAGCAGTAAAAATAACCACACATATGGAAAAGATGGTAACGACCCAAAATTTAGTAGATGTACAGATAATTTGTTGAGTCATCTTAATCTTTCAGACCGACAGTCGGAAAGCGAAATGTTCATTTGCGAGCATTAATGCAATTTTATTTCCTTTCGCTGGCCCAAACACCAAAAAGGTGCCTTTTATTTTTGCGCAGAATTTTGTGGGGGACTATTCTCAAGAGATTTCCACCATGGCTGACACGCTGAAATCGAACGACAGCAAACGATAGGGCTGACCAAAAAATTCACAGAAAATTTCCCCACATTTCCGAGACCACTCTGTCTCTGGCCACGCGATATACTTTTCCCTTTTGATCGAGGTACAATGCAAACTAGAAGGTGAATTTTCTCCATATCTTTTGCGCATGTGTTTGTGCAAGAGATTCCCAATAATTTCCTCACATTCTTCTTGCGATACAGCACGGCCGAAAGAAAAATGGTTTCTACGTCAGCTTTTCCTTTTTGTGAGGGTGTGTATGTGTATGTGTGGGGTAGTTGCCGTTCTGCTAAATTGTATCACCATGAAGCAAAGTGTTCATGCAGAAGTGGAAAAAACCCGGCGAAATGGATTTCAACTTTGGGGAGTCTAGCTTAACAAAAATTCCAAGCGTACGAGCCTAACCTATGAACACTGAAACTTCTGTTGCCGGAAAAATTAACTAGGACGGAAACGGATACTAAAGGGGGGGAAATCATTCACGATTTCTTTCTACGGGGCAGCAGGAGTATGTTTTTACACGTTAGAATGATTTATTTTATCATGTTTCTTATATTCAATAAGTTTTCCACGTGATACGTATGCGGTTTTTTGTAATTTAAAAAGTCTAAAAATATGTAACATTTGTTGTTTTCTTTGTATTTAACAGTATTGTTTTTTTTTTGTTACATAACACATGTTTCGAAAAGTTATTTAAAAGTATTAAAAATGGAATATGACTTATTGCAAACTAAAAAACATATAAAAATCAATACAAATTTAAATAACACATTTTATTTGCTCTTCAAATTTAATTTTATTTTAATAGTCAAATGGATAAATTTTTAAATTTGTCTCACATACTTTACTTCATCACAAACTACACTTTCACTACTGATCATTAAAACGTTGCTTTGTTGTACACACATCGGGTAACATATTAATTTCTTGAGTTATTGGGTTGAGTTTACAATCTACTTCAATTGATACTGCAATTTTTGCCATCGTTTTGTTTTCCATTCGAGTTTGTGCGTAGTAGGAAATACATTCACAATTGACCAACTTCACCAACGCTTCACCTAACCCAAATAAGGATATGGTTCCGGGCTTCATAAAACACGCTCAATGCTACCACCTACGAGAGCAGGACACATTATAAATTGTTATAACTCAATATGCTGGCAGGGGCAAAAATATTGTGTCGGTAGATGAAAAACGGGCAATCCGTCGTACAACTCCGTCTTCAGTGCAATTATGATCGTAAGATAGTAATAAAAAAGGATTATTTACAACTAATACCTTCAATATCTGTGTCGTGCTGAGCACAACATTTTCAGAATTTAAACTAGACGCAAAGTTGACAAGTTGCAACTGTATCCACTCCAACGTCAACGCTGGGTGAGCATTAAAGTTGTGCTAATTATTTACGTACTTACTTCGTCTACTCGAATCTATTAAGAAGAACAAATTACAATAATTCCCGTCTGGCTCCTATTTAACCTTTCTTCGGGGTAGTGTACACTATTTAGTTCCTTCTATTAAACTACTATCAGCTCAAAGCAAAGAACACACACACTGACATTTTTTAGATTTATCAGTAATATTAAATAACCACAATAATAAAATTTAAATACTCATTGCCTACTTGATAGACATTAAACTTTATCGACAAATATAAGACATAAAAGATTTTGTGACTTTCTAGTAAACTCATTTAGAACAAAAACTGGCAAAAAAACTGACCCAAATATTTCTAATTTTTCTAAGCTTATGTCAGCCTCACATCAGTAAATTACAAGTCAACAATCTGATTGTTCCGTCGAATGTTAAATACAAACGTTCAGCAAAAGTTCAAATAATTGGTTATTTGCGTGGCTTTAACTATACGAAGCCCTGTGCTAACTCTAACAATTCCTCTTTACTAACAACTAAAACGTTTCGAAAGCGCGCCGATGGATGCGTCCATTTTCACAACTTTCATTAATAACATGATTGCTTCCAAACGACTAGTTCTGTTTAGCCACCTTTCTTTCATACATCAAGCACAAAACATGCGAAAACATATCACCACTAATCTGCGGTTATTAAACTGTCGTAAATGATTATGCTTCCACGGACAATAATGACGAGTAATTATATGCAAAGGATCGTTCGGTTACCTCTTGTTACAGACCTAGAAAAGTTGTTTGTGAAATGTGTAAGAAAATGTGGTTTACGCTTTGAAATTTTACTTTTGTTTTAAACTTTAAATGATGCCTGTATAATACAAGTAATTGCACAACTAATGTGCAAAGTTAACTGACTCAACCATTCCACCTTATTCTACTAGTACCAAGTTTCTTGAAAATTAGGTGTCTCAGACAGTCTACACAAACAATATACAATATCGATCATCTGATTTTTTCTTTGTTATGTTTAACATTTTTGGAAATATGTGTGTTCATTAATGACTTCCACTGATCTGATATTCAACAAAAATGGTAAATAGAGCAGCATCAGCACCAATGGCAACTTTCTCGTCGCACCAAAATCATTGACAGGGCCCGAGGTTTCTTATCTCTCGAGAAAAACAAAACAGGTCTGGCACATTTCAAATTGGGTTCGATATTGTTGAACCGTGTAGCACAATCAACTTCGATTAAAGGAAATTGCAACAACTATCTCGACCCGTCTTACCTTCACTGGTTGCCGTGATAAGGTCGCTTTATGGAAGTTACCAATCGCCAATATGAACAGAAGACAGACAACTAAGGAAGTGCACCAAATGAGTGCAAAATGTTTAATGCAATATTTCATGGAATGACCATGCGGCTGCGTTGAAACTGTATCGATCATTAATTTATACGTTTGATCAACGAAGATCACACGGACGTGAGTAGTAATGGCCTTTTTTGCTACGATTATTGAACATCGTCATCGAACTGGTTCTATAATGAACAAGCCTCATGTCAGAAGGCGAAAAATATGTCGAGACGAAAAGATAATGACAATATGATGAAAGATGTATTTGCTACGGACTCAAACAAACAAACGTACGCCATTATTCAAAACATGGAACAAATCACTTAGTCACGTCTAAGAATAGCTACAATTTTGTCACATGTGATTAATTATTTAGGTTAAATCTTACAAATTACATCTAATTTTATAATTGTATCAAACCAATCATTTCAAAACACTTTTGATAAGTAAATAAGTAGAGGTACACTTTTGCTAGGCAAGCGGAAGCCCGGTGATGCCTGATAACCTCCACCATCAAAGTCAACATCTTCCCCAACATGGTAAACCAGGTTACAACTGTCAATGGTATGAAATGCATTACACGTTGTACTCGTCCGTTTATCGCTGTTACTCACGTGTACAGTACGTAAATAATTAACAATTTAAAGCACGTTTCGTTCTTCACGTGCTTTCGATTTATTTATTAACATTTTCTTCATTACTCTTATTCTACATTTTATTTGCCTTTGTTTTGTTTGTTGATACATAATATTTTGGGTGAGTAAATTTTTGTTCCTTGAAATAGAGTAAGGCTAACTGTTTCATTTGTGTTATTTGTTTCCATTTGTCTGAATTTGTTTTGATAATTTTCGGAAAAGGAAAAATGTTATAACTTGAGTTGTGTTTAAAATTAAATATAAAAATTAAATATATTTTAAAACAGTTTCAAAAACTAAAGTTTACAACAATTTGCAAACAAAACATTAAAAATCATATAAGTTGGGTAAAAATTTGAACAAGTCTTGCATTCGAAAGGCTGAATCCATATCCAAATAAGTCAGGTGAGAGGAATTCTCACCATTTGGCTCGAAGTCTTCACAGCTTTCGTCGATTTATGGCTTCATCTGGTTTGACACCAACCTGTTTCCTGCTGCTTAACAGTCTATGCGTGAAAAGAACTTGTTTCTTATATTTGTTCAATCATGGCTCGGACATTTATAAGAATCTCGTTTCGCAACGCCCAATGCAATGCTCAAGAAACATGGGCCGATGCATTCGCAAGCAAAATTGCAATGGTAAATGCATCATGCTCATGCATCAGCCGTACGTGCACGCAACACGATAAAACCGACTGTGTTTTGCAAAGCAATAAATATTGTCATATTAACGTAATTTCTGGATCCATTACTGTTTTTAGCTTCAGTTACTGTGTTTTATGATGAACGAGAAAGAAAAAAGCTTTATGTGATTAAAACATTCTTAAATGCTATAAAACATATAGCCTTTTTTTTAGCCATTATAATCCCTAGTAAGTGGTTATAGTTACATTTTCCATTCGTTAACCCATAGATTTTTAGATACTTTGCAATAACCAAATTTGAAATATGCGTACCTTTTACTAGTCAAAATAATTTCATTCAACATAATTTTTACAATTTTTAAATATCAGGAGATATTCATTATTGCGAAACAAGATTATATTGTATTTGATATATTTTCCATTACTATAAATATCAAAGCACAAGCATAATATCACCTAGTTAGGTTGAACAAAATCATCACCCATATTCAAGATCCATCAATCACGCACAATCTGACATGTTTAATGCATTTATGTCATCAATTGGGGCAACCCACTTGGAATCCACCATCGGTTTGCACTGATAAAGTTTACCTCGTTTTTGTTGTAATATTCATAAACACGAACAATAATCGTCTATAATTACGATTGATCTGATATAAATTGCCTTACGTTTTTCAGCATAGATAAGCTTCAGCGCAATAAAGATAAATATAGATATCGCTTTAGCATGGAATGCGAGTACAATAACTACAACGTTATTTGTTCTTTTATTCTCATCTGTTGTAAAACACTATGCGGTGTAATTCCATTACACAAATATAATAATTTTAACAATAATTCATTTGGTTAAGTTTGTTTCTGATTAGTTTTTTTTAACCATATCAGCATACTTTAATATCAATAGCCTATTTTTATCACCGTTAACAGCCTTCACTAATTGAAGATGAAATTACCAATCTAAAGAAAGCAAGTAGCAACCAATTCGTTAGCAAAAGTAAAGTAACTGTAATTGATGGCAGATGTGCTGAGTGTAATGAACCGGTTGCGAGCAGTGAAATATATGAAATATAGCCAAAAGCGACACATCGAAAACAGCTCGTTTCCCAATTTCCCATACAAACGCATGCAAACATGGAGACTGATGATGTGCCTCAAAAACGGAACGAGCTTGAACCACTGATAACAACCACCACGGTACAATCTGTCACAGGTTATTGATTTATTGTTTACTTTCGAGGAATAATTCATCACTCCGTTTGATGGAAACACCAGAAAAAGGTAAATGGATGGACGGTGGAGTGACAAAAAGAAGCGATTCGATGAAAATTGGACGGGAAATGGATTTTTGATTACATTTCCCCCCCCCCCCCTCCATCCCCCATAATGTGGGATGTGTGATTGGAAGAATTCTTAATCTTTTTTTTGTCGTAGAATAACGTAACATCACAGCTAATTTGAAACACCACATGAACAGTGAATTTGCACAACAACGTTTTTTTTTTAATGCTATCTGTTTTCATTTATATTTTTCATAGCTGCAGTTTGGTATTATTCCACCAAAATCCACATCGATGACATTGACTCAAAAAACAACAGTCAGAGTACTTGTTAAACTCCCATCCAAACGATCAGTTTGACAGCACATCATTGAGCCACCCTACTCGAAATGCCTTCGAAACAGGTCCAATCCCAATATTAGTCCGATGTTTTCGTTTTGTTTTTGCATCCAGCATCTTTCGTGTCAAAGCAGACAACTGAAAACGATTCAAGCAGCTTTTGAAACCTACTCGACAAAATGACTCGGCCGCACGGCACACGTTACGCACGCACAACCCCATACGCAAGACAGAATGGAGTATTATACCGACCTGAAGCACCATATGGATTGCTTTACGAATCGTCTCAGCACGGGCTATTAATATTCTTAATTTTCGGATAACGGACGTTACGCCATCGCTGTTGCAACGAACATACGTCATGCCGGCCGACATTGCAAATACAACCCAATCTCATTCGTTCGCGCAGATCATCTTTCCTTTGGTCGAGTAACTTTCAAGCATCTCAAGCAGTGCCGATTATGACTATGAAGTGGAAAAGTCCCTCACTTCAATTGGGGAGTCAATATTCACGGGGAGTTGCTTTACTGTCCACTTCGTAGTATCCCGCACTCTTGACATATCTTCAGCAACAAGCATTTTGTCGTGTTGGTCTTATGACTGTTAGATTTGAAGGTGAATTGAAGTAATAGATTCTTTTTTTTTTAATGCCTCATCCGTATAAAGCTTTAAATTTTAATATTTTTCCAAAACTAAGCAACGCAATCTGGTAGTTATGTGCACTTCAGCATACTACGTTCTGGCACTCGTTAAATCTCCAACCGATGGAACATTTATGTTCCAACAAAATGACTAGCAATGTACATATAATTCGACTAATTTTTAAATCATTCAACCTAACTTATGCATTCGCTACACACTATACAACCTCACTCCCTTGGTTAGCTTTTCTTGACCAGAAAGACACTAGCACCGAACCAGGCTTCATTTGATTGAAGAAACCGTTTCGGTTCATATGCACAAACAACACGAAGCATCATCCAATGCTGCTGCTGAAACTTCGAGCGGCTTGACTTCGTCTGGCGAAAGCAATTGTCGTCCATAAGAGACAGACGTAAGAACACGTTCTAGCACCAGCGGCTGTGTTGTGATATTTGGTTTTTATTTTTAAATTAAACCTAATTGAGTGTTTCGGTACATAAATAACGCCTGGTGACGTTTATGTGACAGCGAGAAATTGTGGAGGTCACGCTTGCTGTACACATCGGAGTGGCCCGAACAATAATGTACGGTGCGACTGCAATAGTCGGATATAGCACATGCTGAGCTAGGAAACGTTCCAAATTCCAATTTATCCCACTTTACCGAACGCTGGTCTTGTTGTTGTTTAATCGTTGTTAGAAGAATGTTGAAGATAAGCAAACATTATCGTATGATAGAACATAAGCAACAGGTTGGCACTTCAAATCATCACCGTTCATTATTCCTCCTAAACTCTATGCGAATCTATGTATTCATTCGTGTCGGATTATGACGCATTAAAGATAAGTTCCATATTGGCTATTTGCGCTAATCAGTTCGTGCTCCACAGTTCGATGCTACCAGTGCGTCCTGTTGTACGGGACAAAGTATTCAAATACCGCTAATGCCATTGGTCATGCGAAAAAGCCATGCCATAAATTTTAAATCCCTCCTTCGCTCCCTCCAATTATGGCACACATCGATAAATGCGTGTGAGTCCGATTCTACTGCATCGCTTGTCGCTAGTACCGGGAAACTGTACGCGCTCGCTGGGTGAGCCGTGTCACGAGGAAGAGATCCCCACGGGTAACAGACCTGCCGCTCTCGCTAGCAAATAATCAACAAATCGATCAACTTTAATCCGCAACCCATAAATCATGCACAATAAAATGTCACTCTCTACCATCCCTTTTTGGTGTGTCGCTGTTCTCCACAATCGATTCGTTGTCAGTGATAGTAGAGAACATTTAGGGGAAACCTCGATGTGTGTGCCACAAATGAGAACTCGAGCGCTACCATCATCGGGAACGCAACTGAACCATGAACCAGTAACTTCGACCCCAAACCACGAAGTCTCTGTAATGTGGGGACGAACTTCTCGTTATTTACCAGCTACTTCATCCAGGTGCTATGCGATCAACAAAATACAACAACTTTTTCATAGGTCTTATCTTTCCCCTCGGATCGATTATCAATCCTCCAGGCCTGCCTGCTCTTCTCTCGACGGCATACGTGTTGCAGGTGATGGTATCGCATTGGCCAGCACGCTGCTAGGCTAAAGATTCCACTGTCGTTGGGCTGAACGCAACGTGGTCGACTTGATTTCGCTTTGGTTGGGCTTGGGCTTATCTTATCAGCAACCATGCACTACTGTGTCCGATGAAACGAGCTTCCTGTAGCAGTGTTATTTTTCTTTTTTTGGGAGTACCGATTACCTTCCAAAATTTATTTACTCACTCATACAAATCCAATCATTTCATACACGTAACGATTATTGAACGGCTGCTTCATGCAACATAAAAATCATGAAATATAGTCGAAACAATTACAATTTCAATCATGCCTTATTCATCTGCAAGCCGGTATTAATTTCAATAGATATGCACTCTCCAATAAGAAAAAAATAATTTGTTACAAAAACTAATCCTCTCTATAGAAAGATTCAACGACAGACCACTCACCAATGTTTTACACTAAACGATAATCAAAATCTACGATTTTCGTCGTCGTTCTATCATTGCATCAATGTGCTCGTTAATGTGCAACAATCAATGTCACTGAAAACCGGGACACCTTTCACTCCAGTCTGAAACTTATCCGACCGAGTCATCAACCGTTTGTCGGATACAGATGATTTAATCAATGAAATTTGTTTCGCGACACTTCGTTACCGTTAGTAGTCAAGTGTTTTTGCACACAGTGCGCAATAAAGCTGAAGTAGCACAAGATTAGATTTGATAATACTTTATTTAATCAAACCAGCTCGCACTTGCAATCGAAAACCACACAGCATGAGACTGCATGTCTGATGCACAATCATTTGGTGATTTTTCCCCTCTCTTATAACGAGTTAAACGATTTCGAATGTATGCACTTTTGACCGTTACATTTAACTAACACTGCAAGTATGCAGCCAAAGATTGTTTCACAAAATGAATAAATGTTTTGCAAAAATAGATTCACTTGTCATAAACATGTATAAAAACATCATAGTTATACCGAATAATTCTACAAACATATTTACGATCACAATGCAACATATTTATGTCACTTGGCTATAATGAGATAGATCACAGAATACCACATAAGCTTATTGCATTAAATTAAACGTGGCTGAATACTTCATCAGTATTCTTCTTCTCGCAACTCGATTGCTAATTTGAAGTCTCCTTTCGAGACAAACCTTAAGTTGCCACACGATGAGTTTGTTTGCAGGTTTACGCCGCTTTGTTGGTGTGCTTATTCAACTTTCGCTCCTGATGCCTCCATCGTTTGATGCTTAAACGCCATAATTTATGATCATCCAAGAGAAACCCCAAACCTGTTTGAATCAAAAGCCGTTTTCCATGTTATCTTTTTGTTTTCATTTTGTTTAGCAAGCTTAAGCGTCAAGCTCATTCGGATACGTCGCCAGTCCCATGGAGAGGATGAATAATGCACGACGCTGACGACACCTGATAGAGACATTATTGGATTAGTGTCACCGATTGACTGGGCGAGAAAACTCGCTTAAATCAATTTATCTAAAACGATCGAACAATAGCTATGAGGAGACGGGCAAACGGTCTAATAATGTGCTGTAGACCTATAAAGATATACAACACGTGGGTTATGCAGACTGCGCAGGTTTGCCTATCAAAGCTCTACAGATTTACATACCATTATACGGAACGTGCTATAGCAGATAATTCCAAAACGCCCAACAAAACGAACTTTTCGAAAAGCCACCGATACCCATTTTTCAATGTTCCATTTATGGAAGACACCAGAACTTCTTGTAAAACCTTCTCAGGTCGGTGCATGATTCTAAGCTAAATATGATCACCGACTTTTACAATATACGTCACCGAACGTGTACGTATGTCTGGCGCCACTGAATGTGCCCAATTTCGTAAGCAAATTCATTCTCACGTTTTTGCGCCATGCTCATTGTACATTGTACATTGTACAGAGGACCATTACTCCATATGGTTTCCAAACAACGTTCCGCATGCAAGAAATAAATGCATCTGCACGTAGGCTTTTAGCTATAAATTGTACTATTCGTCTGCAAAAAAAGGAAATTTACAGTTAAGACTCTGGCTCAGTTATTTCCCTTCATAGCAACATCTTGTTCTACAAGTGGCAGTTACTGTTATGTATACAGAGGGAAAAACTTCACATCACTCATACTGTGCAAAACATGTCTACAAAATCATGTATTTCTTAACACCCCTTCATTAAACGCGTTTAGACGAAGCATCATTTAAATGTTTTTTTTTTCTCAAGAACGCACTTCTACACCATACAATTCTTTATACGCAGTGTATTACGCGTCACGCGCATAACAATTTACAACTTTTGAATGTAATATGTAAAGTTTCTGCAGCAACGATAAAACAACAGAATTATTGTTCAAATCATTATTTTAAATATTTTCTACTATTCACACTTTGGTCGCTTTGGTAAGAAAAATCATTCCAGCTGGAGCATTTATTTGGTACGGTATTTTCCTGCCCAAGAAAATCACACCGAACTTCATTGCAAGTTTTTTATTCAGGTCGTTTATGTTGTTAACCGAGTCATCCCTGGTCATTGACAACGTGTTGCCCAAGTATAAATGCTACATATTGTTGGTTATATGTAGCATTTATACCCCAAACCCGTTCATGCGTTTTATTCCGTCAACTACCATCAGGACGATGTACTGCCCGAGTAGACGAGTTTTTCAAACAACGAACGCTTGATTGCATGCGAAGAGCGAACGCCACCGTTTAGCAAGAAATATTTAATTATCCCTTATTTAAATGAGCGGCTACGCTCAACGTCATCGGTACCTCCGTGCAGCACCTTCCGCAGTACACGGGCTGTGCTGATTTATTCGGTGCAATGAGCAACATCCATCTTACCAACGATTTCAGTTAAGTTGCTCAAGTGCGTTTTATACGAACGCTAAGAGAAAGGCGAACAAGACTGACGGGAAACGTTCCGTCCAACAAGCGTAAGCACGGTTTTGTGCGATGTGTAAAAACAAGTATCGAGTCAGCGGTAGCACCACATGTCTCATTATCCATACGCTTGTGCATAGTGCGTTAAACATACAACGTTAAAAACTGGGTGAATAGAGTTTCAAAAGAAACGAGGAAAAACACACACGAGTAAAGGAAAGAACATAATAAGATCACCATCGTTTTTCATGTTTATGTGCAGCAAGTTAACTGTGGAGCTCGATAGCAGAGAAAATGATCCGATTTCGACGTGTGTTTGTTGAGCTCGATAATCGGTTATTGGCAGTTCGACAAGGACTCGGAGGTCAAACATACCCAAGCAAGGCAGTAATGTGATGATCATTTCTTACCACCAAGTAAGAACGAATGCAATGTAGAGAATTTAAACTGATGAAATACCGAAACATTAGCCTTCATTATGTTGTGTCATGAATTTTATCTTTATTAAAACACGAAACATGCTAACTTGCTGACATTGGCACGTAAAATTGTTTTATTCTTTATCTAACATTTTTTTTTGTATGGTTATAAATGATAATGGTAAATAACCACGCAGAACAAGTAAACTAAAGAAACGCTTACTGCACAAAGAAAACTCATTAGAGCTTCAACTTTTTATAGAAACCTAAAAATCAATATCCGATGCTTACAATTAATACCGCACAGTGGCTTCTGACATCTTTTTGATTTCGTCTTGAACCGATAATCACCATACTGTGTGGGCAAACGCAACTATTTTTGCTGACTACAAACGAGTAGGATTGATGTGCTTCCGCTCTGCGCTCTGAATTCAGTTCTCCTTAATTGCAATCCATTCTGGGATTTATAACTCTAGATTGTTCTGGACTAAGCCGATCAGCACATCCTACCTACTGCTTTGAATGTAGGGGTTCGTCACCATAAAAGCGATGCAAGAAAAGTGTCAGAAAGTAATTGAATTTAATTGATTGATCACCCGATAGCAGGATGCTAACGTTTCGCATGATATGGCTCTCTGTACCACGCACCCTTTCTATAACAGTCTTAAATGCAATCATACACCCAGGAAAAGCGGAAAGACTTCAAGATCCAGGCCTCTCTAGTCGACAAAGCGTAATTTGCTATTGAAATTTCCGGGTCCAAAATTTTACTCCCGTCGACCATCTCGCATACAACACCCGAACAAGACTAACATACTCAATCTTCTTGACGGCCGTTTGTCAGACCACACTTCTGGTACGTACTCCACTATTCTGTCGTTGCTGTATTTTTGCTTCGAAACGAACCGTTAGAATCTAGGCAAAATCTAGTGCTGATCGAAATTAAATGTAATTTATCATCATCAGTGGCAGGCACGACTAAACCTTGCTCACGAAGCAACGTGGTACCATCTGGTGCCGCTTGACAGTAGGTAGGAACATGGTACGACCTGCACAGTATGAAATCACTTTACTAGATTATGGTAGCATATTCTTACTGCGCTTCAATAACGCTTTACTTACGTATGTTAATGTCAACAGAAATGGATTTAGCCTACAATTTTCGTTTCGACACGATATGTTTATTTTCTGTGTTGATTTTAAAAAGATTATTTTACCAAATTTGATTTATAAACCTATTTTCCAGCGATAGATTTCAGAGATACTTTGGAATAGATTTGAACATGCTATCTTTGGATGTGGGACTTATCATGCTTTGAAATCTGATAAAACTTGAGTAAACTCTCATCATATAAAGTAAAAGTCATCAAACTATATAGTCTTCCATATCCCTGGCCTGGGCATATGCATTTGTAGTCTGCAATACATTTTTCATAACATAAATTATTTACCGCCAGTTATTACGGAAAATCGATCTATACATTATGGAAATGGTACGCAAACCATTACCATTGGTACTGGTAAGTTGGCTCCTAACACCAGACCAGTGCACTGCAACAAAATCGATTCACGAAAGTATAACGTAGTTGCAAAGCTCTTAGAAACGCTAAGGGATGTCTTTCCAGTAGGTATCATAAGGATAACCCGTACCCGTATCGTTTCTGTTTGGGGAGTGATAAAAAATAAACAAATACTTATTTACTCCTGAGTAAGGGTTCAAAAACTGATTGAATATACCAATCGTTGTTCTGGGAAAACGTATAATAACATTACGTAGAATAACATTTACCAAAGTAATTCTATGATATATTTCAACAAATTTGAACCCATCATTCAAATTTTGAGAAACTTGTACATAATACGATTAAGTTATTTTCAAAATATGTTAATATTTAAACTATACTCCAATTTCTTCCTTTTTCACACTTTCATAGAGGTATACTTAGATATACTGCTTGACCATCCTCACGATAATAAAAAAAGAAGTATACTTGAAGCTCAATTCTGCTGATATAAAAATAAAAACAATTTCAAATTATTCGAAATGTAGAGTCTTGTTAAAATATGTTTTCAAAAGATTCAATTCAGAAAATGCGATCATTATAACCATCCCATCCACCGTGTTCAAATTTCCATTCTTGATTGACTGACCACCCATGTTGGCAAATCGTTAAAAGTTCCTGTACGACCCACCAATTATCATATGCGTCGAGTGCGAAATTGCTGTCCGTATTCATACAATCAAGCTGCATCAGAAGTAGCAACTTGATTAGTCCGAACCGAGGCTGTTAAGTGCAGTACTGGAGAATGTGCTTGTTAAATCCGCCACAACTACCACTAAGAGCAAAAAAGGAGCATGAACAATATTCAGCACTGCTAAAGCAACGTGCCACAACCTTCCCGTGGTTTCGCCCGTTTATGTGACTCTGGCACTGATCTGGTCCACAGTTTGCAGCTGTATCCTGTTCAATGTTTCTTTTACCCGTTCATCCTCCCCGTATGGGCGAAAGTCTGCGACTGCGACGAGCTCTTGCCAGCATGTCATCCTGAAACGACAGCTAAATCAGGTCAACGCCAAACCATCAACGCCAGCAGTTGATGCCATGGTCGGTTTTATGAGTCACGATATGAAATTATAAACAATCCATCCCATACAATCAAAGTCTTTCAACGTTCATTGCATCGTAGCGTTCACCCGGCGCTTCTACAGCTTGATGGAACACAAATGGCAAAGAATGAAAGGTTTTATCAGTAATTCTAACAGCACAAAACCCTTGGGGTATGTTAAATGCAGCAGCTACCGGAGGTCGCGTGTTGGCGTTTTATTAATTAATATTTCCTTCAGATTCACATCACTGTCACGTTTGATGTTCAATTAATTGTGATATTTATTGAAAACATTGCTTCATATCAAATGTATCCGCGTGTCAGGAGTACCCAGCAATCCAGTACCATGTTGTACGAGATTACTCGTTCAACATGCCACCCAGACTGACTTTTAAATTAGATCAAATACTGAATTTACACGTTTTGTTTTAAAAATAGGCTTGTAAACTGTTGATCTGACTACGTGGTAAAAATTAAGTCCATCATACTATACAAGCATGACCTAAGAGTCCGAACGGGATTTGAACCAGTCTGATCGTGTTGGAACCAGCGTCGTTGCCAAACACACCACCGCCCCTGTACTACAATTTAATTGTTTTAAACATATGAGATCAGATCAGTAGAGGTTGTCCGGTTTGTCTGCAATTGCGTCAACATTCCAAGCAGCAGCATTGTAAAAATCAATATTGTTTTGATTTGAATGCAATGAGAATAGAAAATGTATATAAGAACACACACTATGACTACACTATCTGCAACTGTCACTGCTTCCACGCATCGTAGTTGACTACATGTCGTCGTAAGGCGCCAAATCGAACACTACGGATGAGTGTTTCGTGTGTCCTTGATGTACCCTGCATCTTGGGTGTTCAGTAGATTGTACCAATGTACGAAATAATATGGCTTATGCACAATCTTTCATTTTCTTACAACTCTGATGACCCCATCCACCTCAACTTCGTTGATAACGTATCGCCAAACAATACGGATGAGTGTCGAGCAGAAGCCAAACAATTTGTGCTAGTTGCTTGAAATAGACATTATAGTGACAGTCGCACGTTTTTATTTCAGATTATCGCCACCTATTTTTATTTTCGTGCAGTCATTTGAGATTTTTTTACATGTGAATTCGTAAGGTTATTGGTACAATCAAATAGCTTTCTAAAATAGCACAGCTCTTGGTAAAATCATTTCACATGAACCATGAAAATGTGAAATAGTTCTTACATAGTTTGTGAAAATGTGCATGTAAAACGACATGTAGAATATATTTCAGAATACTTACAGAATATTATAAATACATCGTCATAGACAGGAAACATTTGCAAATCAATTTCCAACCTCTTTCTAGAATCGTCAACTGATCTTTGAAATGTAGTTTTACTACGCAAACCCGACAATATTCAAAGATCAAATATAGCAATGTGGTGAAATATGTTTGTTGGGAGGATTGTATGTACAGTTGTGTACACTGTGTGAATATTATTTTGACGAAGTTTGTTTCTTTTTCATTGTAATTTATTTTTCTAATTCCACTTTCTCTGCCAACACATCCTGAACAGATCCTTTTTCAGGCATCTTTGCCTACATACACAAACGCCAATATTACGCCTCGTCATCACTGTCTCATAAATATTCATTTTTTTCCTACACTTGCACCTTAGGCCCGCCTAACCTTTGCCCCATCGACCATGAATGCGTACACACGAAACCTAACTACACATTACCAATGTGACGTAGGCGAGGGACGACTTTTTGGGCAGTGTGTCTTCGTTGGGGTCGGGAAAAATCTCGGAAACATATACACGCCGTAAATGAAGTTACGCATCGAAGGTCGATGTGATACTCGGAAAGATCTACTCCCTTTTAACAGTCTTGACGTTTGTTTGAGGTGTAGTTTACCGAAAAAGATGGCTAAGCGTTAGAAGCTGGACCAGAAAATCAGTCCGTACGATGGCTGATACCGTTCAGTCCCAGTCTACGCACGCACTTTCTCGCCGCACCGTGTGTCTACGTACACATTGGCTGGGTTGAAATATTGCGATCTATAAATATTTATGAAAAATGTCCTCTGAAACCACGTGTTCCTGTCGAAACCATGTCACTAAAAACGAATCCTGAACCCTATGGAAAAACTCCGCCGTTACCCATTGCACTGGGATAACTTTCCCTGACAGACGCTTTGACGATGATGGAAACATAATTGGAATGCGTACGTGTGGTGCTGAGCAGTTAAGTTCGGTAGACCTTTCAGAGTCAAGCTGGCGACGGCTGGCATTGGCGTACGGTAGATGATTCGGGATTTGCGAATCTGTCATCAGTCATACGGTTGTTGGTGACATTTTGTGCGATCACCTATATTTCAGAGAACACAGATTTTGGGAGATGCATGTATAAAATACAGCAGTAAAACATACCAATATCAAAGTATTAAAAATGGGCTTTAAAACGATTCAAAATAATCTCTTTCTAAAAGTTGGAACCAGGTTTTACTTATTATATGTCAAGAATTTTATTTACATTATACTAAGTAGTTTCCTCATATTAAACGCTTTACACTATAAGATTATCATCAAGCCCTTCTAAAAGAAAAAATGAACACATCCATTTAAATGTCTGCATTTTTTTAAGTATTTGATTGTTATACTTAGTTTAATATTTTCTTCTCGACATTGTTATGCACCTTGAAAAATAGAAAAATAGAAACAATTAAATATAATTTAAGTTGATTCAGGCTTATTAAATTTCAATTCCCACTATAGGTAAAATTGATGTATTTATATCAATTTAAGCTTTTTGCTTGACCAATTTCAAACGTCGTCTGTGTATATGAACACCTACTTCGATTTCTGCCTCTGTTCGTCCCAACCTTAACAACAACCCAGTAAAGCATGGAGACTGGGAAAACTAAGAAATTAGCAGTGAACATTTTTCTCGTCACTATGCATGTATGCGGGTGTATGTATGTTTGTGTGAGTGTAGATTGTTCCGAAAAAAATTGACCACTTCCGCAAAAAACGGCAGAAATCGATGGCCCTAATTACCCATGGTCGATCGATGTTTACTGGATCGTTAGCCGAGCCGAGCAGCAGACAAAAGCAAACAGCAGCAGCATAAACTCCTACCTATTCGCCTTTCCCGTTCTACGCTTCCTGTGATTAAGCAGATTTCCCATTTTAATCCTTTCGTTTGCCTCTTCACGCTTTCCTCGCTCGCATGCGGAGACGAAGAACGCGAACGAAGAAAATGTGGTGAAGCGTTCGTCATCATAGTTTTGTCTACCGGCTACCCTTGCCCGAACTTGCCCGAACCAAGGGAAGCGCACTGAGTTTAATTAACTGGGTTGATTACTACTTCCGCTATTTTCCACATACCTGATTAACACGTCTGCCACTGTGCTGCGCTGTTTATAAATAGACATACAAACGGGCTGGTCCCGGGGAAAACATTGAAACCGCATCGAAACGCATCGCCCGGTGGATCCGCAAACACCCGGCCTACATGTACACGGCACGGCCAACACCAAGAAGCGCAATATTTATGCGTACCAGGCTTGCATGTAAAACGTATCGTCACACAGTTTGTTGCAGATGATTTATAGAACAGCTCTTTAATAGTTTTCTTCACTCAACCGTAGTTTTGCGCTCGTCGGTAAAGCCCAGGTTCGTTGCGGTACGGCTGCTAGGTAGCTGCTGGTGTTGCTGCTGGAACCAGTGTTGTTTGTGTTTTAAATTATGCATTCACTCGTTCACGTTCAATTTCATTCTAGCTCTTGCGCTCGTGTCGTTACCGTTAATTATTTCGTTCCCATGCCATGTTTATTTGCGCTTCACAATTTAACACAATTTATTAGTATCATCATTATTGGGGAAAATAATGATTTCAAATAAAAACAACACCAACCAACCAAACCTTCCACTGTACATTTATAATCATCATTATGTTAATAATTTATTCGACTAATTGTTTGCCCCATATGTTGCGTTGCAGTACATATTAAATCCGTGTCTCTTTTTTCTCTTCTTTGGCGTGATTTCAACAAGTAAGTAAGTACAACGTTGCTACCGATTGATACAGTATTTCAATG
This sequence comes from Anopheles rivulorum, assembly GCA_018908115.1. Lineage (NCBI taxonomy): Eukaryota > Metazoa > Arthropoda > Insecta > Diptera > Culicidae > Anopheles > Anopheles rivulorum. Next base: position 768,649 of record STHB01000012.1, read on the forward strand.
ATGATAAAAATTTCAACTGGAATGTGATTTTGAATGAGTTTTTACATCTAGTCCCAAAACCATAACCACGTTCATCACGTTTAATTTATCAATCGCCATTCCCATGCGGTGATGATCATCAACTGCACGAGTACGATACTTCATATCGGCTGATGGCAATAACTCAAATCATTATCGCTTCGACGCTGCATTACAAAAACGCCATACAGTAGATTGTGTGAAGAAACAAACCAACACAAACAAGTCCGCACTGCACAAGCGACTATCGTACCGGAATCGAGCGTCGAAGCTGATCGGGACACATCTCCTCCAAACGTCAACAAAGGCCCTCGATCCCTCACACTTTCAATCGATTCCTTAGCAAAGAGATAACGAGCTGACGATATACTGATGCCCAATCGGTTACACGGAGGCTTCGCTTAATTGAGTAGCACCAGCCGGGACTTGCTACTGATTATTCTGCTATTAATCAAAGCGTTATCGGGTGGCATACGGTCGGCTGTAGTATCGCCACACATTACCGTCCTCGCCGCAATACCTCGCTTGACGCAATCCAATGACATGGCTGCGTTGCGATAGACGAGTTGTCAATGTTGTTATCAGCAAACCGCGGGAATTCAGCTAAACATCATTGCGTCGAAGAGCTCTACCCGCGTACTGTTTACTGACGACCAAAGCACTTTTGCTCCGTAACGTGCTGCTTTCAGTTCCCCTATCATCCTATTGAAATGTGAAGAAACATATATCCGCATAGCATGATCTCTTTTAGTTTATTCGGTATAACAACTTAAAAATGGTTCTATGCCAAAACGAGTCACTAATTTTAATTAATAATAGTGGAGTGGATCCATGGGTATTATTAATATTTTAAATATTTTACTTTTACTTTATAATTCTATTAAAGAATTCTATTTACTTTCATATTATAAATTATAAAATTGCAAAATAAACTAAGAAATAAATTTGATGGGAAAATTTGAACAAAGCATATCATAGTTTCGTTGCTCATTTGAGAAAAAAAAACATGTGCCCATCTACGAATGAAGCTCGCTATGTACGCTTGAAGACTGTCAGTCAAACCTCTATGCTCATCTTCGATTACCTTGTCTAAACCAGACGAACCATACAGAGCTAATCAGCCAACCGTTTCAGGATTCATTTTTCTTCCACCATGGAATCGTTGGTCGTGATGCCGTCCTACACCATCAAAATTTCCTCGAGCATCTGCGCTTTTAACTAACCTCTCGTTATGCGAATAGAGAATCCACTGCCACCCGGTATGCTCGAAAAGCTTTTCCCTCTAAGCGCTGCTACTTCCAGCCGAGTATCTTAAACAAAGCGTGGGCTGGTGCCTAGCCTTCGGTTTGTTTGATCTAAACTTGTCGATAGCACACAGCGCTTACCGTAGCGTCCAGAAATTCGGCGGAGATCGAAACAAATTGCCCCATTCCGAACACCCTGCTAAGTCAAATCAAACAAAAATCCTATTCCTCTACTCGGGCTACATCCCCTATTCCATGCCGAGGAACCTACTGAACGTGCACAATTCCCCCTGTTCGAGGCACCTTACGCGTGCTACAAACCTGCCAGTCCACCAAAACCACCCCGAAGAGATCCTGCCGAGATTGTGTGCAATGATTGATGGGACCCGCACTGAATCCTTAACACGCATATGCCAACCGAAAGCGACGGTGTCTTTTCGGTAGTTTTGTTTTATGATTGCTGCCATTTTGCATTTCCAACAGAAATACCGAGAAAAGATGAAAGTTTCTTGTGATATTGATAGCTCCTCAAACCTAACTCTCCATTTTTAGTTCTCGGGATATCAACCATGCCTAATACTTTGCAATTATTTCATTTCAGATTTTGGTGTTACGTTTAATGATCGCCTTCAAATAGTTTTGCTTCAATGCAAGGTAAGGCTTCATCGCTCAAGCTGAAACATTTGTTCAATTACTAAAAACACGCTTTACGGCCAAGATATAAGAGTATAAGAGTGTAAGAGAAATAAAATCACATATTATTACGTCCAACTTTCCAATAGATTTGCATACATGCGGTGAAACATGTTTTGGCTGTTGTCGTTCATACTTAATAGTTCACGCATGACTCAGCAGCAAGCAAACATATATGCAACCCTCGAACTTTGATGTCCCACCAGCATCCATCTGTTTGATCGATCACTCGTGGGCCATGGTTCGGGAAAATTGGCCTCTTCTCATCGGACGCATCCAAAACAAAGTTTCAATAATCGAAAGATAAAATCACAGCACCTGGAGAGGTGGTTACACTAGACGCTTGAATCGCTACAGAACGGAATTCAATTATAGAAATTGAAGCCTAGGCCCACATAAGCACACCTCCAGCAATTTTCGAATCGCCCCTGTTCGACCAATCTTCCACCGGCGCGTCACTTCTGCAATAACCTGCCAGAAGTTCGTTCGAAGGGATGGACGCATAAGTCGATCGTTTAGCTTCGTCGTGGTCGGTTTGTACCAACATGGTGAGCTGCCAGCTCCAATCCCGGAGCCCGGAGTTTCCATCGTCAGCGGCGCGTTCCGTATGAGACAGGAAACATCCACGCTCGCCACCTGCCCCAAACTTTTACGACCGAAAGAGTGGCTAGGAAGGCTGATTATGCTTATGTTTATGCCCCACACACCTTGAGAAATTTTGAACATCAATCGAACACATCTCGTTTGCTTCACACCGTTTCGACAAGATACGATTTGGTTGGTGTGTTTCGTCTTCACAACCGAGATGGTCTGCTCATATTTCGTTGGCAGGCTTTTTCGATGATGGTCTCGTAGGTGCTTGCACCTTCCGCCTGGCTCAAGGGACGGTTGCTTGTGTGAGTGGTCGATGTAGTCGAGGTTTTGTCTACCTTCTACACCTTCGTTTGCTGCTGATTACCATTGCCGTCTGTTTTCCTCCCTGCTGTTCCAAAGCCGTGCACACTGCACTGTTTTCGATTTTGTATGCTTCTTTAATGCCTATTCTTGTTGGTTTTCCGCATCAAAACATTTAAAATTCATCTTGTTAAGATGTTTTATTTATGGAGATTAGTTTATTCTCTTCTTCCACCTTTTTTCTGTCTTTGTGGTTCTCGTTCTACCTCTTACACGATCTGCCCACCCAGCGTTGCATGCGTTCCTGTCGAATACGAGGGTGTAGCTTTGTCACGGAACCTCAACTGCTAACTGCTAACTAAATGCGGCAACCGGTCGGTCGAACAGGCAGGGGTATTTGGCTTTACGTTCGTTAATTTTCAATTACGTAAGTTGCAACAGATTAATTTCGATTATCCTTCACAGCTGTGCGTGATTCATTCAAACATAGAATCAAAACAAACATTTAGTCACCTTTTATCTTCTACAACAATTATCAAACATCGTTCAAACACTCAGTTCGTGATTCAAGGTATGCTTGTATACATTTTCATTTAATTTTGTAAAATTTCATTCGAATTCTAAATTTGTTGCTTAATTTAGGAACATGAGCTTCGTTCACAATCAACAACAAGAAAAGCTGTTCTTTACTTTTTCACTTTGTTTTGGCTACTTGATTTAAATCTCACTGATGGATAGGACAGGGTAGTTGCACCCCTCAAACATCATATCTGCTAACGAGACAAACCCAGGATTGGTTGTAAAAGAGAAGAAAAATAAAACCGATTTACTCCTATAACACGCATCACCTTGCCGCGCAAGCAGTACAACACGCACGGTCCGCTGCTGCGAAATGGAATTGGAGATTGCGTTTTGTTTGTTTAATTTCGAACACGATTTTCTTCCTTCACTTCATTGTTGTAGTCGTTTTTTTGGCTCCTTCGCTTTCGTGAGCGATTCGTGGACTCATTCCATTCCGATCCATCTTCGATCAGTCCAATCGATCAGTAGGGTCATATATTATGGTTTATCATGATTTCGACTTGTTTCTTCGTTTCTTTGCGCTGCTCTTTCCGTCTATCTTTTTGTGGTTCCTTTAAACCACATCGCCTCCTTCGCACAAGTCACATGCCGTTGTATGTTTCTACCTCAGCGTGTTGCCTGCTGTTCTGCAGATGAATCTCTGGAACTGAGCGATGTCTCCGGTACAAGTTTTAGTGTGGAAATTATTTGTTCCAAACGAACGTGTATGGCAAGGAACGATGACAAACGAAGATACGAGAAACATGAGGCTAACGGAGCTGCTCTAAAGGTTCGCAGTGTGTTTGTTGTATGCTAATGTTCAAACACTGATTTTTTTTCCTTCTTCGTCGTAATATCTGTATGCCCCGGGACGTACAAGGCGCTTGAACCAATAAAACTTGCTTAACTGGAACGGTGAGGGATTCAAAACAACTTTAGGAAGGCACTTTAACCGAATGTTTATGTGTGCTTTTGCAAAACATTAAGCCACTTTTCGCTAAAGCTACCGTTAGTTTACCAATGTATTTTAGTACTTCGTACTTTAATATAATTGCATTGCTTGGCATAATTTTGCCCACAGATATGTATTTTATTTTAGTTTTGTAATTGGTTTAACGTTTATAATACATATAATGAAAATCCTAGAAAACCAACATTTTTCACTATCGATTGTGTCCTAAACAAATTAAAACCTTCCTTAACGGAGTTGTCCTATGCTTGTGAGCAAGAGTAAACAATTTCATCTTCTAATGTGACGTTCCTTTAAACTTGGGACGAAATATCCTAACGAAATACAGGCACGCTTTCATATCGCTACATTTATTGGCATCATAAACCGAAAGTGCAAAAGCAAAGTAAACTTCAAGAGGTACCAACCATGAACGTGCATTTGCGTTCCTAATCGTTCCAAAAATGAAACACCAATGTGTTAAATAAACAGGAAGGTTAGGTTTGTAGTTTGCTTGCAATTATTTGATATTGCATCGAAGGTCAAATATTATCCGACGATCCGAACAGGGAAATGTGTGTCACTCAGAGCACTTCATACCTGCTCTCTCTGGAAGGTTAAAAAACGAACCCTAAAATGAAAACAAAAACAATTTATATCATTCAAAAGTTCTTATACGCCCGAGTGCCAGGTTCTAGGTTGGAGTAATATATCAATTCTCACCAGAAGGGTTCTACGAGCAAAATTATTTCTATCTATTTAGTAAGTACTTTCAACATACTTACTGACATTAGGTGCTGTTTTTGTGTCCTATAGAAAGTCAGCAAATGACCAGCCCTTTCAACAGCGTCCGGTGCCTCGAAGAGTGTGCTACATTCCTCAATGCATCCTTTATGTCTGGAAGACCTCACCTCGTTCCGTGCACTCACTTTCATCATCGCCCTGCTGCAACATTTCTTGCTGCAAACTTTATCTTTCATTCCTCAGGTACCATAAGGTACCATTATTTATCTACTAAATTCAACGATGGAACAACCGAGCCAGACAGACAGATGCATCACACGGATGCGGTATGCCGTAACCAGTCGAACAGGGCACCTTCTTTATTTGCACGCTGCACTGCACTGGAGTGCACGGAGGGAAAATTATTTCGCTTTAAAGGAAAGTTGTTGCGATTCCTTGCATGTTGTGCCAGCCACAACAGATAACGCTTTATCGACGGGGAAAAAGGTGAAGAAAAGTTGCAGGAAACCGCAACTTATGAAGATGATTATGCTAGAAACGTTTAAGCAGGGAAGAGAGAACGAGCGACTGTTTACACATAGTTTTTAATCAAAGATAGACACGAGAGTGCTCTTGGCAGATATGTATGATATAAAAAAAAGATCATGGGAATAAGGAACTGCGCCATCTATCAGTGGTCTACATTCAAGTAGTATCGCTTGTGTGGTAGCAATAAAACTAATACCACAGGCTTTGCCATAAGCTTACTTAACAGAAGTATTTGTAGTAACAGAAGTGTTTGTTTGACGTAGTTTCATTTTCTAAAACGTAGACACATTTCCTGGTATAATGTAAGCATGGACAATTATAACATACGAACATGCATTGCAACCTGCAATGAATTTGAAGCAGAAAATTTAACGTGCAATTCATTTCGATGTCGTCCGACGACTTCGCCCTGTTCGTTGCAGACGATACACACACGCCAAACGACAACAGATGGAATAAGTCTAGCCTCTGGAGAAAAAAGGCCAAAAAATGTAAAATCTTCTTTAATGGTGCACGAATGCACATGCAAGTCAAGCAGGGTTGGTGATATCCCACGCAAATAAAAACAGAACTAAACAAATCCAAATATGTTAATTTCCCTTTCCTAACAGGAACAATTCCAAACAACTTAATATTAAAAAATAAAGCATACAGCGTCCCCAATCTTATTGCATCAAAGACTTTTTCATAACTACTTAATTGTTTTTACTACATCTCATTTTATTTCCTATCAGATCCATAAACCTTTCTTCGCTGCAACGATGGTCGAACCCTGCATATCGACGATGTAAATACTTGCCGGAACGCACACCAACATGTTTGCAGCATTATTTTTTCTTCTTGCCTTCTCCCTCTCGTGTTACTCTCACAATACGCTACACGCTCGCATGTTGCTTTTTCTCTCTTACCCATTTACAATCTCTCGCTCACCTAACACGACCGACCGATGTCACGCACACTAGCACATTGTACGCTCGTGCTCACGCACTTTTTCTTCACTCTCGCACTTCAATCTCAACTTCGGTCGCGTGCGGTTTGACAGTGCTGCGCTCGAGATCAAGGCGCTATACTTTGTAGCAAGTGAAGTGAAAAGGTGTTTTACAAGTGTACCTCGAATCTTTTCCGAACTACAGTCGTATTCCTGAAAAGTGTCAATGTGGCGCAACAACGTAGCTTGTAGTGAGTTGTGAATTTTGTGCCAGGTGAAACGGGTTTATTGAACGCAAGTTGTTTTCTAGTCGAGAATGTTTGAGAGTGCGCGGCTCAGTGTGTGTACGAAATTGAAAACCACCATGGAGTGAAGGGAACGCGCGTGATGTTGTAGGTGAGTGAGACGCTATATAATATTGGCTATATTTACGGTGCCTAGTTGGAATACAAATGATGGTTTTTACTGTGTCCTTTAAGACGTACGCACGTCTTAGCTTGTAAGAGTTTGAGAAAAAAAAAACACGATTGAAGCAAACGAAACAAGCAAGTGAATGAAACGATGTGTCCGTTTTCGCTCTCATTCTCTCGCTCTCTATCTCTCGTGAAGGAAGAATAATGGCTCCCAAGTGAGCCGCGTGGGATGTAAGTGCAAGCGAGATGGAGAACCTCGTTTGTGCGAGAGGCATTAGTGCGTGAGATGAAAAAGAAACCCCAGAAAGAAAACGCCACTGTGTGTATGTAATTGTGCTCGCTTCGGCGTAATGTCAACAAAGCAAACACTCTGAAGCAATGCAAAACAACCGCGTCCGGCGTTGCTAGTGAATGGTGATTGCTAGAACAAGATATTCCGAGTGGTTTTACCAACATACCAAGAAAGGAAGTAAACATCTAGTGGAAAACGTAGCGCACTCGTGGAAGTGGAATTTATGTCTTGGTCAAACGAAAGGATATATGCATCACAGAATTTGTATCTGAAGTGTTTTCTAATGCGACGAAAGAGATGAGTGAATGTGCCAGTTTCTTAAATGCTTCCTGCAAGGCGATGTGAACGATTCATCTGAATGTTCTAAACATTGATACACGCGAAGAAAAAGCAATATCACCATCGAACATCACATTTAAATTAAGAGTGCCGTTTCGGAACGCCTAAACCATCGCAAAACGCGTTTTGAACATATCTGAACGGATTATATGCGTGCAAATTTAATCGATTTATTGATAGGTATTTCGTAAATAACTTTATAACGCAACCCTATTACGGACTCCCATTCCGGAAGATCTTTAATTCATACGGCCCAATACAGCATTGGTGCTGAACTGTTTCGCATTTCCAAATCGTAACCAGTTTATAGCGCAGCGCTTTTGGCTAATGTGTGTGAGCGGCTTCTTGTGGCTACTGTGCTCAAAACAAATGTTCTAGAAATATTAATACTCCAGGCATCCGTTCATATCTCTTTCGTTTGGACTTTAATTGGCAATAGGACAAGAAAAAAACATGACTGTAAAAATTTTGGCAAGCCACAAAACGATCTTCTATATGATCTCAGATAAACTATCAAAATCACTTGAAGGGTTACAGTTATTAAGATTTCAATTTACTTATCATTTCAAGAATTGCTGTATCATACTTAATTTTTTTTTTTTACACTACTGGACCAGTCGCTGAATAAGACGTACAACGTTGAAGTATTTATGCAAAATGTGTTTAAGCATTGCGATCGTATTCAATGTACAGCCTTGAATAAAATCATTTATACTGAATTCGCTTATTACCCTTTGTATACATTTTACAAACATGATTGAACGATATTGGAGCTACAAACTTGCATGCTGTCATTTATCTTTATTTTAATAAATACAAAAACCTACAAAAACAATAGATAGAAAGGATTTAACGTTCGTCGGGTGAAGAATGTTTTTGCTTTCACTTAACAAACGGGATGCAAATCACTCCGTCGTCAGACTGATGACGTTGTCCCATACTGAAATGCAAATGAGCTCTTTGAACTCCGACCGGCTATATCATGTGACCATTGGACCTATCGAAAATGTTGGGAGACAGAGAGTAAAACTAACAAAAAAAGCCCTACACGTACCACGTACTTTATATTTTAGGTTGCCTTTGCTTTGTCACAATACTTTTACCGCTGCTGTACGAAACCAAAATGAATAGTGGAGCAAAACAATGGGTATAACTAAACTATGCCGAGTTGGTGGAATGGTCCCGACTGTTGGAATTGGTGTCGAAACGGGGTGCACCGTATGATGTATTCACGGTTTTCGATTTGACCGCACCGGTACCGGTAGTTATGCGCCATCGCAATCAACATCAACGAAACATGAATATTCAAATGAAGGTGTAGACCGAGTGCAAGGAGTAGAAGTAGTAGTGCATTCAAAAGAACGACAAGAAACCGCTGTAGAAGAATTCGGCAAATAGCTACAAAACTGCAACCTAGAATAATGCAACCCGGTGCACTTTTGCTCTGGTCTTAATTCACCAGCGAGCCGTGAAAACTGGAGCGAGACATTTTTATCTCTGTATTGAAAGCATTCACTGAATCACTAAGCAGTTAGTGCTATTTCGGTTGTTTTTTTAATGTGGTACCATTTAAAAGTAATAGCTTGGTAAAGAACAGAATATTTTTTGTTTGGCTAATGTATTTTGTTAATTAAAACAGTGCGTACATTCCGTAATCAAAACATGTACTACCAGCGTGAAGAAACTATTGAAAATTAACACGTTTTTCTTTACGACCCCAGCAAAATGTGCAATGGTCCTAATCGCCATTCTTTCGATTGATTTGCAAATTCTGAACTGTAAGCAATTTGATTAAAGCCTGGCTTTACGTGTTCTGACCACGTTTCGTGACTAGTGTGTTCCGTTTTCAATCAATTCCTTAAACGTGTTTCAATAAACATCGCGGCGACCTATCTTAAAATTCGTATCCATGTAGTTCCGCAAGACGCATGCAGAGTGATGTGTCTTTCGCTTCTATGGACATTTGGCGATGAATTTAAAATTCGAGATATTTACGTATAAATATCAGTCATGCGCTACTTTGCGTACCTGTGCTGCTTACCAATTGCTTCTGGGCCATTTACACGATAGCTTAAATTTCAGTTAAAATTGGTTGGAAGTAAATTTTTGCACAGATAGGGAATTTGGGCACTTCTCTTTGTACGTGGTAGCGTGTTTTCTTCATTCACTATTCCAATGATTGATTATATTGGTATCTTTAAAAAACGCTCGTAAATAAACATTGTTTTAGTTTGACATCTTCTTTGAATACAAAAATGGCGTAAACAGTAATGAAACACACGTTTTATTTGTTTTGCTCGTGTTGGCATAAATTATTTATTTTACCCCCTTTAAATTTAACTTGCACCAAATCCAACCCCAGCGGTCATCGCCATTGCTAGATTGTACAGAAACGAAAAACCATGGCTTGGGCAGTTTTAAATGAAAACACCAACGATAAAAGAAGATCATCGAGCAAACAACGACCTCAACTTGCGCCATTTGTTGCCTTTCGCACCAATAGCGTTGTTATAAATAGATGTGCACCATTGGTCGTACGCTTAAATCATGCCCGTAAAATCTTTTTCCTGTGCAGTGCTGCAGGAAGAAAAAAAAGAAGGGTAAAATTAATCGCTGACCACAGGAATGCGTTCATAAAAATAAAGGTAAACGAATAAAAAAACAAGCGCGTCTGGGAAAAAGATTCATTGAAAACCCAAAATGTATAAACTTGGAGACAGACCGAGCTCGGTAACGGAGAAATAGATGTGAGAAAAGCTTGAAATAAAAATTCCATTTACTCACCAATGCCAAATCATTACACAAACACACACAACGGGCGGAGAACTCGGTGCGTTAACTAGAGAGAAAAGAAAATTGGTGCCACAAAAATGTGCCCGCCTGTCCACAGTTTGGTGAAAAACGATCACGATCGTTAGGCTGCACCTAGGACACAGCAAGGAAAAGAAGATGCTCGTCGATTGTTGATTCACTAAACACGAGGAATAAATTCATCACCACCAAACCCCAAGCGGACGAGCAGAAACTGTTTGCTGCTGCTGGACGAAGTTTATTTGTTATTGTTTCAGCACCCGTGGAATTAAACAAGAAAAAGCAGTGCACGCTTCCCAAGCGACCCAAGACTCCATGAAACATAACGCCGGTGAAAAAAGGGTGTTCAGCATCCACGCGCTCTCACATCCCACCCGAAAATACCACCTCTCAGCCACTAACAACTTTCCAAGCGTTTCAGCTACTTGACGAAACGGAAATTTAACGAGCACAAATTTACAGTTCTAATGAGCTGGACTAATTTTTCACCCTTTTTTTCGCTTTTTAAAAGCATACGCGAGTAGTTAACTCTTCTCGGTCTCATTTTGCAATGTTTTCTATCTTCTTCTAGTTCCGGAAAAGTCACTCAACTGTAGCCGAGTGGTATCATGAACAGGATGGAGCAATCGTCTAACACATGCATTTAAAGCCATATCTACTGCCCCCTGAAACGTCTCGTTCTGTGATGAGCGTAATAGCATTGAATCAACAACTTTAAGAGGTAAGAATTGAGCATTGAACAGGGGAAAAAATGTATTTATGCTGCAGATTTGGACGCGCTAAAATTCAACATTAAACGGGTATACACATTTTAAACAACACTACTACGACCGACTAGTAGACACAAGCACAGCTAATTAAATATTATGTTGCATGCAGCAGAGTATTGAGGAACCCTCAGTACAGAATTAAAGTTACCCTAATTATACCAAACACTCCCGAGACTGGGGCATCAAAACGAGAACGAAAAATGTTACATGATCTTCGTCTTTCCATAAGCTTCTCAGCTCATTAGCAGATTATCCACGCCACGACCAACCTTTACCGAGGGATTCACCCGGAGCCAATCGCTCTGCTTCTGCGTTTCGCGAAAGATTGCCGCGCACCGTAAGGGACGGAAATTGGGGTTGGATCGTTGCTTAAAAATGCAAACAAGCCATTCTTTCGTACCCCCGAAACGCGACACAGTACGTGGGCTCACGCAAAGAATTTGTTCCGGTGGCTCTTCCATCGCCTTAACTCCTTAACGAGCATGAAGCGATCATCTGCATGGATTGATAGGTTCTTTGAGACAAGTAGTAAACGTTAAATTTTAATGTTTGTTCCACGACAGTACAAATGTGCATGGTGTAGTGCCATGTTTTGCTCCAGCAGCGATATCAAAGAGGATGTTCACACCAAATCAGGAACAATTTTTGGTGCAAATTTTGCACTATACTTTTCAATCAGCAACCCAAACGCGATCAGTGGATAGGGGCAGATGAAGGTTTGGAAGGAATCCGTACGGAAGAAGCGGTTGGTCAGCCCAGGGCAGGGTTCGCCTTCACCAACATCGACCGTATCCATTCCCGCCGCTTCAGCGAAACCGCTCACGCGAAGATCGCCAGTTGCTGATATCATAAATTTTCTTCAATTCTTTTGGTTTTGTTTGTTTTTCCTCACCCAAAACCTGCTTCGCCGTACCGAGCTTCGTCGTGTTTCAGCAGAGGAAGCAACTGATGCGAACATTATGCTGCTTTTCTGCTGTGCCATTTATGCTGCTCGCGTCCGACGATCTTCTCCCCGAACCGCTCCGGGGAGTTCGATCAGCGGCAGCCATAACTATAGCAAGACAACAGCGCACGTGAGCAACAGGGACAAAATGGACGGCCGGGAAAGGGTTGAAGCGTTGACGTGTTTAGTGGTCTTTCGTACTTTGCTCAACGATCGATCCCGTTGTGCATATCGTTATGCTTTGGGAGGCTGGACCAACGGCCACTGCTTGAACAGGGCTATACGATGCAAGTTCTTTTAGTTTTCGTTTTACAGAGAATTTTTCTCACTGCTGTTAGAAGATAACTTTCTGTCGTGCATCTTTGATTTGTTCCTGGTCCTGAGATGCGAACGAAGGATGGAACAAGTAGACCAAAATATTGGGATGAGTTAATTAAATTTTTGATAAGCAGTATCGTGACACGATATTGCTGATTGAAAGATTCAATTTTATTAGGATTTACGTCCACAGCATACCAAAGCCGTAAACTGTTGGTGCCCCTTCTTACAATGTCTTCCTCTGACGCAATACACGAGACCACAGACCGATGGAACTATCGCAGCAGAAATTGCGGGAATTTTGCTCCATTTTATCCCATCATGCCACACAATGCTTCCAACGAACTCTTTCGCACAGCCCTCTAGCCAACGGAAGGCACCTCGGATAGGTTGGAAAAATTGAACGAAGCAGAAAATGCACTATGTAAATCGCTCAAAATAGCTTATGGGAGCAAAAGCAACATTCCATCGATGGCTGATGGCGATGAGCAATGCTGTGAAAGCACATCGCACCGCTGAGAAAGAAAGTCGCCCCTATAGAATGGTTGTGTGATTGTTGCTCTCCGCGACACAGTGCTCACACTTTTGTTTTTGCGACCCAAAACGCTGAACTCTTGTAGCGCTGAACTGAACCAAATCAAACGCATTTCGCTCTCTGTTCAAACTAATTTAGAAAGTTCAGTGCGGAAAACAACAGCACGCAACAACGCGATGGCGCACTCGCATTCATTTACGCCATTGTTGTACGCCTGCCGTGGTGTGGTGGAAGTTGGTGTACATTTTTCTCCTTTTTCCTCATCAATTTACATGCGGGCTCTGCGATGTCTTCCGAGTGTACTATCACCGGATAGTCGTACCGAAACACTAGGTCGGTCGGTAATGACTTCCTCTTTGGCGGTCGTACCATCTGCAAGACACACTACGAGTGACGATGGAAAATGCGAACATGATTGTGGCATTCGATTGCATTATACACGGTCAGAATACGGTCCTGTGCCGGGCATGACATGATGATGAAGTATGCCAAAGAAGCAAATGATTTTGTTGCATTCTTCAGTCTTGCGAGAGAAGGAACACAAGCAGCAACTAACTGTGTGGGAAGGGCAAAGCCAAACGTTTTGCGATGCAAAAGTTGAGGTTTCGATTTGTTTGTTTTGCTTATGAACGAACGCTTCTAGGTGGTGTCTTCGCACATATGCCACATGAATGCAAAACCCACAAAAAACAACGACAGCGATGGTGCTGTTCTCGCATGCGTTAGTCCAACACCGCAAATGGTGCCCCGAGAAGAAGGAGCGGATTGAGAATTGCTAAACCGCACCCCCCAAACCAAAAAACATGAAGATTCTCCATGGGCCACGGGGCCATATAATAACCGCTTCAGCGCGATCATTTAGGCAATTATTCGGAAGCACAGCGGTAATTATTTGCCGAGTTTATTGTTATCTTTAATACGTGAGTTTGTTAAATATTGATTTTGTGCTTTTCACGCGCCATGTTGTACCTTTGCGTGTTCATAGCTAAGTTGCACCCATGCTTTTTCTTCTGGCTCGCCCTCGTGCATGACGTTCAGGAGTGTAAACATCACTCGAAACGAGCACACTGCAGAATTTACAATTAAATCTTCCATTTAGTATAAACAATCAAAATTGTTATACATTGTCTATATATTCTTTCCCTGGGAACAGATATTTCAAACGAATTTGTTGGGTAAAATGTGTAAAGTATTGGCGAATTTATTTGCTCATAATAAGAAATAATAATGTTTCTCAAACAAAAACCAAACGCTGCGCGACTAACTCTTGCTTTCAGCCTAATATTCACCTTAAATACATCATTTGCGGCTTTACCTTTTGCGTTATTTGCTTTATTTGCCAACGAGCACTGCGGAACGAAAATTATAATTACATACATACAAGCAGGCACAAGCACATGCACACATGCTTATCATCACCTCATCCAGTTTGGAGTTTCGTTGTTTTTTGTTTCCCTTTTCATTCTGTAAATTGTTCAATTCAGTGCGTAGCATGAAACTCGGTAAAGACCACCAAAATCAAACTATCTTCGCATGGTAAGGAGACGCGAAGGCGAGAGACGGGTACGGGCAAACGGGACAGGGTCGTAAATTATTTGCCGATTTCCATCTCTTCGTTTTACGGTTCTCCGCTGTGGTCCTTTTGTGCTAAAGTGGTTCTGCAATTGGGGTAGTGCGCAATACTTTCAATGCGTTTCCTGGGAGGAAGCTGCACTTGCATCAAATTGCACTGTAACCGCCTTCCGCAATTGTGCCGCAAGGTGCACATTTGGCGTTGATGGACTTAAAAGGGGTTCTTTCAACAATCGAACCTCAACAACGGATGCGGATTGCTTCTGGGTTAAGGGGCGGTTTTAAAGCTGTCACCATAACTGCTTTTTTCCATGGAACTGAGATACTGTTTAACGTCGTTCATGGAACGATTTAATATTGCATAAAATATATCATTTGCTATTAATTTGTTCTTTTTGGGTTTATTAGATTAGTACCGATGTTATCAAAACTATTCTAAAATAATATTACACCAAATCAATGAACTAAATTTCATCGATTTCTAACTGATTTCATCTCAACGAATCCCTCGAGCCGGGCACGAACGCTTCAGAAGCGCGTCGTTGTGGAGCGAGTACATGGAAGAAAAAAAAAGGTACGCAAGACCTGTAACATTAAGCCGCGACTCTTGCTAACGATCCTTGTCGACGCATCTGACTCGACGGAGTTTTCGCGTTGTTTTGTTTATGCATGCGCTCATGCAAACACACGAACACACGAATCGGAGGAAAAGCCACACACACAGCACGGAGAGCAACGTCCACCGTGCAATCATTTCTCACTCCAATTTCATCTCCCGCCAGGCCCCAAGCTCGTATCGAGCGCGCTCACTCAGCCCGCCGCTCACCGGGGTCCGAATCGGGTTGTGGCTGTTTGGGTGTTTTGGTGTACGAGATTTTGCCTGCGCGTATCGCGAACCGTCAGCGCAAACCGTACCAAGAACCGTGTCCCAACGGTGGCAGCGCGACCCGGCTCGAACGCCCATCGGTGCGAACGAACGACAGCGTGAGTCCGAGCATACGGAGCAGCAAGGGGCTTGTTTATGCTGATGATGTAGCTGATGATGCTCATGATCGAGCACACGTCGCCCGCAGTCAGCTCGTTTCTCGTTTCCGGCACCCGGCGGAATTCGCTCTGTTGCCTTCCCGCTCCGGTCCACTAGGAGAGTGCCGCCGACGAAAATGCTAAAACAAACGACGTGTAATGTTTGCATTACTCATTCCCCCGGCGTGAACGCTTCCTTCGATTATCTCGCTGAACGTTCCCGCGGACGTTCCCTGTCCATCGCTCCAAGCACCTCGATCGTCGTCGGCCCGCTTCGCGATCAGGCTGTCATTTCCAAGGCTGGAATTGGCCGTGTCTTCATCTTGCGCCTGCCGTGTAAGCAGCTGCTTCCCCAATTCGCCTCCCGACTTTCGTTCGATGAAAAATTAGCATCAAATCAACTGTGAAGAGAATAACTTACCCGACCTTGCCTTGCCTGCCTGTTAGTAGTAGCAGAGGATAATGGTGGGTAGTTTCTCGAATGACTGGATTTCGACCCGCAGCACACAAACGCACAAATCATGGGCCGCGCGCGCCTGTATGTGTGTCTGTCTGTTGTATTTGGTGCGTTGATTTTCTTAGCACATTCCTCTGTTTCACCGTAATCTAGAAAAATCAATCGTCTTTATCATTCGGTTTGGTTGGCTGTTGGTGGAAGAAATGGTTCAATTATTTTGTCACGCGTGTTGGTGTAGAGTTTGTTCACTGTCATAATATTTGATCATAGTTTCTCTCGCAAGAGGTTGCGCGCGTCGAGTGATTCTCCATTCAGTTTGCAGACAGCAACAAATGCCACTGACAATGGAGCTAATAAATGGATGGCATTTATCAAAAAAAAAAAAGGAAGAACATTATTCTTTCGGTAAAGTTAAATACCACGCAATAAGAATGAACCGGTGCGAACGAAACACAATACATTGTAGAAGGCAGAACGTTTTCAAAACAGATAAATCTTGCAGTCAAAGTACACGCAAACACCTGAGCAAGCATTGGTTTACATTCTTCCAATGCTTGCTGCGCCCGACGAAGAAGAGTGGCAAGAGTGGTTGGTAAAGCAACGGTACAAAAACATAAACCAGGACATCCCGGGACGGTAAAGGATGTTCGGCGGGTGGTAAACTCCGTAAACTTGCCCGTCCAGTCCGGTGCGGTGCGACTCCCCGAGGGCAAGAGCAGTTAAACGAGGCTGAATGATGCATACCAATTGGAGGCTTCCAGATACGCACACATTGCTGTGGAACCTTGCTCGTCTTCCAGCGCGACATGGTGGCATGGTGCATGTGGAGTTGAGTATCGTTTGGGTTAATGAATTTCCATTCTTCATATGGTGCGATACAGGAAGATGGTAGTGGTACACATGTATACCTTCTCGTCCGGCTAGGGGTAAGCATGTGTTGCCTGATCCTTGCGACGAGGAAACAGGTAGGAAATGGGCATACGCTTTCTCTCGTCATACACACCCGGGACCGCAGGATATGACCAGTTGACTGACGACGCCTCGGTTGTAATCTCAAACTCTTATTTGTCGCTGTACCCCAACGAATGAACCCCACCGAGTGCACAACGGCCCCCGGCACCAGCTGCTCTGTTCGGTCCGGCAAAATAAATAAAATAAACACACCACCCCAAGCCCGTTGTTTGGTCCGTACCAGCGCTAAAGGGAAGCCCTACCAGGAACGGAATGAAATCACATATCCTTTAAACGCTTCTCGCAGACTGAGACGACCTGGACATGGCGCGGGAGAAACAAATGCGTGGAACTGTGGTGGCGCGAACGTATGCCGCAATGTTCAACAAGCAAGCGTGTCGTGTTTGAAAGACAGACATCAGACCAAATACATCTCACATCTCGCATGCACGTTGTTCGTCTCTCCAGGCAGCCAACATGAACATGAGCATAAACAGTGCGAAGACGACCGGTGTCGTCGTGCGTTCCTCGGAGATTTGTTTCTCCGGTCGAGGAATCTCTCCTTTTTTTTCGTATGTCCGGCGCGTCCCGACCGACCGACTCGGCTTAGGATGGACACGATGGTATGGTGTGGACCCTGCCGCCTCGTAGCGGTCGACGCAATGGACCACCGATTCCATGGAGCCCCCCTGCTGTGTGTACGTTCAAGTTGTTTAACTAAGCGTCGCGTTCAAGGCGGATGGCACGACGTCAACAAGGAAACGTCAAGAGAGGCGCAGTTGGCCCAGCATAAAACACAAGTGGATAGAAGCAAGACGCCTCGCTGGCATTCCTGCTCGGCTCGGCGAAGCTGCTTACGTGTACAGGTTTTTTCTTTTCATTATTTTTATGCTTTGTTTCCCAACGGCAACAGTGGCACCGCATGTCCAATATCCCATGGTGTTCTCGGTAGTGTCAGATTTGTTTTGTTTTGATTAAATATTCATCTTACTTTTATTCCTGCTCGTAGTCACCGCTTGTCTTTCCACCGCAAAGGTCCTATGCAACACACATTTTATTGCCAATGTTGTGCGAAACTAGCTCATTCCACTCTCCAGGATAGAGCTATCTGCGATAGTAATTCAGTAACGAGTGATTATTTGTCTACGATCATCATTTGAAAGACACACTTTTTTTTAAATATAAGCCCTCGAGTTATGTAGAAGCCCATACCGCTTGTTCTAATCATTGGATTGGATCATTCAATGCAAACAAAAAAGAACAAGCAAAGTGGAAATAATTTATATGACCATCGAATGAACAAACTACTCCACCTCGACGGTTTTAATTTTCACTTCCTACGCGATGAGTTTTACCGAGGCGACATCTTATGATGAGACTCAGGTTATAAATTGTAGAAAATATCGTTATTGAAATTCTTGTATTCTGATACGATCGTAAGGAATCGGAAAGAAGCACCACAATGAAAAAAAAAATCAACAGCAACAACACTGCTAGGGAGATTGTTCCAGGAAACGGTGTTGGCCAGCACAACAAACCAGCGGGCGAACTAACATTTTTTTTTCGTTTTTGGAAATCTGATCCGATCCGTTGAGGACGATGACGGTACAGCCACCAGGCAACCGAGCTTGAACGAGCTGGGGTATGGAAAGAGTCGCGCGAAGGTCGACCGTAAAGCAGATCCGTGTTTCCAAACGGCACGAAGAGGTATCATCGTACGGTACGGGGAACAGCAAACCACCACAAAACGAGTAAAAGAAGAGAGAGAACGAGAAAAATAAGATCAATTGCATCCACGACCCTCAGACTTGCGTGGGACTGTCCCAGAATTTGGAATTCTACTGGCTACCTTTTTTCGCCGCATTTCAAACAGAATCCGAGAGTGCATCTTTGCGGGCACATCTGGTAGTGGTGTCCTTTTTAACTTGGATGCGCTTTGTTGGTTTTATTCTACTAACCATCTTATCCGCTGCAGGAGCCATACTCTAACCAACTCGTGGGATGTTTTCACGACTGCAGGCGACAGGCGGATGAGCCTCATGAAAGGCCAAACACGGACGGTGCAATATTGAGAAACCACCGCGTTTCGTGTCCGTTATCTACTCGGTTGCATCTTCCAGATCGATGACAGCACAAGGACTTGGATTGGTGCGGAACGGCACCGTACGCCTTATCGAATATCCACAAGGGTGTATTTTTTTTTATTTTGTTACAAACTAAACTTACAAGTATTTCGTGAGCTCGTGATTACCACCATGGACACCAACCGAAGTTCTGGTTGAGTGTCGTTGTCAAGCGCAGCGCATTCGTGTCTTGTCGATTTGCAGTACGCTGCATTCCGGCTATCCGTTCTCCTGCGACGAAAACAGTGCTAGACTAATCGAAGAAGTGAAGAAACATCATAAGAGTGTACTGCTTTATCACCCACCCGTAATTCTGCTCCCTGAAACGCTAAGCCAGAGGTAAAAATTTTAAAAATAAACAGCACATCATCGGCCATGCGTTTGCTAACGAATATGGGATGGTTTTAACTGGCAAATACTGAATACCTCTGCCAGCTAAAATGAATGGTTGACATCGCCGTCTACCTAAGTCGGTACGAAGTTGCTGCGAGGTCCGAGATGTCATATTTCGCAGTCTGTAGGTCAATAGCGTCTGCGTCGTCGAGCGTCGAGCGGCGTGAACATGGAATGGGGTGGACGTGGTGCAATCGCTCGGACCACATTATCTAGCAAGGGTTTGTGATTGGAAAGTGTTGATAATAGCTTTCCTACGCCAACGTGGCGACAGGCTGAAAGTTGCCATTGGATAAGTCGTCTGTGTTGGACCAACGTCCAGTGTCGCTAAGGGATTCTATCGTCTTACCTTTGCTGTGCCTTTGGGCTTCATTCGACTGACTGGTCTTTCGCTACTACCCGGAAGCACACCCGCTGGGATTCTGCAACATGGACGGTTGTGTTGGGTCGCGTAGGAATGGTGAAAACAAAAAAGAGAACGCTATGAAAACTATCCGTGTGTACTGTGTTGTCGATGTGAAGGTAATGCTTCATCCGAGCGAATGTTAAGAATCCCAATCGACTACATTTTCTGTTCAAGTTGTCACACGAATCTGGCGTTTTTGGCGACATGGTTATGGTTGGTGAGCGCCGACGCTTCGTTACCACGTTAATTAACCACGTCTGTTGGGTCGCTTTCCTTGTTTCGTTCGCTTCCTTGTGTTCTTGAGTTGTACGCCGACTCGTTAGCTTTCGTGAAGCGTGAGCTGCGGCTCCGGTCATTAACGCTCGACGCCCAAGCTGTGAGCTATCGAATTTCAGGGATCGCTACAATATACGAATACTGTGCCATGTTTATGCTCGTCTCGGGAGACGTTGCATGTTTCTCTGGCTATGTATGTTGTGTATAAATTAAGGACCACGAAAACGAACCACCTTCAACCAAATGTAAAGTGTTTCGGTCGTGAATCCTATCAATCCTTCTGCATCACTTGAATGAAGTACCTTTTTTAGGGCCAGTTACGGGCCGCGTACTGTTGCAATAAGACACTCCTTATATTTACTCTGTTTAAGATTTTGATATGCTCTACGGCTGTGTTGCTGTACCATTTTGTAAAAGTTTTCGATGCAAGGTATACTTATAACACCGTAGCAAAACTCCTCCAGTGGCAACCACACCAATCAAGCCTAATCTGTAAACAATCAACCTGGAAACGCTTACTTATTCGGACCTTAGCCTGCTACAGCTGGCCTGCAGATGTTGTTAGAAGCCGATTAATCCGATTTCTACACTGAATCATATCCTGTACATTGGCTGGCACAAGAATAGCGTGCAGACAACAACAACAACAACAGCCAGGGAAGTGGTAGACTAATCGAAAAACTTTGTCTCTTTGATCGCTGGGGTTTACGTAAGGTGCGTTTCGAAAAATAACAACTTGAAGGGGGGAAAAAAAACTGGTTGCCCGTGACAAGAAAAGTCAGCATAAAACTTTTTCCGGAACCATCATTCGAAAGCTATGTGCAAAATTGGCGCAGAGAAGAAAAAAAGCACCCAACTTTGGAGACCCGCCGCGGTTGAGGAATATTGTTGCTGATGGAAAGAAATAGAAAGGAGCAGACAAAGAAAATTCTACTCCACCTACGTATGTTGGATGGATGGGGCGTTTGTCCGACTTGCGCACCAGGTCCGTACACCAAAAGGATATTGCTAGACAGTTTTCCAAATGAAATTATTCCTATAGACTGTCTGCTTTTCTAGCATTTCTAACGATTTTTCAAAACCAATCGTACTAATAAATTCTATCTACATGGCAAATTTTGCTTAGTGTCTCAATGATGAGAAAAGTCGCGAATGGAGTTTGTTTATGTTTATACAAAATAACACAAAAAATACGTGATTCTCGGTTCTATGAAGCAACATCATACCAAACAAAAATCATAATGTGCAATGGTTTTACAAACAAAAGGTACATGCAGTTTGTGGCTTATACAACAAATAATTGAGTTACTAATTTTAGAACTTTATGTTTCTCTATTTCTCTGAATTAGCAAATGTTAGCATACTGTGTTGTGATTTGTGAAGCCTTAAGCATTCGTATGCCTTGGCTTACATTTTAAATTCAATTACGTTTCCTTCCCATCTGCGGTACAAGCTTTCCCGAAATCTTTATTTATGTGACATCAAACTAATTAATCTTTTTCTCTTTTCACTTTATATTTTTCTTCTCGCCGCCATATTCTCCTCTTGCTCACTATTGCTCACTCAGTCTTCCTTTTGTACCATTACCGTGGTTATATTCGCAGGTATGTTTCCTGCAGAATTCATCTCTGTCAACTGAACGAAATACGTATACCAAAGTTTGGTCGACGATAAACCAAGAAGAAGGTGCAAACTATGTATCGTACCAATGCTGACCAGCGGTTGGATATTATGGTTGTCGACTTCCGTTACATACAGCTCGCCGCCACGCGTTGCCGGAAAGAGTATTAAGCCTGGGTGGACATTCAATCTAACCGCCTATGTTGGTGGCCTGTTACAGTTGCGTGCCCGTGTCTTCCCACTCGGATGACATATGCGTGGCTGTGATCGTAAATTAAACCGCTTGCCACAGCTCAATACACGCATACTCGCTGAATACGAGACTACAGGCGTTGGCTCACCCTTTTATTAATCTTCTTGACCACTTTTGCACGATTTCACGTACGCTAGATGGTAAAAGAGTTGGTCAACACATGTTGAGGAAAATATGATATCGTTATATTGTGATGTACAATTCTGAAACTTCGTCCTCAGTTTAGTTAATATGCATATAAGACACATTATTATGAAGAATGTAGCAAACGTTCCGATATTACTTTTATTGAGATTTCGTGTATCGTGTTTCTGTTTGAAAGATCGAATTATTGAACCGCTTATCGTTTATCGCAAGGCACGAAGCAAGAATCACGTAGAATGTGTAATGAGAGCAAAATGGAACATTTTAAAATAAATTACTTCAACATTAAGATCAGCTCCTGTTGTCGTCATGCACAAGGCGTTTCTGGACAGCTTCTGGTTCGTCTTGTTTCTGGTCGTGCCAACTGTTACCATTTCTGGTTTCATTTCTTTTTTATACACACTGGTACAATTTACTTTTTTTATCATTCGATAAAGGGCACGACAAGCTCCACACATCATCTCGAGTAAGCGGAATATTAAAAATGCAAAATATCAACTTAACCGGAGCAGCGAGCGCGCGCACGATGACGAAAATGGTCGAGTTTAAGATGGTTGTAGAAAAAGGCCATCCGCGTATCGCAACCTTCGCGTGTCTCCTTATGATGGTTACATCGCATCGTTCGGCGTGTACCATGGCAACATGGCTGATGATTGTGTAGGGCCTTTGCAATAGGGAAAACCACAGACGAGAATGCACGTTCTCGTAACGTTCGCAGCTAAATAAGAGAGCAAATATGACAAAAAAGCGAAAGAGAAAGGCGATTGGCAACGGAAAGCAACGCACACACGGGAGTCGAGTGCATGTATAAATAAATTGTCATAAATAATTAAAATTTATTTATTTTACTTGCTCCGGTTTGAAACCTCGGAGGTTTGTTTTCTTTTGCGCCCCTGCGGGAATTTTCCTAGAACCTCGTTGTGGCGAATGAAGTCGAAAACGAGTGAAAGAAGGAAAAAAACCGATGGTAGCAATGAAATGTTTGTTCGTCATCGAATCGCGATGCTATCAGTATAAGCGCAGGAAAGGCAAGGAAAGGCAAGAATGAAATCAAGTCATGTTAGAATAAATTAACTGCCGCGGTTTTAGTTTCTGAGCTGGTGTAAATACTTGCAATGGAAAACACCGTAAAAGTGTTTTCCCATACACATTGTGTGAAATTTTTAATGCTTTACCATGTACAAAAACATGATTTTTTCAGTGAAATCACCGATTCGTTGTGTGTTGGAATGTATAAAGTCCATACTCCGTTCAAAATATGTGATCAAATGTGTATTACAACAACGTGAAACATTTATTTTTGAGTAAATACTAACATAAATGAACTGTGTGTATCGCAAAAGGAATTAACTTAGTATCAAAAAGTTTCCTTCCTTCGATTTAACACATAAATGGATCGTTTTACGACCTATGGTAAGCTAGCATATCTATCAAAAGCGTAAAACGTTAAAGATTCCTTTATTTCCGTCGCCCACGCATTGCTTTCTTCTAGTTTTAAATGACATTCAACCAATGAGGAAGACAGCTTCCAGTCTCCTCCTTGGTGTTCTGTCAGTGGGAAACTAATTTATGGTGACCATGAACATCTTCTGACACTAACGATGTCTCCAACTTGCACGATTAACTATAGCAATGATTTGAACCATAGCTGCACGCAACATTCTTGAGTTACACCAAAAAAAACCAGTCTATCAAAACATCATTTTTACGATTGTGGCGAGCGAAACGTAGCGTTGGTTTTGTATTTAATTACCATTGCTCTCTATCTTGCAGTAGGTGACACTAAATTATTTCGGAAATTTCTGTACCAATCTTGGAATTTCTGTCATAACCTTAGGCACCATATGATGGAGCTGGCTACGTTGCCCTGTGATAGCCATTAGACTAAGTCAATATGACAAAGTCATATGCAATGTTTCCATCGATCCATTAATCGGGGGTTATGTTTCGGAATCGTACCATATGGGTAGGACAAATACATGGCCTGGTAACCAATTACAAACAGGACACATGACACCCAGATGAGGGTACTCTTCTGCATGTGGCTGTTGTTTGGATTCTAAAAGAAAGTGACAGCTAACATTGTTCTGGCATTGGTGTAGAACGTACGGCATTTTAACTATGATAAATGAGTGATCAGACGTACATAAGTCTTCGTACATCAAAGTTTGTTTTCGATCGAACTTTTTTGCCTAATTTCTCCTACGCCACATATGTAATCTATTGTGTCAATCCGTTTAAAGCTCGTGCATCCATCACGTCGCATACCTTCCCGCAATAGGATCACTTACTTAGTATGGTCTTTTGTGAGTTTTCTTTCAACATTTATGTCATTTTTCCTGCAGCAGTGTGTGATGTGGCGGTGCTTAGGAATGATGATGAGATGTTTACCAAACGCCATGCTGGCTGACAGCATTCGATTTCCTGCAAAAGCGGGAACTCCACTCATGTTTTTCCAATTTGGAAATAGATTAGACGGAGCGGCATCGTCGTTCGCGCTTAGCTGTCGGATAGGGTCCCTAGTGCTTCACATCCGCTGCACGAAGTCTTCGATTTCCGGTGACAGACGTCGCGGCACACCGAAACGGAAGATGCCCGAGTTCCTGCTGCGAGTGGCGAGCGTCCCAGTACGCGTGTAGTGTTGCACTGATACCGAGCCCGTTGTTTGTTATTGATTGTTGCAGTGAAAATTAAGATTTTAATAGTGTTTATCCAGCAGTTCCACAAACAATTTTCACTTTTATTTATCTTCCTTAGCCACCCCATGGTACAGGGTAAGGTTGCTTCCATCTGTGCAGTTTCACACACTATTCGCCTGTACGGTGTAGTACGGTTTTCTTTTTCAATTCTTCCCATTGCATGACCGCATTTTGAGGAGTGCATCAGAGACAATGCAAATTGTTGTTTGTCACTGTCAACGCTTACGCTGATACGAGTGCTTTAGCTAGCTTCTGCACACGTCCTGTGCGCCACCGAACGATCATTACAGCGCATATTGGTGGTTGGCTTATTAGCATGCGCATCTTGATCGTAAAGTGCAACTGCGGATTTCCCTTATCACGCGATTGCAACTTTGCCATACGCTCGGGGTGGCCTATCAATCAGGCCTTTGCCGGACAGCTTCTTTTGAGCAAACAAACGCGAGCACTCAAGAAAGCTATATCAGTGTCGACAAACAAGAACGCATACATCGGACACAATGTCAATGTTTGCCGATAGGCGTAGCCCTCGGCAAACATCGGCTATGTGTTTCACAAGCGATGGGTGAGTTATGCACAAGATTCGCACTACTTCTGGGCTGGTTTGTGCAATATGAGCCTATTTTCTTTGCATTAAGAAAGTCAAACAGTTTGCACTTGATCGGCATTTAGCAGTACGCAGCTGGAAAAGATTGATGACGCTAAGTAACGCTTGTACCAAAACAAAAAAAAAATACACAGACGATACCGGAGCAGCTTACCGTGCTGCTGAGTTCAACCATCTATCCACCATCCATCGCTCGAACTGTTTTTCACACAGGGTATAGCATCTGTGAACTATTTTCAAACAACTGCCAATGTTATCCAGTCGCTACGCAAAATTGGCGTTGAAAAGTCAGAAATTATTATTAATTACTATCTGTCGTTAAGTTGGAGCATTTTTCCCTTTTCCATTTTTGCTCGCTGTGTGTCAATCCTAGACGTAACGAAAGCTCCCTTCTGGGTGCGAATAATTTCGCTACGTCTGGTACTAATTTCTTGTCATCCGCTTTCCACCGTCCCAAGTGTCTTGCGCGTGGTTAAGAAAAGTGGCAAAATTATTTTTTCGCTCCTGCGCTCCCGAACACGAACAAAATAGAGGCACGAAAAACGCTACGTTCAATATTTTCACGCCATGTCAATCATCGCACCGATCATCTCGCGGCCACGTCGTGTTCTTATTTTCTCCCCTGTGGCCAACCAACGCTTTTTTTTCTTCTTCGCGGCGAGCCAACCGTACGTTGTACGTGTGCGATTGGTTTTGTTTGTCTGGCTAGACCGCCAGCGTCTGGGTATATGCCAGCCGCATGACGGTTTGACGGTGTGATGCATTAAGCGAGAAAAAATTAGACTACAACTTACACAGGAAAAAACCAACAAAACACCACCGTACAGTCGCATGCATCACGTCCAGCGGGCGAATCTATGTGGTAGAAAATATTGAACATGTTGGAGAAGTAAAATAAACAGAAGGACTAGGAATGTCGAGCTGAGAATACATATTTAAACAGTGGAAGCCGCACCGCAGCTCGTGTCGATACCAATCTAGGGTAAAACTTTGAAAATCTTTGTGTGTTTTGTCTGGTGGCTTGTCGTCAGTAGCGCTGACACACGAACGAATGCGATCGCATGGGTATTTAGGTGTATTTTATAGCTGTTACGGAATACGCAAATACGTAATACAAAACCACATTTGCTGTATTATGTTAAACGGCATAAACACATGTAAGTGAATTGCCATCTAGCCGTTTTCTTTCTCTCTATCTCTCTTTCCCTCTCTTGGCATTAAAATTCGCCCAAACGTACGACCTACCGCAGGTCCATCGACAGTGAAATGTAAAAATTTGCACCTCGAAAAGTGTTTGAATTTGTCCACGGAGGCGTGAAAAAATTAATGTCACGTTGAGGTAACACCGTCCTCCCAAAATGAGCGTGAGGCCAGAGTTTACTTTTTGTATTGAAATCAACCCAACATCATGTTATTTTAATGGTGGGCATACCCCGTACCGAAGTAAACTCTCGGCGTTCAGGATCGTTTAGTAGAGTTGTGCTATATTTTCAATCGGTTCATTTTTTTTACGAAATCTCTACCCCTTTGCCCAATTGTGAATGCGTTATTATTTAACTTCGCGAAAGGCCTATTACCATAGACACACTATGGGGTAAAACTGACCGTAAGTCAAATTTGTTGTGGATGTTAAATTAGTAGTTAGTGTAATTAAGAAGTAGTATCACTTCACCTTCACTATGCTTACATATAAAACATTCGAAAACAAATGTTTTAAGGCGAGTGTCTTAAGGCGAGTGAAATACAAATCAAGTACGCAGATTTAATAAGCACAAGCTAGGCTTTTATATTATAAGGGTACAAGACCCAGTGACTTGTGTGGACTAATGGAACTAGAACTGAACTGAATGAATTATAATTGGTGAAAAGAATAATTTGCTAAATGTTTAACACAAAAATACCAATTGTCGTATTTTTTATGATGTTATTGAATAATTGACAAAAGAATCAAACATATAAAAACTAAAAAAAATAAAACAAGTAATCTGATGTTCCATAGCTCTACCTGAATTTTCAAAAGCTGTACAAGAGTACAATGTGATGATCTAGTTTAATGCCTTTCATGAAAAAAAAACATTTATGACCACAATTTGTTTCGGGTTGCCCTATAGTGCATTACTTACCTTACAGGCGACTGTACATAGCGGATCTTGGATATGGGTGTATCAGGCGGGAAATTATAAAGGTGCATATCTATTACATTACAATCGATTTAATCGACGTAGGTGGTAGAATAGGGAGTGCGTGTTGGTCACATGCGTATGCTAAATAACTGACACATCGAGAACGATTGTTTGGTAATCGCGTATGGTATTTCCTTACGCGCGTGCTCGATACATTGGGATTGTCGTTGGTTTGCTGTCGATTTTATATTTTCCGTTTTATCCGTTACCTACAGCACATTCACCTAGCGTAACGGATGCTGCAGCATCACAACCCTAAAGCTGTTTGAAGATTCAAACGATAAGTGAGCAGGAAATGGCTATGCGAATATTTTGTCTGATAGCATACGAAACGAGAAACGAAAGGATGGTTTCTCATGCAATACACGGTTTAGCAACTTCGCATATTCAACATCGTACTGTTGAACGGTTTCGGTGTGCAAAATAACAACCTTAACCAAACCGTAACCGTTGGGAATGTTCCGTTCGGGCCGTGTGAAATGCTATTTAGCGCCTTATTGAGATGACACTTTTTCTGCGTTCATTTCTACATCTCACAGTCGTTGGAGAACGTCGCACAGAAAGATGGGCTCATAGGATGTAAAAGAACCTACCAATCGTTCGGCCGGTCGATCGGTCGATTGGAAGTCAATTGATTCGACTTGATTAAAATTGCTAAAGTCCATTTGCTCAATACCAACAGCTGAAGCGCAGTGTCGATAGAAAATATCGTCGTTGATTGTTTATCGTATAGCTTTGTCTCTGTGTGTGTGTGCACGCGGTTGTATTTTACGGCCATGGAAAATTGGTCGCAGAAGGTCATCACGAAACAATTGCTCAGATTGCTGTCAAAATATTTATTGGACACCATCCAGCTTTCAAAACAGACGCTCGAACCCTCAACTCGAGAAAGTGTGACGATCTTGAGGAACCGTGAGGAAACGCAATGGACAAAGCTCGCGCTATACAGTTGCATTTTTTGTTGTGCACGAGACTTTGTTCACATTTATTTGCACACTCATTCTTTGCGTGCGCGTGTAATTGGTCCACACAGCTTAAATTAATCGAACATCATCAAGTGCACCACCCCAATCGCTGTGTACGGGTTGGGATCGAGATGCAAAATACCAAATTGCCCACGCCAACCGGCGACGATCGATGGAAAGAAATCGATGAATCCAGCCCACGGAGCTCGCTTAAGTAATTGATTGGAAAATAAATATAAACACATGACATATTCTCGTCGCCAGCGTGGCTCCGCGTCCATACGTTCGGTTCCTATGCCCACGATTCAAGTGCCATTACCGGGATAGTGCCGCCGGGAGGATGATCGAGCAATGACGCCATGACCCGTAACTGCACAGCGTTTCAGCGTGCCAGTTGTGCGTTAAAACGCAACGAGGTGGATGAATTTTTCTGTGTGTCTATGTGGGGGTTAGCCACAGTGCCAGGCATAAATTCATAAACTTATAAATTAAAATGCAAATAATCGACACACGATCGAACGCACTATCCGAGTGTTGTTGATGTTGGAGATTTATGTACGGTGCTCAGGAAAGTGCGGATTGGAGTACGTATCGTGTCGTGTATGTATGTTTTTTTTTGTTGTTCTACTTTCTCATTTATTCTTTGCCCCTTTCTTCATTTTATACAAATCTGTCCCATAAATTACCGGTATGTGTACCTTGGCAAATCAGAAAGTGGTGGAATGCAAGGGAATCTGGTAGTAAAAGAGAAAGGGAGAGGGGGAGAGAGAGAAAGAGAGAGAGAGAGAGAGAGAAAGAGAGAGAGAAAACAACAACGGCAACTGACTGGGGACTACAGGCTCCTCCGTAATCACCAAACGAATGAGCCAGACTGGCAAGAGTGAACCTTACCACGTCGAGAGCAAGAGAATCAACATTTTTCTTTATAAACAGGTTGTCAGCGGGACAAGATCTGGTTCCCGGGCGTTGGGAAACGATAAATTTGAATAACAACAAGCGCATTGCGTTGACCTGCTGCGCCAAGGGTGTTGCGTTACTGGGACCGTTTGCACGCTTAGTTTAGGCCGTACGCGTGAAACTGCGTTCAAGATTGGGTGATCATGGTTTCATGCACACTCTGCCATCCACGCTGTTTCTCGACAAGTGGAACAACTAGAGGAACTTTTTTTTTCAACTCGTTTGTACACTAATTTCAACTGCTAAAACGCCAAGAAAAGGTATAAAACTGGCTACAAATGGTACAAATGTTTAAAAATACGCCGACAAGCCGATTGTGATTTCGAAGAATATTAGGTTTAGATAATTTGCTAGACTTTTCTTTTCCCCCCTGGTATGGTTCAAGTTGAGATTTTGGGTAGAATGTGTTCCGTAAACATCGGATCGTACCTACTACACTTATTGTAAACAATCCACCCCCCCCCCCCCCCCCCCCCCCCCCCCCCCCCCCCCCCCCCCCCCCCCCCCCCCTCCCAGGTCAATCGATACACACTAGTTTCGAGTCAGTTCTGTGAGTGCATCATGTGACCCATGTGGCACTTTCACTCCCGATGCCGGACCATCCAGTGCTCCCCGAATGCGCTCACGAATGGCCCGCGTACGTAAACTAATTCAATTCTATTCATGACGGTTTCAGCATAATGTAAACGGATGTCCCTACGCTTCGATGCCCGTTTTCCGGCTGTTCCGATTTTTTAATGTGCCGTATTGCGTTACTTTCCGGGCGCTCATGCGCTGCTTCTGACCCCGGCCCGGGTCTGGTGGTTTATTTGGTAATTAAAATGCAATTAACGGTAGATATTTTTGTGTTTCGAGGAAAATTGAACCAAACAAAGTAATTGACCGAGGGGGAATCGGTCACGGAATCGGATATATGTCCTGTGGAAAATCATAAAGAGATTAATGGTAATTCAATGTTTGTCGGATAATTCAGTCAGTGTTTGTGTGGTAAATGCTGGATACAAATTAGTTAGGCCAGGCATACAATTTCATCCATTTATGATCCTCCTGAACAAACGATGATAAAACTGCTATCCAATTGCTATAGAAATATATGAAAAGCAATATTGAAAGCTGAAATATCCATACCAGCAACTTGCATCTCGCACAATCCAGCAAATAACATTGTGTACTCTGTATTTCCACGATTGTACTCTCTGCACGATACATGCAGCTCTATAGCACAGGCACCCAAATGCAACAAACTTCCAGATGCAGTTGTTTGTTTGCGTTCATGTTTACTTCATCGCATTAGAAGTAGCTGGTGTTGGTTTGTACCTGTCCGTGCCGGGAGGTTCGGGTTCGGGGGCTTAAACATAGACGCATGCATTGCTCTTACACTACTCGTGTACGCATATCGCATCCGCTTGGCTGCAGTCGATGCAACAACATTCGAACATCATCTTCTGCTGGCAGTCTTTCGGTATCTGGTTTGATTTTGACAACCTCCACTACTGATTCCTTCGCGCCCTTCTTCCAACTGCTGCGACCGTATCTTCCTACCACATGCATTGCAGTTGAGTGCCGGATAGTCGCGCCCCGAGCAAGTGCAGCGGCCAAGAACGCTGAAAGACAAACAACGTCGGCTACCCGGGCACCGACAAGTTCGATAAAAATAGTTTACAGATAATAAAATTTAATGCTCTCCGTCTTTCTAAACCGTGTCTGCTACCGGTGCAGACACACCGACTCGATGAAACATTAAGCGAGTTACCGTAGACACACAGCACACCAACCAAAACTTTTAGCGTACGGCGAAATGGCTCTGCCGTACGGGTCTTTCCACTGCCTTCGATTTGCCAGGACCGGATGACATATGGCACGGAATACATATGATGGCAAATGCACCTGAATACGAGACTAATGATAGACACGCCCAGTCGAGAGAGAGAGAGAGAGAGAGAGAGAGAGAGAGAGAGAGAGATATTGCGAATAGGTTGCGTTATTGATCACTTCCTGTTGCCTCGTAACTCAACTCGATCTCTATATGGACACGCAACAACTTGTACGTGAAGCGGAGAAAATAGAAACCTTTAACAAACAGTGCAAGTTGCAATATTTGCAGTGTTGCAGTTACACGTGTATTAGTCAATTATATTACCATCGTGCTCTGCACGCATGCATTGTGTGCTGGAGATAAGCCTGGCCATCCACACACACATACACAGCTGATAATGGAAGGATGGAGCACATTTCAACATCCAGATTCGAGGAAACATCACTGGCATCCAATCACAACAGCATAAGTGTGAACTCAACGAAACATCTTTTCTATTTTTTCCATTTAAGCGATCACTGTCTGAAACCTGGCACGCTTGACATTTGTTCTGCACACATATGTTGCGGGACACAGTCTTCCGCACGATTAGATTACCACCGAGCAAAAGGTGCGAGAGGAATTGCTTTGCGAGAAACTGATGGCATGAGGCGAAAACATGGAATAAGAAACGCGCAAAGTGTCAACCTTTAGCAGCAAGACAGCGTTAGGTTATGGTGCAACACCTATCGCATGCAAGTCCCCCCAATCAGCTTTATCAACGCACAGGCAGCAGAATGGCAGCAAAAGCAAAAATTGTTTGCCAAACCACACACTGGGTGGCAGAAATCTGATACACCAATGGTAACTTAACGCCCGGCGTTTTCCTGGACCAAAAACTCACGCCGTCGGTTGGATACCCGCCACGGTATGGTGCGGTACAATCTGCCCAAGTGTCCCCCTAACACCTTCTGGACGTATCGAAACGGCTTACCCGAAAGAGGAAACCATCTTGTGTAATAATTTTAACACCTTACAAACACTTCACCCCCTAAGCGATCGTCTGCTCCTCAACCGATTATGCTCGCTCTCTTTGTTCTTCAGCTCCCCAAGAAGCCGTACAAAGAGCCTTCCAAGAATATGCTACCCGGAGCAAAAGTACACACCCTTAATGACAAGGACAGTACGCCACTTGCAGATTCCCCATTCGTCGAGGCATAAATTGACTCCCAAGTCAAGCTGCCCGTCTTTTGCGCTTTCTTGGTTACGCACCGGGAAAGACCACATCATTTAGACGTTTACCCATCGTTCGGTCGGTTTAATCGAAACAGTCCTTTCTTGATCGGTTCCTAAGGGAGCGGGCTCTTTCATTAACGTGCTCATGCTTTGACAAGGGGACACAAGCATGTCTTTCTAGGCATGCGTATGCACAGACATTGGTTTCGGTCCGAACAGAACACAACTTCATTTCGCACATCTGTTCCCGTCATGTACTTTCACAGCACTTACAGCCACCCAGGGGAAAATGCATCCGCCTGATACCGGGATGCATTTTCTGCATTGTGGTTATTGCTTGCAAAACAGCAACGTCGTTACGGAACGGCATCCATGGATACCATCGTCACCAGTCGGCATTCAATGAAGTATTAATGGAACACTTTTGTAAAGTAGTTCGAACTCCAGGTTCAAGTCTAACGATATTCATGGTACGAATAATGGTACTCATTCGAGAACCTTTTCACTTTCAGAAAGATATTTAATGACAAAATATTACATGCATGAAAGGCTTGCAAAGGAAGCACTTGCTTGGGTTTCAACTATCGATCACTATTGGTTCATTTAATATGGAAATGACATGTTTAATTTGTAATTTTTAATAACAGTTATCATAATATAATTATTTCGTCACCACTAAACGGTCCCTTTTCTATTCTCGTTTCTTCCTCAGAGTTCATCGTTTTGGGTGATGCCGTAAAAGCATTGTAAAACAACGTCCGAATGCAATTATTCATCGTACCGGCAGCACACACCGCTTGGGGATGTTCGGTGTGGACAATGTGGACAATCTAACCGTAAATACCACATTTACCACGGGCGCGAAGCTACCTGCCAAAGGGATTTAATCAGCTTATCGAAGAATTGAGTATAAAAGGCATCAGTGAGCTGCACCAGAGAGGCTACATTATCGTAACAAGGCGATAAAGCGTCTGCTAGTAAAAACCCCCAATCACACGAACACCAACGTACACCACTACGTTTGACAAACCATACAGACACGATGGCACAAGCACGAAGTAAACACAGAAGGCAAACAATGCGAAGTGTATTGCAACACGTCAGCTTACTGCCGATGTTGTTGTTGCTGATCAGTGGAAGCGTCGATGGCAGCTATCACTCCGGCGTTAGCCCGATGCCGCACGTGCCGGCGGTACCTAAAGATCCGAATTCACGCTGCGAAGAAATCACCATCCCAATGTGTCGCGGCATCGGATACAATCTAACCTCGTTCCCGAACGAGATGAACCACGAAACGCAGGAGGAAGCCGGACTGGAGGTGCACCAGTTTTGGCCACTGGTAGAGATCAAATGTTCACCAGATTTGAAATTCTTCCTTTGCTCAATGTACACCCCGATCTGCATCGAGGATTACCACAAACCGTTGCCGGTATGTCGCAGCGTGTGCGAACGGGCGAGAGCCGGTTGTGCACCGATAATGGAATCGTACAGCTTCAACTGGCCTGAGCGAATGGCCTGTGAAAATCTGCCCGTTTCGGGCGATAGTGATAATTTGTGCATGGAAATGCCGAGCGAGGAAGAGCACGGAGATCGCGGTACGGGCGGTGCATCTGCGGGCGGCAGTGGCGGCTCGGGACATGGTGGGAAACCGACGCGCAAATCACACGGTGGTGGCAGTGGTGGCCAAAGCAGCAGCGGCGGTGGTAGCCAGCAGAACAACAAATGTAAGGGCAAGAATTCAAAAAACTGCCAAAATCCCCCAGGGGAAAGAACAAAAGAGTGCATGTGCCGGTGCCGGGAGCCACTGGTCACCCTGGGGAGGGAAAGCACCACAACACTACTGCACCATCACGGCAGCCTAAGCAGCAACCAAAGTGTAGAAAGGGTCGGCGACGTCCAAAACTGCGCGATCCCGTGCAGGGGAGCGTTCTTCACGCAGGAGGAAAAGGACTTCGCTGGAATCTGGATAGCGCTGTGGTCCGGCCTCTGCGGCATAAGCACCCTAATGACACTGACCACCTTCCTCATCGACACCGAAAGGTTCAAGTACCCTGAGAGGCCGATCGTTTTCCTGTCCGCGTGCTACTTCATCGTTTCCTGTGGCTATCTGACGCGCATCTTTCTCGGCCACGACGAAATCGCATGCGATGGGAAATCGATCAAATATCCTTCAACAGGCCAGAGTTCCTGCACTATGATTTTCATCATGATTTACTTCTTCGGCATGGCGTCGTCCATCTGGTGGGTGATCCTGTCATTCACGTGGTTCCTGGCAGCCGGACTGAAATGGGGCAACGAAGCGATATCGAAACATTCGCAGTATTTCCATCTTGCCGCGTGGCTCATTCCGACCGTGCAGACTGTGTCGGTCTTGTTGCGACCCGCCGTCGATGGTGATCCAGTGGCAGGAATTTGCTACGTCGGCAACACCTCCGTCGAGAATCTGAAGAACTTCGTACTGGCTCCGTTGTTCATGTATCTGGTCGTCGGAACCACCTTCCTGATGGCCGGCTTTGTATCGCTGTTCCGCATTCGATCCGTGATCAAGCAGCAGGGTGGTATCGGTGCCGGATCCAAGGCAGACAAGCTGGAGAAATTGATGATTCGGATAGGCATCTTCAGTGTGCTGTACACCGTTCCCGCGACGATCGTCATCGGTTGCCATCTGTACGAGGCGTCCTACTTCGAGGACTGGATGACCGGACTAACGTGTCCATGCAAGGTAGCACCCGGCCTCCGACAGAAACCGCTTTACTCGGTGCTCATGTTGAAATACTTTATGGCGCTAGCCGTCGGCATTACCTCGGGCGTTTGGATTTGGTCCGGCAAGACGGTTGATTCGTGGCGGCGGCTCTGGAGAAGACTGTTCGGCTCGCCCGATCCCACCGGTGCGGGACAGGTGCTGATTAAGCCGCGACCTCCACTACCCCAACCGTACGCGACGTCCGGTATCGGTGTGCCAGGATCGGCGGCAGCTTCGTTACTGGCGACACCGTACACACAGACCGTTGGCAGTGTGGCTTCCACCAGCCATCATCATCTGCACCATCACGTTCTCAAGCAGGCACCGTTAAGCCACGTATGACCTGGAGATATAGGCGGCGCATCTACCTTAACAGCCGGATCCGGATCGGTCGTTGATCCGCGCGCCGTCTCAGTCGTTGTAACGCTTCCCGGCCCGCAACCAGGGCAAGCCCTCAGCGATTATGGTCCGATATAGTTGACCGTACGACCAGATACGGCAGCTCGAAGAATACCACCCAGCAATCTAAGTGAACTGTGAATACCGCATCGGTCCGCAACACTTCCATCTCGACGATTTGCTGCTGTAGGACGAATTCCTTTCTTTCGAGCCATATATAGCCATTGCACACAAATGTTGCGCGAGTTTTGTACAGCAGAGCAGTGCAGTTTTCGTCCATTGTCCAGCAGATGGTGGCATACGTTGGAACTGGAACCGGCCGAATGTGAAGCGGAGCGTGAAAGCAATTCTTAATAGTATTAAAACCAACTCAACTCAAATCGATACTACTTCTACTATGCGCAAACGTGTGGACACACCTCCGACACGGGTGTAGCGAACGGTGGAGCGAACCAGACTAAAATGCTGCTACCACTGATCAAACCATACGCTATCATTATGCTCTATCTACCTTATCCGTAATCATGCGCCCATCATACGTATATGAATATGAATTAACGCTCCCTGCGAATAACTTATCCGACAGACAAGCATTATTGTAAGGACAGTTTCAAGTTAGCGGCTCTCTTTCTAGTCGACGATGTGGTTAGTAGTGGAATAGTGTTTTTAGAGATGGTAATAGATACATTGTTCGTGGCGATGGAGTATGGAGTTGTGGATGTTTGTAAGTTATATTTTATACATAGAGCTAAACAACCCACAAAAACGTAAGCAAAGGAACGGAACAAAACAGAACGGAGGGAATGAAAACTCTAGTAAGCCCAACTCGGCAGATCGTTTCGGTGCGACCCGGATCGTTGCTAAATCGATAGTGATTGCCAGCTATCGAAATATGAAAGAGAAATATCGAACAATAATCGCGCAAGAAAGCAGAAATCGCAAGTGACAATACCTATTCATTCCTATTCATACAGGCAAGAAGAAACGAAGCAAACAAACATTTTTGAATTGATCTAATGAACACAACGGGCTTTTCAATCCCGACCCAGGCAAGACCTCTCTCAAATGTCACTGCCACCAATATTACGTTTCTTTCGAATCATAACACCTTCCACAATTTCAACCTGCACGGACAGGCGCTGAATTGTCCTCTACACTGTATAGTGGCTTCGTACAACACCGAAGCGCGCAAAGTAAATTCTATTTCTAAAATGATGCATTTTGATGGAACTTTTATACGTAATTAGAGTTAATTTAAAGCGCTATTCGAAATTAAGCAACGAACGTAAATTGGAACTTACTAATCCCTGCGTCCTGCGTCCGATAGCAATAGCAGTGTGCTGTCCAAACATACATACATATTTGCAAATTATTGTCATCCCTATCTGTATCTGTTTTCAATTCGAGTTAGTGCAATCTCACCGAAGTGCGTAAATTGCATTTCGTTAGTGAAAAAAACACACACTCACAAAAGCGTTTTGCTATCCTGTAGTTCGCTTCGAACCTCCCTCGCTTGGAATTACCTGCCTTCCGTGTATAAATTTGCCGCTGCTATGCACACTGTTGCAAAATGGATCGCATTATTTGCACGTTATTGTTTCTGTTTCTGTCGTTTGTTTGTCATGCGTTCGTTGGTTCTTGTTTTAGCTTTGCTACACATCTGTTTGCCAAGCTTCATACTCGTCCAGTGCAAGTTTCTCTCAGATTGCCATATAAATGTCACACGCTCGATACCCTATCCACGCCATTGGGAGGGTAGTTTGCATGTGACGGTTAAGGTGTAAGGTTAGGTTTAAGTTAAGCTTCGTTCGATTCACCTCCCGCCGGAGATTTAGTGTATGGTTGTGTAAGATACATTTGGAGATGCTTCATGCAAGCAGCTTTTTTATTTACATAGTTTGTTTCATTTTTGTTACTATTTGTTGCCTTCGGTTCGGAATGAAATTTGCGAAACTGTCGGTGGTTTCGGCATATCTGTTCTGAATTTCGTGATCCAATGAAACGCATGTTGTCTCCGCTTTGATTAATATATGGCTTAACAAAAAAGTAGACACCGAATCTCATCCTACTACCGATGATGATGGCACCCGATGGTCAACCGGTGTGTCCGCGTCACGGGTAGCAGGATGAACTGTACATATCAACCTAATGCAATGGCAGATACATAGGCTTGCATTTTTGTATCCGAGCTCTTAGTATCCGTTTCAACTTGTTGCCACATCAATCCCACAATGTATAATGTAACCATACAGACAAGGGCCATGGTAACGGTGCATCCACGAAATGAAGAAGCAAACGAAAAAACCAAGTGTAAATGTTTTGTAATTTATTTGTCATCCCTGGATAAGGTGCGACTTTGGAGAAACGATCTTCTAGCCCAATACAACAAGCACTCCCAGAAAGGCTTGGTGTAATCGGTTTTGTACAGTACGATAAATAGATATTTAGGTGCGTAAGCTAAAAGAAATGAAAGTAGAACAATAAGGACAGTGCTAACATTAAGCAGACAGTGAAAACATTGTGCTGGGAACAGCCAGACCGCCAATCGAGCACATGATGATGATGTTGGAAATAGCACGGATATTTCGGTTTAGTTGCTTTCCTGATAAAATCACAAAATCTATCAAACAATGAAATCTCGGCATAAAAGCAATTACAACACTAATCGAAACTGTCCTATTAAGGCCACCAGCAACATATTCGTTTGCTCTCCTTCGAGTCGTTTCAATTCAACAAAGTAGAAAGAAGCAACCCAAGCTCCATTCCTGCAGCACAGGTACAGACTGTGTGTAGTAGATCAGGGAACACCAAAGGCAACTAAAGCTCCCATATTATTTTATCCCTTCGAGTGCTGCTGCAAATACATCTCGTGTCAATCGAAAGATTAACCCGCTGATAGGTTAGTGGTGAGAAAACATTTAAACGATTCTAATGAACATGCACAACATGCGACGGATGGTTGGACGGACGCACGATATTGTTTTGCGCTTCAATGGTTCAATCGTGGTTAAAAAAAGGGTAAAGGAAATTTACAAAATAAAGGAAAGGTTTTAAAATTATCTGGTTTTAACAGATACATAGACTGTATACGAATATTGTTCATTTATTGTGTTGCATAGGGAAAATGGAACGACGGTGTCGCCGAAACCAAACATTTGTTTTAATTTTAATTGTTTGTCTTTTGCAATGTAATGCTTCAAGCTTAAAACCTTGGCCTTGGTTCAGTTTCGTTTGGTTTCGGAGATAGAACGTCGTCAGGTGACAGCATAAACTGTCCCATCAAAGAGCAAGAAGCAAGGACACACCCAAGGATTGCTGCCAGGGAACCTCGCTGCACAGGAAGCAGATAGTCATAAATCAAAAACACAAAATAACAATTGTATATGTGTGTGTGTTAGGATTATTTTCCGCTCCCAGTGTACGCACGTGCGGGAAACTTATAAATACTAGCGATAGTAAACCCAGCCTCCGTCACATACAGAATACAACCCATTTTTTGTAGGCTGGTGAAGAAACAAACAACAACAACAAATATATATAGAACGTACGCGTCATGTGGGGAGTGCACACAAACAAAACAAAAACAGAAAATAAACTGAAAAACGCAGTGAAAATCTACTATTGTAAGAAGACAACCTCTTATACAGTGGAAACGAAAGCATATTTTTAATTGTTTAATAAATTATTAAAATAATAAAAAAAAAAACAAACATTAATGCATTGTTTTTCTTTCTTATGTTGATGTAAAGAAATGAAGATGTTTAAAAAGTATGTTGTTGGTTAAAGTGATGTGACGACACTTAAACTGTATGATTCGATTGCCAGAATACTCATTCGATAAGAGTGTAAGGATAAGATAAAAAATGATAACCAACAAGACAAAATATTTTGTTTTATTGTTTTTTGCTTTTAATCGTAAAGTACGGCCAGACCGTATTGCCATACCTTTTTTTTAATATTACATTTGAATTCGTCTTTAGTAGATTTGCTATCTTTTTGTTTCAAATATCATTGAATAACCAGACCAAGGTGTGGTTCGTAAAAAAATGTTGGTAATTTATAGCTTCATCGATACAAACTTTGTCCGAAAGATCTCTTAAACCTAGTCCAATTTTTCAATACCATTTATTTTAATTTTCTGAATATTTAATAAAGCCCAAATTAGTGTGCACCAAATGATTATCTGGAAACCTAGCATCTAGAACCAATAATTCCACCGTAAAGAAAGAACTTTTAACTGAATTTAATGGTATTACCACATGCAGAAAATGTTTTATTTTCTAACGGTTTCTTTCTTTATGCTGATGAAATTCAAATATTAAGCGCCATCTCTTCCTCTGCCCATTTTTTTTTTCTTGGACATTATATATTTGAATTCGTTTCATATTTCCTGTGCTGTTCTGTTGTGTGAAACTGGTGCTGTTGCGAAGGTATAGCAAACAAGCAAGGAAAAAACGATTTCTTCGAAACACCCTGGGTTTTTAGTTTTAAGTGGGAGACAGTTTTTGAATATTCTATTCTAAAACCATGATTTCTTTAAATAGATTTTGAGTTATTGTAGAAATATTCGGAATAAGAAAACGAAGCCTATGCTTTAAAAAATGTACTGCTATCGAATGGCTAATAAAGATACCTGAATGCAATAAAATTTTCTTACGGGCTACCATACTATCAGGCCCAAACCTAGGCAAATAATGGACACCAATATCAAAAAATTTCCCTTTATGTTGAGCTTTCTCACACCTGAGGGCCATTATGAGTCCCAATGTTCTTTGGTGAAATGTTAATTTTCAAACAGCACTTCAGCGATTTCTTGGCATGAACAGCTAGATCGGGCCAGTCCAAAAGTTGACATACTATTTTTCTACACACTTATTCATGAAACTCGAAAACGTTGGGAAGACAATTTCTGATCATTTCCCAAATTACCACAAGTTTTGAAGGAAAGATCATTTTTCTTTTTGCTGATGGTCATCACATAAGGAAACATAGTGTTGGAGTTGGCAATAGTTAACTTCTTCGTGGAGGGCATAATGTACACAACCTCCTAGTCGTTGTCATACGAAGTCAAGTCAATCACATTCTTCATCAAGACTCTGATAACGTTCTTTCGTCGGAATTGAATTTTATGACCAGCACCTTCTCCACTCCTTTTCGATGATGACGATGATGACCAGACACGAAAAACGTCAACTGACACTTTTTCAAAAACATATCTATCTTGTCTAGGCACTTCTTCATCAGTTGAAATCACCTTTCTCGATGGAATTGATACTAATCTTCTGCATTTTTAGCATTAATTCGAAATTTTCGTAGAAACTGGTACAAAAAGGGCAAATTATTACTAAAATTCTATGCTCTTTTTTCTTAATTCTATAACAACGAACAATTCACTGTTGTTTCTATACCATTTGCAGTACGGTTGTACTTTA
This sequence comes from Anopheles rivulorum, assembly GCA_018908115.1. Classification (NCBI taxonomy): domain Eukaryota; kingdom Metazoa; phylum Arthropoda; class Insecta; order Diptera; family Culicidae; genus Anopheles; species Anopheles rivulorum. The sequence continues at coordinate 809,863 of STHB01000012.1, forward strand.
AAGTTATCTCTTTCTTAGTTTTAGTTTAATTGACGTTGAATTCGTTTCCGCACATACGGCAAGGTTGAACAGCCATAAATTGTTCTACCATCCTCAGCTGCTAGCGTATCTCTATCACGCAGATCATGCTAATAATTTCTCCCGATACAGTCAATTTTCTGACGCCTAATCTGACGTTAATGTGGGGCATCACTTCATACCGTTCATTCCACACGACATGGCACCGGCAAACGTGGAACGAACGACGAGAATAGCAGATGGATTTTGAAATTAAAGTTTCACCGTTGAAAAGAAGATACCGCGTAAACCTATTTGCGGCTCCGTCAAATCGTTGTCCTATTGACTCCATGATGATCGTCATCAGTGGAAATTTATTTCAACGAATCCCGCTATCCCTGGCCTGCTGGTTCGTTTTATGATGTCGTTGAAATTCGGTCCGCTGCATTTTCACAGAATTTTTTCCCTGCTTGATGTGCGTTCCGACGAGTCAGGAGTTTTCCTTTTCCCCTTTCATCTCGCTAGTTGTACCGATTGGAATGGTTTCATTATTCAACTTGCATAGCTTTGCACAGTTGTCAGCGTTTTTTCATACTGTTTTTTACGTTTGGTGCAATTTGAGAAAATATCATCAAAAGAAAGTGATGGGACTACAGACGGAATGTGATGATACGAACGTCGATGGAAGACTAGCGTTTGGATGGATCGCATCCATTATGTTCTTAACGGAACAGCCTGCTAACCCATTTCACATTCGTGTATGCAAAGTGTCCAAGACAACCATCGAAAACTAACACAATGAATAATGGTTAGCAAAGTGTCGCAACAAGTTCAATGCGGTGTAATTTGAACGAAAGATATACTACAAGACTAATTTCCAAAAGTATTTGGTAACTCCTACGTACCACAAGTTCGCATCACTTCTTCTTTTGATGTGATTATTTTGAAAAAAAAAACAAAACATATTAGTTCAACTTTCAGGATCCACGCTGTTCTAACATAATAAAAAAAAAAAGATTGGTAATGGTGAAGTTGTCCGAAAGCAGTATGGAACGAAAGCAGCAAGTGACGAAATTATATATGGCTTGGTTACATTGCGATAGATACAATGCTCTTTTAAGTGATGTCTAAGTGCTACTTCTTGATGTTAAAGTTCCGTTTTGCTCAACTTTCTCAACAATTTCTTTTAGGCTGCACAGTATCACAGCGATTGGCAATTGAAAACTTCTAACCAGATCTTCTAATTCATCAAGATATACAATAGCTTTCCAACTGTTCTCTTTTCAAAATGCACGTTAGGCGAGGAATCTATAGCTCGTCGACTATTCCTAACATTTTTGTGAAAAATTATGACCACTTTAACAGATCATGGTCAATTTTCATGAGTAGTGTAAGTTACTTGCATTACGTAGTAACAGGCATTTTTAGTGATTTTAGTTTTGTAAATCTTAAGGTAATTGCGAACATTCTCTGTTTCGATTAGATTGTTTGAGAACGATTGCCTAATCGTTGACTATTTACCTATTTCTCAAGCAAATCAACTCTTATTTAATAGATGTACTGCAGAATACAAACGATAAAATTGTCACAACATGTGTCTGTTCATTCACTTTAAAACGCTTAATGTTGCGTTCTGCTTAAAGTTAAAACACTCGTCACCCGGAAGTTATTTTCCACAAAGCATAGAAGAACCAACAACAACAAGAACAACACAAACGCACCCTCCTCAAAACGGCATTTAATTGATCCCTTTTAATAAATCCTTTTCGCGGGGTACACTGGCGTGAAATTAAAATCCATCATCACTGCTATCACGCCGAGTGCAAGCCACGGTGTGATGGGGATTCCTTTACGCCTTGACACCATGACACCTGCTGCACAAAAACGCGTGCACCACATCGCACTTTAGGCAATGGCCGTTTTGCTTTAACTAAGGGCAAACGTTTGCCATTTTGTTGCGCCGTCGAAACGACAAGGGTGGTTATTTTTCGCATATGTACAGAAATCGGTCCCACCACAGGGTACCGTTTTTACTGGCGCGGCAGATGAAAGTTACACCCTTTTTCAGACCACCGCGTGCCACATCATTTCAGTATTCCGGGGACCATTTTTTATATCGCTGGATACTACCAGAGAAAGCTAGTACTGGCGGGGGGTTGCTGTTGTTTTTTTTTCAATAGGACAAGCTCTGCAGTGCTTGTTTTCCCGCCCTGCTGTCTGGCTCCAAGCGTGACGGAAGCAGGTTACTTTTTTCTTATCCAGCAGCGATCACAAGCGATGACAAAAACTGCAACGAATGCAAATGAGAAGGATCGTTCGGGGATGATGTAGTACGGTAGTACATTAACATAAAACCCCCCAAAAATATAAAAAAATGGTGTACAGTTTTCCACACTTTCACTCTCTCCGTCATCGTTTGACGAAATAATAAGTGGGCATGTGTGTTGGCTCACATTTTTTTAATGTTGTTGCTTGTCGCCATTTTCAACTCATTCCAAGGTGTCGCACCGTAAAAATTAACCACCAACATATTATGAACGCTCCGAATGTGCCATCCTACCGTGTACTGATGGCATGCTAAACGTTTTCGCATGCAAGCCCGCCTTGGTCACAGCATCTCCACAGCGTACAGTGTGTTCTTAGTGCTAAACGCGTCGAATATGGTTACTGGCAACAAATAAAAAAAAAAACAGAAAGTAAATTACAAAAACATTTTGTTGTACTTTCTTCCTTGCATTCCACAGCATCAACCTCCACAGCTTCCGGTCGGCCTCGACACCGCTATACTACGCCGGGCGGATGTGTGTTTGTATGCTTTTTTCTTTCAACATCTTTCACATTCGCATGATGGCTGCTTTTTTAACCATTTTTTTTGTCTCCATGTTAGTATATGTATGAACACTTTTTTTTAAAGAAAATTAACAGCAACAATAAAGCAGCGTGACGGAACGATCTCAAGTACGCACACCGCCGCGTTCTAGCTTTGATATGTGGAGCGATTAATTAGGTGTTAATTAAAGGGCTCCTTCGCATCCATCATATCAACGCGTATGTACAAGCACACATCCTGGCACTAAAATTCGTCTGCCTACAAACACACACACACACATGCGTTGCACAGTAAGCAAATGAACAATCGCTGTACAGAAAGCAAATTGTGTGTGTATGCAGTGTTGCTTTGGAAACTTTTAACACAAGCACGTGTACACAGAGGCGTCAGAGCATGTGTATCCTGTTCCTCGTTCATTTTCATCCAAGTAAACTTGACTTTTTGTTATTTCTCTACCACACTAATACCAAATCATTTAGGTTTTTATTTTAGTATTCGAAATTTTACTGACTATTCGACGAACATGTACTTCTACCTATCGCCCTTTTCTCTGCACCTTTCTCTGTGTTTCGTTTTTTTTGTGTCAACTCTACCATCTAAAGGAATCCAAGTATGCAAGGATTGAAAATGATTCAACTGAATCATAGTAGTCTTTGATATGATTCAATAAAGTTAGTTAGTCAGTACCACTTGAAGAGGTAAGTCCAATATTTTCTGCGCTCCTGCAGGTTATGGGCCCAGTCATACTATTCTAGAAGCATTCTAACAACGAAATCTGAAATGGATGGCGGAAAGTTTAGTATCGAAAAGCCCCTTAGCGGTGGATACGAAACATGACGCTGAGGCCCGGGCAACGGTCGCTCTTCTTGTGGATGACTGCCAACATCCTTTGATCCGTGAGTGCAAGACGGCCTGTGTAGTAAAGGTACGTGGGATGCAATCAAGAACCATCGTCAAAAAACGACGATGTCAACCAAGGTGTCACTCAGCTCAAACAAAACAAGATTGTTGATGTAAGCAACACTCTGGCCGACGGCAATGAGACAATTGTCAAGGGTGTCGATTCTGATCAATTGTGCTGCTATGAAGAAAAAGGACATCAACGGAAGATTACCGAGGCTGTGTAGTAAAATGTAGAGGTATCGTAGCAACGGTTGCTAACGAAAAAGATGGACTGTACCAGCTTAAAACTAGCACGAAACGAAGCATGAAGATTGTTCATCACACGGAAGACTGCAATCCTTCATGGCATAGCAAGCTAGGGCACCGGGACCCTAACGTAATTCAGCGAGTTGCTCGTTGCAATCAACGAAAATCTTGGACCTAGTGCACACGGACATTTTTGGTCCCATGAATACTGTGACTTTAGTTGGTTCATGCTACTTTCTAACGATGATCAACGATTATAGTCGCTATGCAACAGTGTACTTCTTGAGTCGAAAATCAGAAGCTGCTGAAGTGATTGAGCAATACGTCACAATGGTCCATGGTCGTTTTGGACGGAATCCAATTGTTATCCGCTCACATCAAGGCGGTGAGTATAAGAACAAACATTTGGGACAATTTTATCGGACCAAAGGAATCGTTCCGCAGTTTACAGCAAGTTACTCCCCGCAACAAAATGGAGTTGATGAACGAAAAAATCGGACATTGGTCGAAATGGCACGCTGTCAATGGATTGTTCCAATGGCAACAGAAACTGTCCATTTTGTTCTCGTTCGATTCGAATTCCGAGATAGTTTCTAACATCGCCCAGGGTGGTTATCTTGAAATGTTGCTTCAGGGTTCTTTCGATTATTTCATATTCTGTAACGTCCGGGCAGGCAACAAGCATGTCATCTACATACAACAGTATGAATGACCGACGACCACGCTTCTTCTTAACAAAAAGACAAGGATCTGCTTCCGAGGGATGATACCCTAAACTACGAAGCACCTCGGTGATTGTTTGGTTCCATACTCGTCCTGCTTGCTTCAATCCATATAAACTCTTTTTCAGCAGACAAACGTTATTCTTCGCACCAATTTCGAATCCAGTCGGTTGTTTCATGTAGATCGTTTCGGACAGATCTCCGTACAAGTAAGCCGACTTCACATCCACATGTTTCACAATCAACTTTGTTCTAGCGGCGATTGATAACAGCGTGCGAAAGGTGGTCTGCTTCGCGACAGGGGCAAAAACTTCGTCATAGTCCGCTCCATATACTTGGCTGAATCCTTTTGCGACAAGTCTTGCCTTGTATTGGACTATTTTNTTTGCGAGATATTTACATCAAATGCCGAAATATGCGTCAGTTGTGGAATTATGATCTTTCCCACTGGCAGTACTTCTTGACGCGAATATTTAAATTTCCAAGTTAATTCCACTCCATTTGAAGATTTGTAAAACCGTCTCAAATCTTCAGGTAAACGAATGTTGTTACGATCCTCCCATGCCTCTATTTGTGCACTTGGACATGGCAACGAATCATTCAATCGCACTTTTTGCACCGATTTATAGCTTCTCAAAAGCTTGATAAGCCCTAGAAAAACTCGTTCCATCGCTGCTCTTCGTTTCTCGACTGCACTTCTCTGTCACTAACTTGTTATGCTGAAAGTAATCGCGATGGTTGCTTATATAGACAAATCGAAGCCTGCTAAGACCTTTCACACATTTTTACATTGGTAGTTTGACTGAAATGTATATATCGATAGCGTTGTTTCTTCAATAGCAAAGGCAAAGCTGTAGGAGCGCAGCAATTATTGGACTTGCCTCTTCAAGTGGTACTGACTAACTAACTTTATTTAATCATATCAAAGACTACTATGATTCAGTTGAATCAGTTTCAATCCTTGCATACTTGGATTCCTTCACATTTACATACAACAGTATGAATGACCGAGGATCACGCTTTTTCTTCACAAAAAGACAAGGATCTGCTTCCGAGGGATGGTACCCTAAACTTTGAAGCACCTCGGTGATTGTTTGATTCCATACTCGTCCTGCTTGGTTCAATCCATATAAGCCCTTTTTCAGCAGACAAACGTTATTATTCGCACCAATTTCGATTCCAGTCGGTTGTTTCATGTAGATCGTTTTGGACAGATCTCCGTATAAGTAAGCCGACTTCACTCCACATGTTTCACAACCAACTTTGTTCTAGCGGCAATTGATAACAGCGTGCGAAAGGTGGTCTGCTTCGCGACGGGGGCAAAAACTTCGTCATAGTCCGCACCATATACTCAGCATTGTGATGGACAATGATTTCGTGGGCTGCTCGGAAGCAGCAGTGCGTGACCCATTTGTCGACCGAGGCGGAATATGTCGCCTAAACGGAGGCTTGTCGTGAACTGCTATGGTTACGGAAATTAATGAAAGATATTGGCGAAGACACCACTGAACCGATCGTTATCCGTGAAGATAACCAGAACTGCATGGCGATGTTGCGAGCCGAAGGAGGGAGTCGAAGAACAAAACATATCGACACTCGGTTTAATTTCATTCGAGACTTGGCAAGCAACAACGTTATCAAAGATCAGTATTGCCCTACTGACTGTATGATCGCTGACGCGTTGACAAAACCGTTGTGGAGAGTAAAATTGGAAACCTGTCGGAAGAAGATGGTACTTCAATCGTTGCAGCTTGAGGAGGAATGAAGGAATCCAGGTATGCAAGGGTTGAAACTGATTCAACTGAATCTTCGTATTCTTTGATATGATCCAATAAAGTTAATTAGTCAGTACCACTTGAAGAGGCAAGTCCAATATTTTCTGCGCTCCTACACCATCAACTGTTTACTGATGTTAATACATCTGCTAAAGTCAGTACAAAAAGTGTCGAATATGCTTTCAGGAATTTCTTTTCTCTGATTCTTTTTCGTTTATTCTAATAAATCTCAACATCAATTAGAGATATACGACCTGGCCGTTCTTCAGTTAATAAACATAAATAAATAAAGTTCAATCAGGATGAATGAAATAACTCCTATAATCACAAAATAAGCTTTCCATTTATTCTAAACATTATACTGGAGACAAAAAAACTGTAGTATTCAAATTTTCACTCGAAATCTCCAATGTTATTTTTGTAAATATTCTATTATACATTTCAATTAATGAATGCTAACACAACTCGTGTAAAACTCCCCTTTTCGAAACTTTTAAACAAAGATATATGAAGAAAAAGACAATAAATGTTGTATTAAGGGTCAGAACGGATTGAAAATACACTAATAGTTGATAGTATATTCCCAACGAGTTATGGCCCGGTATGAGTAGTAGGACAATGCTGGAACTACATCAATGGCTGCGTGATATCCGATGAATTTACTGTCATAATAAAGGCTCTAGACAACGCAGCTCGTAAAAGAAGGCCTTTAGGCCTTCTTCATAGACGGTTTTAGTAGACTTAAACAGAGAAATAGCGTTGATGCGTTCTCCAGAAAGAATAGTGGAATGGAAGACGATGACGCTCAACCGTGAGAGGTTTGAAGAACACAACAGGTCAACAAGGCTGGGAAGCAGTTGTAGCACCGGATGAGAAAGCTAATAACTGATCAATACAATGAATCAGCTTGTGATGCAGTTGTTCGTCGATGTAAAACGAGTTCTTGTTCTTGCTTTACCTACTTGCAAATTACCCTTTTGCACCTTTTTTTCAACCGATATTCTTAAAATTTCCAATTCGAATTGTTTGGCATTTGAAGGTAAGAATTAGTGGGTAAGAAATATTTGGCCTAATGCCTCAGCACCGATTCATTGAGAAACTCTTGCGGCTGTTGAGGGCCACAATGGATTATGTGCAGGATGAAAATCTCACACAAGCGGTCGGAACCGTTGGAAGGTGCCGTACGAAGTGCGATTTTCACCCGGCCTCTTTATTTCCTTGGCTTCGCGGGTCGACATCATCGGACGTACTTCTGTGCCGTACACATAACTGAAACGCCAATGGGGTTGGATTTAGGATGAATACGACGAAGACAAAGTACCTGCTTGCTGCTCTGACCGTTGTAGAGTCCGACTAAGGAGAAAGATATCAGTTGATAGTAAAGATTTAGAAGTGGTAGAGGAGTGCTGCTACGTCGGTACGTGCTTCGGAAAACAACATAAGCAGCGAAATCTGAAGAAGCATTATGCAGGGAAACCGTACCTACTAAGGGCTTCACAAACTTCCATGATCTAAATGACTCGAAGAACATACGAATTGCACGATATATCGCACGCTGATACGTCCGGTAGCGACCGGTCCGGTCTACAGATACGATACCTGAAATATCGTAATGTAGCCAACTTTTGATTTGAAAATTGATCCACAGGATAATTGTATTCCAATAAGTTTGTGTGCAAATCGGACCGCAAAACAGAATTATGAAGAACACAAGCGACAATTTTTATCGTAATTCATTCTAAAACGATTTCAAAATGGTTTAAAATGAAATGAGACATAGTTTGTTTTTACTTACACAAGAAATTTGCCATTTTATCCCAACGATGACCTCTCTGCCTCTGGATCATATACAAGCAATACCGAACATTTTGATTGGCACCAGAGTCATCAATGAACATTGCAGGAATGAAAAAAAACTCTCGTTTAACAACGTTGCTAAAATTTAAACTTCTTTCATTAACCATGTTTTTTTGCATATACTGGCATCTGTATGTTTACACCATCTTTCGATTCGAAGAAAGTGTATGATAACGTTATTGAATCAACCAGCTCCATCTTGGGATCCTCTATGAATTCCGGGTCAATATAGAAAAACACCGGCAAATCTACCTCCTCGTGCGGATTAAGCTGCTGTTCCTCGAAGCAAAAGCACTGTATTTTATTGAAATATGCACCTGCTTCAAACGGAATCACATTGTACGTGCTAATACCAATCACGGGATGATCAGTGGGATTTTTGGCCGAATAAAACGCTAACGCTGTTTCACCGGGCACGACCTATAGATAAAAGATTATTGTATCAGCTAAACAAGTCAATACGTCACCCTACTCGACATACCTTAATCTCGGTTTGCTGTGGTTTGAAATTCCATCGCATCGATGCACCAATATCGGCATTAAACTTTATCTTTAACACTCTGTCTTTCACTTTTTGCATCGTCTCAACCTTCTCAGCATCGTGTCCCTGACTAGTGGTGCCTCCATAGCTGTAAGCCTGGCAAAACATTCGATATAACGGAACGGCTGCATAGCTCAAACCGACGGTCAACACACCGGCAGCGGCCACATAATACACTGTAGACCGTATTTTAAACTTTCGATCCGAGTTGATTCCTTTCCCATTAAACCATCGTACCGGTGTCCCTGTAAGCGGTGAGCGACCAGCTTTGGTAAACACATTTGTAATTGATAACCTACAGGCAGTACGTGCGATGTTCGTCCACATTTTAAATCACACCTATTGCAACACAATTTTTGTGCTGATGTACGATACTTGGTTTATCCCACTTCTATATTTTACAACATTTTCGGTTACCACTCTGCACCTTTTGCGCAAACCATCCTTTGTTGATGTTTTATGTTGTTATGTCATTTCACAGCTGTTTTCGCTTTTCGCCTCAAGAAACGTCAAAATTGGTTTGCCTAGTGAGGTGGTTTCGTCGCACAGTGGGATTGCTGTTTTAATTTAAATAGGATTATTTACTGTTTGAGATGCCTGATGCTCGAAGCTCTTTTATGCGCATTTTATTGTAAAATGGTAGGTTTATATATTGTGATTTTATTATATTTCAAATGAATGAATTTCAGGAACACTTCATTAAAGTATCTAGTTACCAGAGCTCTACATATCACAACTGTCTAACTACAAGCAGTTGCTATGGGAACAAATATTATTCAACAAACTTGTTAATTCTTCCAAGCCTGCCGTATCGTAACGTCTATTCGACACGGTTTTTAGCAGTTCTCTCCAGTGTACATTAAACATGAATTTCGATTTAGATGATCCTCTAGATGGTTTGTTAAGTGATGGCAGTAATGATAGCTTGTTCGGGAATGAAACATCCAAAAAACCAACCAAAACCTCCAAACCCGGTAAAATGGAGGACTTGTTTGGTATTAAAACGGACCCAACAAAAAGTGCTTCCATTCCCAAGGCAGCGGAACAATCCGGTACATCGTCCGAGAAAGTGCAACCGGCATCACTGGATTACACGAAACCTTCCACTTCGAATACCCAGCAACCATCGAGCTTAACCAGTGTTCAGGGAAGAAAACCCGACACCCTAGCTAATAAACCGGCCAGTTCTGCTAACTCCAACAAACCCGCAACTCCACAGAAGAAAGAGATTTCATTTGATGATAGTGACTTGTTGGCAGATCTGGGTTTTGATCCTAAAAAGCCTAAATCAAAATCCAGCATTCTTGACGACATCCTTGGTGGCACATTAACGGCATCAACGAAGGAAGTACCGCCAAAAAGTGTTATCGCCAAACCTAGACAAAGCCTTACCACAACGTTAGAAGAACCGCCCAATGCTGGAAAAGCTGTGTCTCGTCAAACAATAGAAACTTCAGACAACCAACATTCCGAAAATATAGTTACCGGAAGCTATGCACCCAGTGGCAACAGTGTTACGAGTTCCGGTGTACTGCCAAAGAGAAGTGGACGTCGGAAATCTTCCGTCTCAATGCTGAACGATCCTTTGGGATTGTTTGGTTCCACCACGGAAGAAAAACCTTCCCGCTCCGAAAGCAAGCAACCAAAGAAGGGAGGAGCTGATTGGTTGGGTTTAAATGATGACACAATGGCGAAGGAATTGGATACCATCGCAGTAACTGCAGCATCATTAACCACGCAACGTGAATCCATTGCATCGAAAGTGTCAGTTGTTTCTATTCCTCAGCAGCAAGATATTTCCATGGAAGTATCTGTACTACCAAAGCCAGATAAACTTCCATCGCCTACTAAAACGATCGTTGTACCTTCTCAAGCCGTTATTCAACCTAACTCGATAATACCCGACCCTCAAACAATCACCGGCACGCTTCAATTTGTAGAAGCGGAAGCACAAAGTGCTATAGCGACGATGCAACAGCAAGAGTTCCAATTGTCCGTGGCCAGTCAAATGAAATCCCAAGAACAAGCATTAATCGATATGCAGCAGAAACAGCAAGCTATACTGAAAAGGCAGGAAGTGCAGTTTAACGAACTACTTCAACAACAAATGCAACGCCATACTGTACTGGAAGATGTCCTTGCCAAACAGCAGCAACGAATAAATGCAAACATTCAACTCATAATGAGTCAGCCAGCTGCTATCCCCTTCAACCCATTCCTGAGCAGTCGAAATAAGGTAGAACACACCGAGAATGATGGTTCCCAAAACGCGACGGATAAAAATCCGATCGAAAAGGTAGAATTGCAAACGGATGTAAAACGACTTGAAATGGAGAAACTTCGATTGGAAGATATGGTTTCGAACCTTTCAGCGAACCATGAGCAAGAACTGTCGATACTCGAATCAAGCTACAAAAAACAAATGGCCTTCCTGGAGGACAGTCTCCGCATCATGGAAGCAAGGCTTAAGCACGACAATAAGCAGCTGGAAGAGTTTTATCAGGCCAAAATTAACTTCGTCAAACAAGAGCAGCAAAAGCTCGTCAAAGATCACGAAGCAAAGGTGCAGTCGATGGAAAAGCAACACAGCAAAGTAATCGAACAGCTTAAGCAAGGATACGAAGAAAGTCTTGAACAGTTACGGCAGGACCATCGCGAAATGATCGCTACCATTCGCGAATCGAAAATGCTTGAATTTTCCGTTCTGCAAGAAAATCAATCCTATCTGAACACGCTCAAAAGTGCTTCTAGCTATCTGGAAAATGCATCCGGCGATTTACAACAGCTGCGAGATACGCTGCAAGACCAAATCGAATTTTCACAGAAGGAAAAAGAGCTCCAACTGAAGCAACGCGAAAAACAACTCGAGGATCAGCATAGACTGCTCGAGCGCACCCGAGAAGCTGCTGCCGAAGAAAACGTCCGACTGCTTAATTTAGTGGAAATGCTCGAAGGCAAAGTTACCGAGATGACGAAGGTTAGATTGATTTTCCTAATATTTGTATAAACTTAATTCAATATCCATACATCCTTGCAGATATCATCGGAGGAGCGATGGGAATATCAGCAGAAGTGTATCAAGCTAGAAGCAGAACGACAAAGTCTGGACAAAGAAAAACAATTTCTTCGCGAAAGACACGAACGCGAGGAAACTCGTATCGCTGAACTGAAGCGCACACAGCTAGAAGATCACACTCGTCTGATGGATAAAGTGACACAAGAACGGCAATTACTGCTGGAGGAGAAAGGCAAACTCGAAACTATGGCTCAATTGGCATCCGGTGTTGGTTCCACTCTAGGTTCCGGTACGTCCCGGGTTGAAGTGGATGCTGCCCTGAAAGTGGCTGAGGAAGCAGCCCGTCAAGCCGACACAGAGAAAGAGCGTTATCTTCAGCTACAGCGCCAGATCGAATCGAAACGCCGTGAGATGCAGACGCGCGAAAGCAAACTGCGTGAAGCAAAAGATGAATTGGAGGCCGCTATTGATCGAGCTTCCCAAAGGGAGCGTCACGCGGAAACCGTATACCGTAGTCTTCGGAAATCCGAACAAAATATACAACTAAAGATGCAATTAATACAGCGCCAGTTTCGCGAAGTGTCCAACCGCGAAGATCGTCTGGCTAAGGAAAAGATCGAATTCAGCAAGGAGCGTTTGGAGCTACAGGCCGCTAGACGGAAGCTGCTTCAGACACGTTGCAGCCTCTGCAAGATCGGCGATAAGTCACAGGAAATTGGTGATTTGCTCACTACCAACACGGATTCCGTGGCTGACGATTTGAAACTGGAGGCTAACTTTACCGAAATGCAAAACCGGTTGGATAGCACGGGTGTGAAGTTGGACCATTTTTTCGACAGTGATGTTGATGGTCAAATGAAGCTGTTCCTAGAACGTAACCAGATCGAGCAAGGTGACGATTTGGAGTTGACGGACAACCAAAGAAGGCATCGGGAAATTGATCGTAATTTGGCTCTACTGAATTTCGATGCTTTTTTTCCACAGCTACGACCGAACGAGGAAGAAGAGCGTAATGCTACACACACCGTTCCATCGTAAGAGTGTATTAGAAATTTATATTCTCCAACTCCATAGCAAATATATAACATTAATGCTACAACCATGTATCAACTTAAAGGATTGAATTTTTCATCGCTCTGCGCCGTCGCACAGCTGCTTTGTTCTCCATCAATAGTTGAGTTGCCACATTTCGTACTACACGACACATTTCACCAAAATTCACATAGCTGTAGTCAATGGTGGATGTTTTAGTAATCCATTCGTAGTGGTTCCAAAGTCGTTCGAATCCTCCCGGAGCGTACGAATTGCATGCTCGATACACGTAGGACATAACACCGACGAGCTGCGGTTGTCCATCCTCGATAACCACCAGTGGGCCTCCAACGTTACCCTGTTGTTGGACAGATGGAAAGAAAGATACTCTTTTACTATTTTATGTCACACGGATATCACGGTGGTGATAATACAGCACCGTGCAGATGCTTCCTGTTCCGTTCGTGTAGATGCACACGCGAGTGTCGTACACGAAATCCTGCAAATCCCACGGACTCAATAGCTCTTTGCACTGATCGTTTGATATTGCACGTGCGTCTAGTTTTTGTAGTTTCTCCTTGTACTCATCCTGTGCAGCAGTATCCTAGAATGGTAATAGTTTGTTTTAAACGCATGAACGTGCATTTACTTTATACAGTACATGTGTGTACCTTTTCAGCACCCCAATCCGTGTAAATTACTGCAACGCCTTCCGGAAGCGAACCTTTCCGAATTGCAATTGGCTGTACGAATCTGTTAAATTCAATATACTCGAGTGTACGCACCAGAGCTATATCGTTACGAGCAGCTTCGAAATCAAAAGAAGGATGATAGATGTACGAGTGGATGGAGCGGAATTGATCATCCGATTTAGACTTAAGTTCCACCTGTCCCAAACGAATCCGTGCTAATGAGGAAAGCGGTTGATCCGGATAGTTACGGAGCAGTTTCCATATGAAGGACGCTTGCGTTATGATGTATCGAACGTTAAGAATGGCACCACTACCTAGATGACGATCCTGCTCAACAAATCGGAACGACACTTGATACGGCACTTCCGACTGTTCAGCATCCGTTCCCGAAGCCATCCTTTTGTCGCGATGTGCTTGCAAAGATGCTTAGAAAGAAAGAATACTGCTTATTTTAACAATTAAACAGCGATTGGTAACAATTTGTGCTTTATTACCTATACAGATGCAGAGCATCGTTGCACGTAGGAGCGCTCTTGACCAGCGTCCCATACTGATGGTAGACGATTCGCTAATGAGAAACGTTTCCATGCATAACGAACTCATGGAACCAAAATTTATCAAAGGTATTTGCATTCCAACTATACATATATCATTCAATCATTGTTGTCTTTCTATCCATGTGCACGTTCTTTCTTACAAAAGTCGAATGATAAGCACGATCGATGAACATGGACAAAACATTGGTAGCATAACATGACACGGTTGTTTGACTAATGATAACATCATCATTATCAATTGATCAATTAGCTGAAACCATCTACATTTTTACCCCCGCGATACACACAGAAGACACACCTTGAAATGAATCATCGACTAATGTGAATGTAATAATAGAGCAGTACCATTCTCAATGTTAGTGGAACATTATAATAGATAGCGAGCCAACTGCTTCCATGTATGTTGTAAGTATTTTTATTTCTGCTTCTAAGTAGTAATACAGTTGGGTTTTGTTTTAGTAGAACGCTATTTTGGCATCCATGCTTTTAAAAGAGAGTGTTTTTAGATCGCTCCTAAACGTCTTGCATATTGATCGCTCCGAGACACGCTTATCCTTCACCTTTCTCACTTGTCATCTTCCCTCGCTTCTCCTTCTCTTCATTAATTGCTCTGTAGACACACCAATTATGCCCTTGCCTCGCTACTTCTTCTCTTACCATGCGCTCCAATCGTCGCGAATGATAAAATTTACTTCACAAATCACTCTGCGAAACAACTCGTGCACCGCAATAACAATAACTTGCTCACGAAATAGTCGCAACTAGTTATTCCTTGTAAATAGTACCTTCCAAATATGTTTTGTTAGTATGTGTTTAAACTGAACTTGCTCCCTGACACAGTTGCTATCTGTATTAGGTTTGTATCAACGAACGGTTGTTGGGATGCTACTTAAAAGAATTTTATCAAAAACTGTTACACTTTTTGTGAGTCTTTCTAACCATGAATCATTATTATTCGTTGTCACTGTAAATGGAGCAATCATAAAAGATAACAAAAACCCAACCGAAAAACTTGCCATAGCTAAACCAACATTCTGAACGAATAATTTAAAACACGGACATGATATGCATGGCCTCTTGGCGATAAGCCAACATTAAACTGGTTGAAGCATTGCTCATTTTTTTTAATTTTAATTTAACCATTCATCTTGGCCACTCGTTTGCTTGTTCACGAATTATTCCTCTGCTATACGTATAACAACAGTTTACAACGCTCATATCAAAAGGATCCGAAACATAGTCTACAGTTGAAGGCTACTGTTGAGTTATCACGATTTTGGTAAGTGCTTAATACAAAGCTGCACAGATGAATGCAAAGGCGATTTATGATGTGCAATTTTATGCTAGGGACTTGGCGACAACCAGTTACTCGCATACCAATTGGAGCAACCTTATTGGAGGGATATACTTCTTGTCGAACAATACCAATATGTAAGAGTATCGTAAAGACGCGAATTTTTCTATGATAAATAAACAGCGATTGTTGCTTCACATCCGAACTTACGAATTATGTACTCCTTGCGTTCGTTTGTTTAACAATGCCTAAGAAATTATAAACTAACAAGCTACGGCGTTCAATTTGTTTGTGTAAGTTCTTAATGTAGTCAGTTATATAAAAACATTATATTGCTTGCACTTTACCTTCCTAGACGTTACTCAAACACGAACATTCTCCCTACCCTGACTTCTGCCATCTTCTGTGCCTTTTAACATACGCTCTTTTCTACACTGTGTGCAACGCGATACGTCCGGTTGATTGTAAAAAGCGAATGTAATTTACAATATGGGAACCGACTGCACCATACAACCATCCCACATCCAGTTCAAGCGGCCTTCACTTCTAGCAACTGCGGATAGTTTTCCACCACGTTCAACAGCATCGTGTCGATGTAATGCTTCAGTCGTCGGTTTTCTTCCTCCTTTTCCTGGAATGCCACCTGTAGCTGTAAAGGAGTAAAAAATACGCATTGTCAATATTACATGAGTAAGCTTTTGTACAGCTTTGTGGGTGAGAAAGATTTAGAACCAACACCACCATTAAATATAAAAAGAACCAATTTAGAGCACACTTAACACAGATTAGTTCAGCAAACAGATAGCATTGTGAAATAATAGGAACAGAGAGACCATTCAATGATAGTTCAGGTAGTTTCCATTATGTTACAGGTTTACAACATAGGCCAATACTGTGAACACAGTTGCGACACGAAAATAGTTTAACAAACAAAAAATTGTCGTTTTAGTATATTAGCAAAGGATAATTTTTCCTTTCATTGACATCAATTAATAAATATATTTACAATTGAAAAATCAGCGCAACTAAAATTGCTTTTGGTATGGCGATAGTTAAATACTATTAGAAGAACATGTTAAAAATTTACATTGTTTCAACATCAAAATTTTCTTCTGATACACGTTTTTACATTGTATACGTTTTTTAACGAAACATTGCAATTACATTGTGAATATATACAATATATAGAATCGGTGAATATATACAACCTTTAAATTAATTATTTTAAACTCAAGCAATATTATTCTATGCGTCGCATACCTCAGTTTAGTTTTTGGTATGTTACTGCCGCAGGGAATACAATATTAAAAAATCAACATATTTAACTTTTAATGACCAAAGCTACTCCACAAAATCATTGAAAGTTGTTATTCAGCCAATAGAATCGTAAGTCTGCAAACAATAATACCAAAGCCACGCCCAAAGCTAATGTTAGTGTGAATAGAAAATGAAACAATCCGATAAAATAGAAACAAAGAAACTTAGTCCCGACTTGATAAGTACGAGTTGAAAGATCCCCGTTGATCGCGAACATTATACGGAACAGTGGAGCAAAAAAAAAAAAGAAAAGAACAGTATACGCCATCATTACCGTCAAACTAACCTGTGTTAATGACGCTAAAGTGGTCGAATCAACGGTATCCTGTGAAGGGGGCAAAAAGAAGAAGATACAGAAGCGTGACAAAATGGAAATAAACAAACAAGTAGATGGTGAGGACCTAACCGACGACGTACAACAGACGGATATTCGGTTCCGGTGGACAAATCAGCATCAAGTAGGATAACGGGCGTGACGCAATGTCACCCTACCGTGATGTGGTGATATCTAAACTAATTTAAGCTCCAGTGATAAGGGTCTAGATGTAACGTGATTGAACATAAAGAAACGAAAATAAAACACCCTAACCATCCTGGACGTTGAAAAGCAAACTTTTCATCCCCCATATGACAAAGCGATTCGAACGTATGATGGCATGGGATGGTTGCATTACCTGATTCTGGCTCATGGCTTCTAGCTCTTGCGCCAAACTATTCGATGTGCCGTTCAGGAGATTGCGTCCCTCCTCGATGCTGCGAGTCAACATCATCGCCTGTAGTTCTTCATTCGCTTCTTCCAGCGATTTATTTTTCTGACGCAATTCGTCCATTTCCTGATGCAGTTCCTCAAGTCGAAGAGACTCGGGCGAAGTCGTGGGCAGCGCAGGCCCACGCTCAGAACGCAGCCGTTCACACTCCTTGCCTAGCTCGACCATCAGTTCCTCGGCCGCTTGCTTATCTGCTCTATGCCTACAAAGTAAAGTAGCAAGTAAGAAGAACAAATAAATTAAACATATGATCGTTCCACACTCACACACAACACCCCACCCAATACACCCTTGACCCTTGTTTATCAGTTCCGAACACACTTACTTCTTCTCTTCCGCTTTCGTCTCAACGAGATCTTGCTGCGAAATCATCAGCGAGTCGCGGGCTTTCTCCAGCTTCTCCTCGGTCGCATGCAGATCGGCCGCCTGTTTGTCACTTTGCAAACGCAATCGCTGAATCTCCTCGCGCAGCCCGGTTACTTCCATCTCCATCGTACGTATCCGGATCTGGCAGTTTTCATTCTGCAGCTTTGCCTCTCGCTCGACACGGGCCAACAGCTCTCGGTGACGCTTTTGTTCTTCGGCCAATCGTTCTTCCGCTCGTAGCTCAGTCTGCAATAACAAATGAAAACAGTTTATAAATGAAAACAGTTTTACAATGCGATCGGCAATGGTAATGGCTACGACCGGATGGATGGAAGCACCCTTGGGTGGGACCATCCGCTTCCGCTCGATCGGCATGATCATTCATGCGGCAAAAAGGCAATCGAATCAAATGCGACAAACGGTTGCAAGTGTGGTGCTCGTTGCCATTCCATTTGTCAGAACAATTTCACGCGATTGTGTGTTGTGGAAAACGAACAGAATGGAAAAAACGGCAACATTGAACTGCGATTCAATTTAGGTGTTACAAGCTTACAGGCATTTATTGCATGAAGCAATGATTAATGTAAAAACATACACTCCTATGTCATTGAACCTTGTTGGCAATATCAACACAATCATTGCTATAATACACGTAACCACACACTACCCAAGCATTTGGTGCTACCGTGCATTGCATACGACAAGTTAATCTTACACAACTCAGTATGAATATTCAATTTAATTTTACCCCTTTTTTCTTTAACGATCTTTTATTATTAGTAAGCCTTACTGCGATAATATCGTTCATGTTCGTACCGCCATCCCCAAAAAGGGTTGAGGCGGTGAAATGCTAATCTATACCTTTATTTAATTTTCCCTGATGGGCAGTTAGGCATTTTTACCCATTAGCGATCATTTCTTTCCTTTCCTTGCTTGGTGGTTGGTGCTTGCTTACCAGCCGTACATTACTCTCTACATCATTTCCTCCAAGCCATACACACACACACAAACATATATTATTTTATGTTCGTTTACATTTTCTTTGAATTTTAATTAAAACAACACATCGCTACCAAAGATTACCAATTAAGCAATCAGCGATGTATTGTGTAAGCAACATTTCTGCTTTTAAATACCTCGTTCGTTTAAACAGGTAAAAGGGAGTCTTAACAATCAACATTTTTCCTAAAAAATTCAGGCACAAATGCATCCAAACATTATGCATCATAAATATCTGTTTCATCATATTACACTACTTTAGAATAATATAAACTAAATCCTATTGCACACCAATGTTATATCTTACCTCTCTCAGCTGTTCTTCCAGCATGTGATAACGAGCCTGAAGAACGGCATATTCCGTTTTGGTTCTACTCGTACGATCGTCGACATTGCTCTGGGTGTCTGCCAGATTGGTGACTTGCCGTTGTAGTATTTCCAGCTGCAAATGTATCAACACCAAAAAAACACATCGTCATTAGAGCGAATCAAATTTGGCTAACAATAATTCACTTGAGCACAATAGCAATAGAATACTTTTCAAACACACGCACAAAATATGATGAATCATTTGCCGAGAGATCTACGCACTCATAAATCCATCCCTACCTAAGGTTGTAGACCTTTACCTAATTTCTTGTAAGAAAAGCTATTTTAAAAATAATCGCAACAGCAATATTTGCAAGACGTCATCTGCAAGATATATTTGACGTACAACAGGTATTTGCCAAAAATATCGCAACAATTTTACTTTTCTTACCATTTTTCTCTTTCTCCTTCACAAATATGTACCAACAACAACTCCCCTGGTGGTGTTTGACGGTGCTACTTACTTGTTCGTTTAAATTATCACATAAGTCGGTCTTGATTAGATCGCTCATTTTACTGCTACTGTTGCTCGATTTTAAAATGTACTTATTGCCCAGCTCGGGATTGTCGTTGATCAGCTTCAGATTATTGTTGATTAGGTTGTTTTTGGCATTCTTCTCCTCGATCGTTCCCGAGCTGATGAGGTTGTTCGTTTTGTTGTTGAGCATTTTGATGTTGAGTATGCCGCCGGTCACATTACCATTCGCTGTGATGCTGTTGTTGTTCAGCTGGTACGGTTCGAGCGCATTTCCGTTTTGGTTTGGGTTGCCGTAATCGTCCAGGAAAAATCCCGACTGTGGTCCGGACGAAGGGAAGTCATTTGGATGCAGACTGAGGAACGTTTCCTCATCGATCAGCACCGGCTGATCGGGTGGGATGTACCCGTTTAAGCGTAAATCTTCTAGACTAGATGAGGACGTGCGCGACTGCTTGTCGAGCGATGTGGTGCCATTGATGCTGCTGCTGCTGCTACCATTTACAGCGTTGATCGGCACTACAACGGTGGGACCAACGAACTCAAACTGACCCTGCCACATATCGTAGTCTAGATCCAGACTGTCCGGTTGGCTGGTGGAGGAGGGCGTCGTGGTCGATGTCGGTGTCGTCGACAGGTAGTCGACTTTCTTCGTGGTAGTCATCATTTTTAGCGGAGAAAGTTTGTCACTAAGTCGGTGCCAATTCATTGGGCTGGCAGCGATCGGTCATTATTTACACAGTACAATCACAGCTAAAGGCTTCGCGTGTGCCTTTACCGTTTCAAATCACTCACTATTTGCACAACGCTAATGAATTATTTTAAACATTTGTACGCATACACACTGGATGATCTGTTGAACGATAACAACGAACACGCTTTTAATGAGAATAATTGTTCCCTTATTGTTTGCTCTCGTTCATACACTTTTACACGTTTTAAAAGCAGCTAATAGTGTTGTTAGGACACATGCACTGAACTTATCATTAGTGTCCAACAGTTGATACATTACTAATGAACAGTTCATCAACTAACTAGAATAGATTTTGTATTCGAAAAGTTACACTCATTCCACTGCGAATAAACAATCAACTCCTGTAGTACAATGATCTCTTCTTGACGCAACGTGAAGACGTATGAAATGCTGCACATATAGTAATAAAATTAACGAACCGCTTGAACTTTAAATCGCTTCCAAATCGGACATAAAATGGACGAAAAGCCGAAAAAGCTTTATAATCACACACACACATTCCATCATGCATTGTCTGTTGTCTGGTTGCTCCGATTTTTTTGTCTACATCCATGATTCGTTTCCACTATATCGGAAGCAATTTTGGTGATAAATCAACATTCACTTGACATCCGTTGCTCTCCAATGCGCACACAGAAACTGGGTTAATGAACTTTCAAATCTGTTTTACAGGTAAACTTGGCGATTTCTCAAACTATGCTTGAGGCTTAACGAATACAGCAATACTGATTACATATGTCTTGTACCGCAGTGTTAAATGTTCAAGTTTAACACATATTTAACATCATTTGCGGGTTACTTAAATTGTTTATACTTTTGATTGGATCCATTAAATATCCCAAGAAAGATGCTCTCCTCGGAAATGACTAGTCGCCGTGTAAAAACCGAATACTATTTATGTATGTAAATAAACAATCGAATATATTAGCACTTCTTTTCGACTTTTCATCAAAATGTCATAACCATATTGTTGACGTGAACAAGTTTGAAACTCTTTACCAGCTGTCCGTTCATTTATCTGAACCGTTCACGAATGTTTCGGCACCGGTGCCTGGCATAAATTAATTGTGGCTATGGCAACAGCATTGTTCGATTTTGTTCATGCCGGCGGTACCTTGTACATTTCTTAATGATGAATTTGCTGTCTATGTTCAATTAATGTTTCGCTCACCATAATTGTGTCGATTACATTGAAGCTAACCATTCACCATTCCATTGGCAAAGAAGCTAATGAAATTTCCACCAACGGAGCCATTACACGTTTTTTCGCATGGCAATGGACTAAACATGTCATTTTTACATCCAGTGTTGCTTTCTTTGCATTTTTTAAAACATTTACTTTATGTTGAATATAGTTTGCTACGCATACACATGATACAGCACTTTTATGCGTTTTATGTGAAGTAAAACAAAATACCCGTATATTTAACGAAACGCTAAATTTCTTCGCAATTCTGACCAAAATACTATCGTTGGAAGTAGGAGAGCTGTAAACTACTGAGCAATACAACATTGCCTTGACAGTAGAATTTACCTCGCAACTACAACTGTACCATGAAATGTTTTATTCGTTCCGTTCGCATAAACAGTTACCATAAACGCCGAACCAAGCTACCAAGAGTTGGGGGGATAGACGCAAAAAAACCCTTGTCGAGCTACAAAAAGCTCGTAGGAAAGCTAGCAACGACGTCCCTCAGCTTTTTTTTCTGAATGGAAAATCAATTTACTACTTGGTCGGTGGAATTGGCTACAGTCATGCAGAAAAGCCAGCCAGCATTGTAGGACTGTTGGATAACAACAACGGTTAGGCGCTTATGCTTCTGGCTATGTGGTGGGAGTCGTTACTACACGCATGATGAACGAATACCGACCGTACCAGCTGTTGATCCGGATACAACCGGATGTGTTGCTTTTGGACACTCCATCTTTTTCTACAGCATGTGTAGAAATTCTTATTTCAGAAATCACAAAATAAAACTACAAAACTTTTACTACTCGGGTTTTTCTTAAGGAAGCCAGCTAAAAAAAATATAGAGAAATATGTCTATCGGACGTGAATGAATTTTCATGGCGTTTTCTTGATTGGTTGCACCAAAACCATCCTCATCATTCATTTCGAATGGTTGGATTTGCTGTAGTTGATTGATCTGCAGGAACACCATTTATGTTATGCAAACATAATTCATTAAAACACATACAGAGATAAAATCGTTTCCGTTTCTGAAGGTGAAAAATATTTAACATTTTAATAATCACATGTTTCCTCATTTAGATTGAAATTAATAATCCAATGCTTCGATTAAGTTTTCTTGATATATGCCAAAAACTAACTTATGCTTGAACAGCTCATGTTTTTCTAATGGCCTAATACAATTACTGATACAATATCTCCAAATTCTGTTTTCATACCTTCTTTTTATTTGATTATTAGGCTTTTCATTTACTACACATTCAACAATGTACTCGTTGGTAATCATTTCACAAAAGTTTATCGAAATATCAAACGTTTTACTTTCGCTGACGGCCGTGCACACTCCGGCACCATTCAGTTTTTCTGCTTTCGCTTGATGCTTAATTGTAGCATTCATCAAACATGTTGCATCTGCCCAGATCTAATATTAGATGCCGGAATCTTTTACTTGCCCACTGCCGCGCGATCACACTCGGACCGCAGCGCTCTTGGTGTTGTACCGACGACCCGTTTCGCTGTTTTCAACTCGTTCAAGTACAGTTGTTCAATTTCCGTTAAACAAACCATTGCATTCACCGATTCCGTGTGAGTACGGGCTACGAATTGTGGTACATGCAAGCGAAGGTCCCACCCTCAATACCCTTCACCTTCAGAGTAGCACAGCTTGCGCCCAAGGAGAGCCGCCATTCGAATCGACTGAGTTTCATGAATAATAAATCTCTTTCCAATCGTACATTTGTTGGTTTGCCGTGTTCCTTCTGCTTTTCGTCATGGGTTAGAGCTGCACGTTAAACTAAACCTTAAATCCATTCACGCTACTTCTTTTTTTTTAGGATCGCACTAGATGGAAACTGGATCGAGAAACAATGACCCTACGGCTAACAGCTCACTATTGCTGCCCTCGAAGGGGTACCTCACTACGACCACTGTTGAGTTGAAGATTGCATTACATCATGCTGGTCGGTTGGACGAACCCAATAAAGTTACCTTCTTTTCTTTTCGATTATTTTTCTTCAACAATCCCACACCAAAAGTCTAAGTCGATCCTCGATTCAACCATCAATAATGCCTGGAACCAATAGCTCTTGTCAATCTAAATTCAAGTTGACGGCGACACGACTCTCGACAGAGAGACCTAACTTCCCTGTTATTTCTGCTGCACCACAAGACACACAGTCCAAGTCGAATATCTTTCGTTTCAAAACAATAATAATAAAAAAATAACCACAAGGCTTTAAATTCTTTCGAACACTGAAACATAAACAGGGCCCATACATCACTTCAATTAAAACAAACTGGCCTGGTGGCACGTGTCGAAAGATTTTTCTATCGCCTTTTCTGGATGTTTTGTTTTCTGTTGAAATCCAACATTAAAAAAAACAGTTCACAGCGACTCGACAGCAACACCAGCGTCCTAGAAAAATGAAGCAACTGTTTGCAAGAAAATTAAATGTCTTGCAAACGACGGTTGTGCGCGTGGAAGGTTGCATCGTGTATCAACATACGTATGCAATTCCCGTTCCCGTTTTGCTTTGAGTGGTCATCGGCCCTTGAGAAAGAAGCCGTTTACAAAATAAAGAAAGTCTTCACACATTCACCATTCAATTGAAACTGATGTGTTTTTTTATTGGTTGCTATACGTGAACACTAGTGCGATCATGAAATGCACGAGTCACCACAAGTCATTGATCAAAGTCGAACCAATTAAAACAATACTTTCCGCAAGCGTTATTGGTGGCAATCAAAGATGATCACCAAATGATGTAAAAGGCTTTAAATGATTGATAACGAACGTTGTACAAACAACGATCGAACTATCATCTGATAGTCTGCAATGTGTAACTTGTTACCCCCAAGCACACATTAAGTTGATCAATTTTGCATCCTTTGCATGCTATTCTTCTTTATTCTACATAAGATGATCAATGTTACGATCACGTCTAGTGCATCATAAGTAGCGCATCATAACAAAGCCCATTGCGTTAAATTTAATAGTGTACCATACACATTTCTAACATGATAAGCCTTTCTTGTGGCATAAAAATCTTGCACCAAATCTATGCACAGTTCATCAAAGAGAAAGCCCAGGAATAAAATACACCCAGTTTAAGCAGTGCGCTTCGGTCGACAGCGAACATTACACCGTTTTATAGCTTTATGCAAAAACACTCCATCAACAAATTATCGACACTGTTTAATGTCTACCATAGTACAGCCCACAATATGGGGCTGCGTGTTTTTTTTCTTCCCGGAGGTCAATTGAATTGGAGCTTACGCAAAGTTTGTTATGCAAATGGTGCAGCACACGGTGCACCGTTGCGCTGGTGCAACCTCCTTCAGTGTATTTGCACGAAGCACACCATCCCAACAGCACATGAACGTACAGTACGAACAGTTGTTCCCTCGAACACATCCATCACTGGAAGCGAACGGTACAGCGATAAACGAAAGGAAAATTTCCTGCTCGAAAGTTGAAAAAGCGCAAAAATAAACAGTCGTGCTATGCTTGGCATGCAGGAGATGCAAAGATAGAAGACATATGACCACAGCGTAGTGGTACACGGTTGCTACCAACGCGATCGTCTACCAGGCGAATTGTTATTACTGAAGTTGCCCCCGCGCTGGTGTGATTATAAACTGGTCTTTTGAATGCACCGGAAACTGTAGGCGTTTTGTCGGCAGTCGGCATGATCGTGCTAGTACACATCAACAGAAGCTATGTTGGGAGAAGCTTGCCTAAGTGTGCTACACGAAGTATACAATAAAATAATAAGCATAAAAGGCAAATATTTGCCAGAAAATATGCGAATTCATTGTAAATCATAGGGAGTTTAAATTGAGTTCTAAAATTTGATCTGATCTGTAAACATAAATTAACTCAAGGTCAATTGTTTATAATTCGAAACAGTTCCCAACAGTTCGAAACAATTACTTTCCCGCGATCAAAATACAAGAAGAGCTGCATTAAAAGTATGTATACATCCGGAACAAAAAGTGAAACAATACCGTGGAACAATCTAACTCATACTACTATTGCAAACGTATCTATATCAAGGAAATTCAACACCATTACATATCACATAGGAAGTCACGTATATCCACTACAATCTGGTTCAAGATTACACTCACAACACTGAAGAATACCCTAACTTTAGAAACTCAAACATGTAATAAAAAACCATGTTTTCATTATACTAGGTATTGTGTAAAACGAACTTTAAACATGTGAATTGATTAGACAATTAACTCCAAATAATCGTCTCTTTACTTATAGTAGTACAATTTTGTACTGCAACAATAGCAATGCTGCTTGTGTTGAAGATCGTCAGCATTTGCGACATTTAAACAACGTAGTTATGTGACCGGAACTAAAATTATATCCCTTTCTTATTGTACACTCCAACCATCGAAATGAAACAAGACGAAAAAAATGAGGATGCTTCACATTGAATCGTTGCCGACAGCTATGGTTGAGAAATGTGCACCCTATCAACATGCATCGGATTTTAAAATGCTTTCGGGTGCGTTGAATGCAACATCCGTCCCACAATCGACGATTCGGGCGACAATTTATACGCCCATCAACTGAATTCCCCTCCTGGCAGCAACGTCACTTTTATGCAACAGCGTCGCAGATTTAATGCAAAGCTTAGCTTGCTGCTCCCATAAAAGAAGATAAAACATTCTCCCGCGGTGCATCAAACGGCGCACATAAATAGCAGTGACGACCAGGTATCTTTAAAAAAAAACAGTCCACTTTTTCCGACTGCCTGCATACAAATCAGGAGTGCAGCAACATAACAAGCGTTTCAAACGTTCGCCAATGATTGTGACACACCGGCAAATCCCATGTCGCGTTTGAGGCAGTTTCAGGTTGGCAAATGGCAGCAGATGTTGAACTTCCGTTGAGGTCGTGAGATATATTTACCGCACTATGATGTTTTGTCAACAATGGTGGCATAGAGTGTGATTGCATGTCGCTCCCGTCTTGTGAAATGTTAACAAGCTAATGCTTTCCAAATGAGGTAGGTATGAGAACAAAATTAAAATAAGGCACACTTTAATGAAACACGTCTAACGCTCAATGCTCTCTTTTCAGTGTTCGCGATCTCGCGACGTTCTAGACTAATTACAAATAGCCAAAACAAAACAAATCTTCCTAAATATTTGCATAGTTTGTACGTAAAAAGTCTCAGTTGGAGAAACACAATGGCCTTACAGCCTTGCGAACAAAACAACTTCGGGAAGACAAATGATGACATTCATGAGCGAAACATCAGCTGCTCTTCTGCTACAATATCCAATTCATCTACCTCCATTGAATCCTATGCATATAATACTGCAATCAAGGATAGCTGCTCTCCACTAGCGAAACAAACCATGTTCGCATAAACTGCTTGATTTTAGGTACTGAAGAGATATTACCTAATGTCTTGTGCTTCGAGACGAAAGGTGCGACACTTCCGTGCCACTGTCTCGCACACTGTATTTTTGCCGTCTTCTGTTGTTTGTTACACTAACCCAATGCACCGTTAAAACTCCTTTACATTACACCGAACATGACTCGATCGGAGACAGTGGAGCAAAGCAAAG
This sequence comes from Anopheles rivulorum, assembly GCA_018908115.1. Taxonomy (NCBI): domain Eukaryota; kingdom Metazoa; phylum Arthropoda; class Insecta; order Diptera; family Culicidae; genus Anopheles; species Anopheles rivulorum. The sequence continues at coordinate 837,156 of STHB01000012.1, forward strand.
AAAAGCATTGCATAACCTCACCCTGAGGTGTGATTGATCACTGCACAATGTGTGTTCCAAAAGTAAAACTGCACTCGATACTGCTACAGGAGGATTTAGATTGCTCTCTTTCTTCAAGCCATGTTTTCTCTTTCACCATGAACTCGGCATAACATCAAAGTGTTACGCTGTCCCATGTTCAATTTTCACCCTTGAGCAAGACGTTGCTGCCTTTGGGAAATGAGCTACTAATCCTATTTGATCTGATCTGACCATTACCTAATCAAAGGCAGAAAGAGGTGTTTTCCGGATACTGCTTCAGCGAAGGTGTTGAAAATGTAAGCATGGTATGTTTTATCCACACCTTAACCCTTGTTTACTCAAAGCCTTGGAATATTAGAACATCATTTGGCAACAAGCATTGATAATTGGACATGGAACTGCTGTAAGCTGATTTAAACTATGTAAATTATATTAACATAGAATTATAACATTCAGGTCCCAAAGAACTCTTTCCACCAATAGAACTACTCTAACTGTCAGCAATACGGTCTAGCAGTTCTTTATGAATAGCTGTCGATTAGTCCGCTTCCTAGGATTTTGTGTACTAATTGAAAAAAATTTACGATGGAGAGCAACGCTATACACCAGCGAGCAACGGTATTGCACAAGGTCTTGGACTAGCCGTCAAACGACCTTCGTAAATTGTACCCCAAATTTAATAAACCTTTTGGAATAGACAATTTGCCCTCTTCCTACTACTGCCCAAATCTGACCTGAATCACCTGATTTCCAAACTTTCCACTTTATAAACCCCACTACCACAACACTACCTCCTTCTTACTTCTGGTAATCTTGCCTCCAAAGGCTGTTGTTATTCACCACCGGTTCGAGACCGTGAATATCCTCATCGAAGGAAAACGCACGCGGAAACACTTCAATTTCGGACGATTTTCGCTTTACACCTCAATTAGTGCTCTGCATGAACGATTTGTGTCAGCAGATGTGATGTGGTGCAGACTTACGGCGCAGGTTACTCGCCATCGAATCAATCTGCCGGATCTTTCAAAGCTCGAATTTCAACCAGTGGTAGATCATTTCATTACACCGAATGCCGGCAATGGTTCCATCTTTCCTCTTTTCCGCCGTTCTCATTTGCAATCCGCACCAATGGTTTGCAGAATGGTGTTTTGCCAGCACACTAAATACCAATCAATGGAATGTCGTTTTTTTGCACTCCAAAATAACCGCTCGAAAGGAAAGGCGTGCAAATTGACACCCAACGATTGTGCCCCAGCAGGAAAGGAAGGATCGATTGAGTACAGCAATTTGAATTTCAATACGACCGTGGGGCAGTAGAAAGGCTGGTTATTTAATCAACAGCAGCAGCGATGGGGCTTTTCTCTTGTATTTTCTTCTGTCAGATCATTTACTGCTTTTGCGATCGGTTTACTTCCGATTGAAGTATCCAATTTAGGTGTTAGCTGTTCAAAAACATGCGCACTAAAAATTCAGGATTTTTAAAACATGACAGGATTTTTAGTTGGCTTATGCAAGAAAATGACAAATATTAATGTCAATTATTGTGCCCTCAGTTAGTCAAAAGAAGGTAGAGTGACTAATAAACCCAAAGTCACGACATTCGGAATGCTCACGCACGCACAACTTCACCGCTTGCTCCACGTCAGAAGCAACCAATTCAGGAGCTAATTGAGCTAAATTAGTGCAAGTGAAACGTTGAAGGCCAATTTGAACAAGCTTAACATGTGCGTGAGGAGTGATGCACGAATAACCGACACGTACGTACAATATAGCGGTAGAATCTGTTGCGCGGGTTACCCATCTTCTAAGCCGGCAGCAGACTGCTCGGTATGGGAAATGATGTTAGAATTTCAACCAGAGCAGAAAGTCTGGCAATCAAGGAGAGCAAGTAACAAAAATAAAAACTCTACCACAGAATTGATCAGAATTGGATGGAAGTATAGCGGTGCATTACGTGTGCGAATTCACCCACGCGATTGCGCAAGAGAGTTATAGTCCGCTGAGCGTACTTAACACTACCTCGCAACAGCGCCGACTTAAGATAACAGATATTTGCAGCAGTAAAAAAGAAGGGAACAAGCACCACACTCCAAATACCCACGGCCCTTTGCAAAGGAGCGTATTTTTTATCGCGTACCGGCAAAGCGTATCCTATCCATTAACTGCGTCACACGTGCCGTGGTGTTGTATACAGCGTATGTTTTATCGGATGTTTTGGAGCTTTTTTCATGTTACCAACATCGATCTTGGTAGTGGCTGTAGCGATTAGCGATGCAATTGTTTTACCGCATGTTTAACACACCTTTGCCATGGTCTAGTTACGCGGGTTGGCAGTTGCCGCACCAGAAACCCCGAACTACCGATTTGGTGTGTGCTAGCGAAATGGGTCAGCCAACGGAATGGAAGGAAATTGCTTCCAAGCTTCAAATTCGTTAGCTCCCGTAATACTGACCAACTCTTTGGACAAGGGCGCTGTAGACGTGTGAACACTGCTGAAGCACCCGTAACACATGTGTGATTAGGATTAAGCAATTATAGTTAACTAGTTTTACGTTTTAAACCAAGAATTACCACCATTTTACCGTGTGTAATTTTGAGAAGACCAATCAAACTAATTGGTTGTTGGGATTGGATGGTTTACTATTGTCCAATATACTATATTCAAGTAATCAATTGAAATTACTTTATTATCTTTTAAATTGAACTAATGCACGCGATATGCAAAGTATGGTGCATTACGAGTAGGATTATTTCATTTGGAATGTTTGAATATATAAGTTCTAGTGACTTCTAATAAAAAAAAATCAATCTCCATGGCTTTGTTTGGCATATCTTTGTACCACATTTTCCATATATTTAGTTTAATATTTTATTTGCAATTTGATGGAATGTTCCTTTCATTATATTGCGAGTTGTTTCTATAATCTTTGTGATTGTGAAAAACAAAATGACCAATCTAGTGTTAAGAAATTGTCATGCAATCCACCAAACAAACATCATAATGCGAAATTTTGCTACAAGAAGGTTTCTGAAATAATTTTATGGATTTGACGGCCTCGTTCGTTACTCACACAACCATGTAAGGCACCGCACGTACAACTGTAAAAATATATCCAAACGTAGTCTTTCTTCCATATAGCTGTCGGACTCGGGATCATACTCCTTCAAAATGAATATATGTATGTGCATAATCAACTGTGCATAGCCAGCTTACTATATTTGCTCGCAAATGTACAACAATTTCCTGACCAGTAAACCGGCAACTTGGCCCATCTTGATAGAAGACAGTATCGTAATTTGATGCAGTATATGGTGTGCTAGGTAGGTGCGTTAGCTATGGTTGTAGTAATGTATTCTCCTTCTGTTACACACATTCATTCGTACCTTTGCAAAGAAAAATGTGCCTGTCCCAAGTTCAAGTAAATCTATGCGTCGTTTTGGTTGGAGACGTTCAATTCAAATGTTCATTTCTACGACATTCTTTATTCCGTATTTTAGCTTCAGTCAACGAAACGAAACCTTATCCTGTTTTAATGTACTAATGAAGTGAACAGACCATGACTATAAATGCTACCCTACTCCCGTTTTCTTTGTCCTAAAACCTGAGGAATTCACATGTTGTAAAGCATGCTTTGTTTGCCTATATTTTAACTTACTCTCTAGTTAAGTTCTTTCTAAACCTAGCAAAAACATTCATCTTGTGACAGAACGACAGAATATGTTAGCTTACGAATGCCTTAAACACTGGCAAGAAGAATAGCAGCCACATTCGTATTTGCGTTAACAGTAAGTAATGAGAACAAAGCGCTAGTATTGGTATTAACACTGGTTACGCATGACGTAAGTGAGCTGAAATTAGCGCTGATGTGAAACCGTCGAACGACCCAAGTATCATCATTCCACGCCAAGCCGAAACACGGCACATCGCGATTATGGACACGGGTAATTACGAACGGAAGAGGGTACATTGCTCATATGGTTGGCTTCTATACAAGCGGAGGGAATCCATTTACTTTCTGCTGTGATGCGTTTCGTGTGGCTTGTGGACTGTTGGGTCAAGCAAAATCCCAAGCCAAACACCGGTAAACGTTTTGTCATGCGTGAGCAAATTCATTCCTTTTCCAGGAATGACCTTGATCACAAAGTCTACCGAGTGTCGTTGCGGAAATAGAACGTAACGCTTCGCTGATAAGATTATCTTTCTCTTCATTTGGTGTGGACAATATGGTAAAAATACACTGTCCTCGCCAAAATCAAGTATGCAACAACCAGAAGCTTCAATTTATGAACTGCTTCCATGGCGAATGTCTTCCTAGTGCCTCTTCCTATTGTTTTCCTTTTTTTTTTTATTTTCTATTCTTCGGTCCAATCTCTTTTCACTGGGGCGCACTCGAACGAAACGAATTCTTTCATGCTCGATTGACGACCATCAGCCACATCGCCATGGTTCTGTTTTGTTGTTTCTAGAATCCGTGTACGCCACTACTTAGGCAATCATCCATGACCGGTAGCAATGCTTCAACTCGACATAAGCGAGTAAACTGGGAAACGACCATATGATTGGTGTTGGATCTGTTGCTTCCATAACCGTAAAGTTCCCGTTTCATCAACCACCCATGGATCCAAATGAGGCAAACCTTCGCCGATGCATACTTCTGGACACAGGCAACAAAAATATAACAATCCAAAGAATCAACAGTAGTACGTTCTTGCACGCAACCAATCCACCAGTAATCGTGCCATTACGGTTGATAAAACTAGCCACAACTGTTCTGTGCCTCTAACGAGGACCACCAGTAGTGTTACATTGTAGGGTGAACTACTTGGGCAAGGCCACGCGTTTGAACTGGAGTGTGAGAATTGAGAAATCAGTAAAATTAACAGCAACCATTAACAGCACCAATTAGAGACGACAACACCGCACCATGGTACTGGTACGCCCTTTCGTTCGGCAATTGTTTATATAGAAAGGATCCAATTCCAACCCTTCTTGCTATCTTAGTGCTAGCACACTATTCGTGTATTTCTCAACAAATAACAAAAACGATTGGTAGAAAGCGACCTCCGAGGCAATAATGCAGCCCAAATGCACTTCTGTCAATATCTGGAGCGTCAGCACTTTCCCACGACTTTTACGATTTTCAATTTTCCACTGTTCAAGGTACGTGTATGTTGACCTTTAAGTTCCCAGCACACTTCTATTATTCTTTCCCATACTCTATGTTGTTTTTCAAAAGCAAACCATATTCTGCTATTTGGGCTCAAAAGCAAACTTGCTCGTCGGTTTACTCCCCTACCGTGTCTAATCGACTCGTACTCGCTGCTTCATGCAATTCTCATCATCAAACGGATCGACATTTCTTTTTGGGCAGTTGTTATGTTTCGTAAGACGATGCATCACTTAAGTGATGCTGGTACTCATCCTGATCGTGTTTCGCTCAAGGGACATAAATCCATTCTTTCGTCCATTTCCGTGTTTCTCACAGAATCGCTCAAACTACAGACGAATCCGGCCACTGTTACATCTGCATTGTTCGCTCTTCAAACGTGATACACACATCAAGGAAAAGCGTGAACCGGAACCAGTTTCATGATGTCGAAACCCTCGCCATAACTTGCCACGGGAGATCCAAACTTCAGAAGGTAAGTGTGTCATCGTGCGACCTTATCACAAGTGTTGCGATCAAGCAGCTTATGATGCATGCGCCTATGGTTCGAAACCCCTGTGATCCGGTCAGCGCACAAATGCTCCTATCATCAATAAACTACGTGTTAGACCAACAGAGGACGTTCAGGAGACCGTTGCGCGTTTTCGAACGTTTGAGTGTGCTTGAGTGTATGCAATGGCAACCAAAAAGTGATGCCTCACTGTTCACAACACTATCAGCTGCTATTTCAACGCTTTTGTAACCATATAAAATCACACATTTTATTTTATGCCGCCGTGACGGCGCATGTGTTATCACTTTCTTATCTCCTCCGCACACACTCACACGTTGACATGATCATCAAATGGAGCAAGCACACAAACACACACACGAAAACAAAAACAAAAAAACAGCAAAAATCGCCACTAATGCCGAAGAAAGTATTTCGAAAGGAAAGTAAATCACACTATTCATTGTAAAACACGCGCACACATCAAAAAGACAATCGCGCTACTCTGGTCGGTGGTGGTTTGTGGTGCGATTGTGGAATGGTGGCGAAAAAAGAAAAGTGCCATAATTAAGGCTTCGAAACCGAATACATCATCCTTCTTCTCACTTGCCAACGGTAACGGATGGTGTACAAGCTCATGAAGATCGCGAGTAGATCGCGAGTATAGCTAGGCAAGCGCAGTAGTGAAAAAGATCCGTAAAAATGTTTTAATAACACAACCCAACGCCATACCGAAATAATTGTGGTAAATAATGCACGAACGCAGCCCCGTACACGAATGAAACTCGAATATGCTTGCCGTCGATGATCACGAAAGATTTTTTTTCTTTTCTGAACTAATGCCCCACTCGTGTTGATACGTACGTTCACACACCACGCCAACAACACACACACTCACGTAGAGCCCCAAGTGCATTCACACGCACCCCAATGCACGATAACGGATCTCTCGGCCAAGATTGTTGATTTTTGGCTTGCAAACAAGGTTTCGAAGGTACGGGGCACAGATAAACGAAAAAAAAACAACAAAAAATAGTTGCAAAGTAAATTAACTCCCAAACGAAATCAACGCACCAACAACCAATGCACGGTACGGACGTTTCGCGAGCAACTGACGCGTTGGTCCACGATCAAAACAATGGAGACCGCGATCGAGAGCTCGCGGTTTCGTGGCGCTCTCTTGGCGCAGGCGAGCTCTCTTTTTTGCTCTTTCGCTCCGAGATTTTCTCTCGCTTCCTTTTCCTACATCGTCCATCGTTCCAACGTCCAAAGCAAGCGCGCTACGCATATGTGTCTAAAACTCTCCGACTAGCATCGAACTTTGAAAAACAAAACTGAGCGTACATTATTCAAAGAAATTCTCTCGAAAATGCCTTCCATGCCGATGAAAACAAAACCAAAGGCACCAACAAGCATTTTTAATGAATGAAATGGTCGCAAACGGTACTGTGATTAAAGCATACACATTATACCTCTTGCAGTGTGATAAACGCACTCTAAATTACCTATATACTAAACGTGTGAAATGCTACTATGACAATATGTTTACATACTACATTACTTACATACTACATTACAAATGTAAATTTGTAAAGGGCACACAAAGCGTCAAAATAAATAAAAGCAACTAAAATTTGAAGAGATATCCACACCCCAATTTGACCTTCAATTTCTGAGTTCTCGTAGTTGATTATTTATTCAACCCTACTAGAATTTACATATCACTCCAACAAGTTTCCTGTTATTCTTCAACATCGAAACGAGCCTTCCATCTTCGCTCAATGTGAAAAACGGAGCGCAAGATGGTGTTGCTCTTTCACGACAAATAAAACGTATCACAACGCATCAGCTGTTAAACCTCTTAACATGAACAATTTTCAACGGATTTCAACATCACTATCGTCGCTGAGCGTTGTTTGGTAGTTTATCTAAATTTAGCTGCTCTCGGTTCGTTGACAAAGAGCTTCACAGTGACAGAAAACCGTCACAGCCATAGTCTGCATATTTGATGCAAAAGATGCAAAGGCATGCAACTGCGATGAACGAAATATGGCGCGTGGGACTATAGTTTACATTTTTACGAGCAAAGTACGCCTTTACGAAAATAAATAATTAAGTGGATAAAGTTGCGTTGGAATATTAAAGTTCATGCTAATTTATGTAATGCATGATTGACCACAGTTTGCTGTTTCTATTGGTAAGTTTGTTCAAGGTGCGGTCTCATAGACGTGTTGAACACCAAACACCACCGCAGATTGTAGGTGTTTGAATATATTCGGATTCCAACGTAAGCTAGCCTACTCGATGGTTATTAGGGACCGATTTTTTGAAGGTTCAGAATCAAATTGTGTTTTTTAAAGCAAAGAAAACATGTTTCTCAAAGTCGTTGTTACGAAATTTCAAACGCGTTGGTGGAGTATTCTTCAAATGTTACTTACTAGGATGCTAGTCTTACAATGAGACAAAGCACTGATTGTACTGTACACAAATTCTCGTGTTGCCTAAACATATGACGGTCATTAGCTAGTTTATAGCAGCTGAATCCAATTTGTTTACACCATCCTTAGCAGTCGGTCATATCTTTGCCCTCGAAAGTGTCAGTCGAGTGTGTATGTGTAGCAAGTCGTATTCTAAATAACATCCTCTGTGTCTGGCGATATTTACAGTCGTCCAAGCCAGTCCAAGTCCATGTATGTGATTCATATAATAATTAGCAACGCGGAACGACATGCGGTGAATTTCATATACTCACATCATAAATGTCAAAGATCACCACAAGCTGTTATCAATTTAGAACACGTTGCAAACTGTTTTTTCGTGCAACTGTGAGTAAATTAATAGCATCATTTTGTCAAGATGATCTCATAGCCGATAGATACCATTCGCGCAAATGGCGTGTGCAGCAGCATATTGCTCAACATTCAAGACAATTGTGCCATGACGCAGGTCGTGTCGTCCGAGCGACAACAACAACGAGACACAATTCTCATTCTACGCGTGGGTAATCATCTTTCAAACACCAGTTAAACAGCTTCACATCACACTAGAGAAAACAAACTGCTGTAACACATACATCTTCCACAAGGCACAACACATTTGCAAACGATTACATTGTTTTGCCCAACAGCATTCAAATACGTTTAGTCACAAGCTGTAGGAGACTTGCTATTCAAATTGATGCTGTAATGCTCCTTCTTCTAGATTAGCGAAAGGCTCGACAAACAACGGACAACTCTGTTTTGTCATCATTTTTTTTCGCATAATAGGAAAGCAAGCACCAGTTTAGTGCTGTTATTCAATCAAAGTGTTTAGTTGCACCCCGTGTACATACAAATAAATCATCTTGATTCTCACACACCACAACACTATCGTAACTATCGTAAATTCTCCCCGGAATAAATAGTACCTGAGATTAGTGCTAGAAACCACTGGAATTAAGTTCCTTATTGATTATATTTCTCGTTTAACGTCTTTGCAATTGAAGAGTTAGTCATATTCGTCGAACATTTGAAACAGACATTTCGCAAATTTGCTTGTGTTGATTATTAGAATAATATCGCAAAAGGATTCACTGCGAAGTTCCCAAGTCATTAAATGTTGTTCCATCTTTTGGTGGATTACAATTTAAAGAAAATAATGTAAGAATTCGATTTGTGTATATTTCTGCATTTACTATTAACAATTCGTTAACTATCAAATATTAGGAGTATTAATGTGTTCGTGCGGTTTTTAACCAAAGTTTTGGGCTCTGTTTTGGCGAAATGGTAATTTATTCAATTTTCAAAATACTGTCCGTCACTTTCCACAACCTTCTTCCACCTTTCAGGCAACTTTCTGATCCCGTCGCGGAAAAAAGATGGCGGTTTGGCCGCTAACCAATCCTCCATCCATTTTTGCACTTCTTGGTGATTATGGAACTGCTGGTCAGCCAGGCTGTGTTCCATCGATCGGAACAAATAGTAATCAGAAGGGGCAATGTCTGGGCTATACNTACGTTGCACGACGTTTTGGATTATCGTAATGTACCCACTTTTCATCACCAGTCACTATTCGATGCAAAAATCCCTTCCGCTCTTGCCTTTGGAGCAGTTGTTCACAAGTGAACAAACGGCGTTCGACGTCTCTTGGCTTCAGGTCATAGGGCAACCAATTTCCCACCTTCCGGATCATTCCCATTGCTTTTAATCGAAGAGAAATGGTTGGCTGAGCCACTCCCAGTGTCTGTGCAAGTGTTTTTTGGTTTTGTGATGGATCTTCATCCAGTATTGCCTCTAATTCTCCATCCTCAAACTTTCGTGGTCCTCCGGAACGCTCCTCATCTTCCAAATCAAAATTGCCACTTTTGAACCGTGCAAACCACTTCTGACACGTTCGTTCAGCTAGAGCATGGTCACCATACACTTCTACCAAAATTTTATGACTTTCGGCAGCCTTTTTCTTCATATTGAAATAATGAAGCAAAACTCCCCGCAAAAACACATTATTTGGTACAAATGATGCCATGTTCGGTGCTCGCAGATACTATGTTATTTACTATTTATCAAAATGACAGATAGTGGATATTGTAGCCCAATAATGACACTTCAAATTGGCAGTGTTGCCAGATTCAATAAATATGTAATAAATAAATGGGAGCATTAATACCAAAACCGCACGAACACATTAATACACCTGATAATTATAAAATACTCGTTTATTACGAAAGTTTTACTGAAATCTTTTTAACAAAAACTATTGTTAGTGTGCCGTTTCGCTAAACAGAAGCACTTCGGCAATCTGGTTTATTCATTGCTGTCGCTTTTGTTTATTCATAAATAACGGCCCCCTAATGGTCGAAGAATGCAAAAATAAGTCTACTCCACGCCCGCCAGATGTTGCAGATGTTCTGCGAAGAAGCTATAAATTATCTAACAAAACCAGCATCTTTCTGCTTCCTCATAATTTTACAAACCTCCCCGAAAAGGTTACCTACATTTAGCAAACTATCTAGCCCGGAATTACCTTGCGAAAATGATATCAAATGTTTGCAATTACCGTGACAAGATTGTTCATAGCTCATCGTGAAATTGGGCGTTAAAGCGAATTAATTTTACTTCCACCCGAAATAGACCACCTAGAGGGTTGAAACGTACGACTCACAACTCAAAACAGAGTGATTTAATTTGAACAACTTTGAAATAGCAAACGTGCAACGCGTCCACCAACAGTGACGATCAGCGACGAAATCGACCGTTTGTCTTGGAAATTTCTCAACGCAAAAATTTCTTCCCATGATACTTAACACAGCGCAAGCAATACGAATGTGAGCCTTTTGTTTGGTGCATAAATATACCATTTGGGCCAAATCTCCACCCATTAGCACAAAGAAAAATATGTTTCTCTTCCAGCCAACAGAATGAACGAGATGATCGAATAATGATTAAAATTCATTTCAATTTTTTCTAACTCTAAAGAGAGTAGCTAGTGGGTAACTCTCCAATCTCTCTTGCGCGTTGCAATGCCTATTAAATCTCTTTTGCATACGAAAAAGATTATAACTTAAAACTTAACACATGTGCTAAGATAAACTTAACCTATATCATTTCTTTATTTTCGTCGCGACCATGCCGTCCATTGCCAATGCCATCGCGAATGATCGTCTTGCTGAGCAACTCAGCTGATGCTTAATTTCGAGAGCAATATTCTATATATAGATCTCTACTGTAAAGTTATTGCTCTGGATGTTACAGTTTGCTCACAGAATCGTTCGTAAGTTGAAGAGTAAATTTTGTAACTATGACGATCACTATATCTCATTTTATGTCAAATGTAAAACATATTTTCTTCAGCAGCTACTCTAGACCTTGCAAGAAACCGGCGAACAAATCATCTCACAGCAATACTAAACTTACGTAAGCAAACTGCATACCAAAAATAGATCACTTTTTGCACTCATACGCATACTGCTGAAACTTCTTGGAGGCAGAATGATATCACCACTTCTACATTCCCAGAAATGTGTGCGAGTAATAAAAGGGAAAGACCAAACACGACAAATCATGCATTTGTGGGAAACAATGTTTTCAAACCATTCATTTAACATTGACCTCAGCGGAAAATGCATTATTTTCATCGGAATGTACATTTTTAATGCGTGGCATGATATCAAAATATGGTACCGTTTTGCATCAATATCGTACATTAAAGCGTCACCGACAAGAAACATAAAGAGCAGAAAAAACAACAAACGGAGCAAAACATCGAAGAACTATCGCAATCTCAATCTTTCATCATGGGCGTATTTTCACCATTACCTGCCTGTAGAATATCATGTTTATTCAGTGGAACCTAGATTCCGTCGGAACTTGCATGCGTATTGACAGTCATTCCCTGAATTGAGCTATTTTCTCACCCAACTACATCTGCTAAATCTTAATAGACCATTGTTAGATCGCAACCCGCTGTACCAACGCAGCCTGCCTACAACCACATTAAAGAAAACAGGGTCATTTTCCACTCACTGTTACTTTTTCCACAAATATCTTTTTCAAGTGTCACAATAACACTCACAAACGATTTTTCATTTTTCACCACTTATGTTAAAGCAACAAATGATGATTTACTGTTTCCGCACGACGGTTAAAGGTGTGAAAGTATGTGAATCGACTGAACTCAGTTTACCTTTCATTAAATAATGCATTTGTCTGCTTCGCATCAAATGTATAAATAAAATGTAAAAACAAGTAAAAGTCATCGGTATAATTTTTACGTAGTTGTTCAAAAATTATTTACTTATGCCAAATAATTAATAATTAACAGTGGCTTTTACGGACGACTAAATAGATCACTTTTGAATTTTATTATTTTTTGTCTTGAAACATTTTAACAAAATTTAGTTGAAAATATTAAACATCCATAAATAGGCGTGATAAACAACTAATGAAAAGGTTAGAACTTTGTTCATATAAAATTAAACAGAGAAAACGTTAATGCAGATACTACTCTTTCATATACTTCTCGTTCCTTTGCTGTCAGTGGTGTCTTAATATTTATCAGACCTCGACCTTTGTTGGACAATAAACAAATCAAATATGATATGTGAAAAATTACGCCTTATTTAAAGCAATTTCTTCTTCAATGACTTTTTCCACAAATGCATACTACTGGAGCATATAAAAAGAAATGACAAATTTTCCGCATCATTTAATCGATCCGTTACACTGTACATAATTATGCTCACAGGCATGCAAAAGGGGACGTTATTGTTATGTCGGCGAATGTTCCACATGTTCTTTCAAGCACTAATTTGATTTCTTCTTATCTATTTATGTATATCAGGTCATAATACGGTACGATAATATAAAGGGTATAATTGAAAAAATTTAGAGCATAATTAATTACAGATATCAATCAATTCTTCGCAAATATTATTTACTACACTCGATGCATGACACCTAAAAATAATTTTAAAATAACCAATTTTATCAATACTATTTGCTATGTTACTATCATCTACCGTTAAATTAATGATTAACCCTAACTTCGACATGATTCATCATTTTTCGTATTTAAATTATGGTTATATTTCCCACTCAATTCCAGCAAAACCCAGATAAGGTTACACGGAACATTGGGTTTGTGGATTTTTTATAATCAATATCTCTCAACACAACAAAAAATAAGGCTGAAGCTTTATTCACCGCTTCAAGACTGATAGTCTCCGAGATACACGGTAACTGTTATACATCGATTTGTTAATACACATACTCATAAAAGCTCAGCAAGTGGATAGCTCAAAACTCAAGTAAATGAGAAATTAATATCTTGATTTTACCTTCTTTTTAATTTTTCAAAATTGTTTTCGTTTATATTTGTTAGTGTCTATTTTCAATGAGTTGTCTGAAACGCATGAATACATGACAAACAAAGAAGGAAGTCTATTCTGTAACTTTTGAGCTTAAGCGAAATTGCACTGAAATATGGGAATTTCTGCTGTTCGCTGTAATAAAGTATCTCGGAAACTATCTGCAATTTATTCATCAAAAACAAAAGTAAAATTATATCTTAAACGATACATACCTTATGGTTTATATCTTGTACGTCCTCCAAACTGACATCACTGTACATGTCTTCGGCCGTATCACAGTTGGAGCTCCTGCCGGACGAGTTAAAGCTCGACGATCTATAAAGATGACTAGAGTTGCAATAAATGTGAGTCAGCATTATGCTACCGTAAGCTATAAAGCTACACGCACAAAGCTTCTCGTTTGCTATAAAGCACCCCACACGCGAGCTTTTTCTCATTCAGTTCTCACTGTAGCATGTTTTTCGAACACAAGGGTTAATGTTGGGATGCCTATGAACAACACTTTTTCTTCCAACGCGTTTTACCAGACATGTCGATCATTTTACAAAGTAATTTTTGAATCTGCTTGCTCTTCATAATTCAAATATTCACTAAAATAAAAAGCCTTACAATGTGCGGCATTGGTAATGCAATGAAGTTTGTTAAACTTTACTAACTCAAATTGAAAATATAATGTACATTAGATTTATATATTTAGTTCAAAAGAACAGCTTTGGGATTGTACTTTTCTTTAATCAATGGTTCCCCTGTAGATGTATGCAAATTAACGTAGCAGGTATCGAATTACATGGTGTCTGTTTACCACTTACATCCGTTCTTTTTGCTTTACTTCAACATATATATTTTTTTAATAGACAAAAAGCTCTTTGTTTGATACTGTCCACGATATTAAATTGAAAAAAGGCTCAAATAAAGTCTTTGTTAAAAAAAACATGAATCACCCGCTAATACCTTCTCCTACCAAGGTCGAAAGGGTAGTCTTATTCAGACATGATGGCCTTCGTACAACTAGTGTTACCAGTTCCTATGCTATGAAACATTATATCTTAAACGATTGTTGAGTAAGTTGAAACAAAAGGAAAATTAGAAATTTGGTAAACATTCCGTCAAAAAATAATGGGGTCAGTGTTGCAAACAGCGAAGCGCGATATGGCGATATGTATAATGTTTTGTATTACATACTAGAACTATATGAAAACTGCATGATTTTTCGAATCAATTTAACTTAGTGTGGGGAGTACATTATAGCATTACATACTCATTCATTCATTTTAAAACTTACTTTGCTAAGGCATTGGATCCTAGCTGTCGTTTGCCTGAACTGCTGAAATGAAAGTAGTTAAAAAGAATATGCTTTAGTAAATCTAAAACTAATTACAGAAAGCTTCAATCTGATTTTAGTTTTGTTTGAGTTAATTATCTTATTGATAAATAATTTTCAAAAACATATGCGACAGCAAAACAATATTCATTGATTGAGATTTTTGGTTAGTTAGTTTTGATTTGTTTTACTTCTACATATCCTTTTTCAAAATAACAAAGAATATGATGGTAATACTTTTTCACATATATGCAAATTCTTTTTAAAACAATTATTTCCTGCATTCCATAAAATAAGCAAATAAAACCACAACCTTACAATTTATAAAACAAGAATTTATCCTAAAACAGTTTAAAGATCCAGCTTTTTAAACTTAAAGAACAAATCATTCCAATTGTTGATATCGCTAATGTTTTCCATCGGTTGATACCATCAAAAACCGCCAATGAAACCAAAGGCGAGGCTATAAAATAATTAATATAAACCTTAAACTGATAACGACGTATGATTTAACGTGTATAATGATGTGACGTAATTGTTCGCTATGGTGTTTCCAAATGCGAAATTAAGCCGTGGCATAGACGGAAAGTTTGCCAAAAAAAAAAAAATTCATGAAGGAGTTACATATTATAATATCCACGGGATGTATTTGTCAATATGTTCACTAACATTGCAATTACTTTAAAGGAATATCGATATCGAAATGTCGATAGAATCTTATCTAGCATGCAGACATTAAATGTGTAGTCAACTCTGCATCATCTTGCCTTCTTTTCCTAGCATCATAAACAACGATTGCATTTAGTTCTGTTGCATAAATGATTGACGCTTAATTTGTTATCGTAAGGTAATCTATTTACTGTACAGCGTAAGCTCCCTTCGAATTTTGTTACGATAAGATGTGTACACTTTCCACTTATTTACTTGATACAGATGTACGATATGCGGTATACACTAAATACACAACACCCATTTTAAACCAATTTCACCATGTTTGATTTCTTGTAGTTCCTAGTTTATCAACTGATACAAATAAATTTGCCGGTTATCATGGTTCATTGAAAATTGCTTTGAAAGCTATTTGCTCATCTAGCGCTAATTGATATGTTATGGGTAATCTCGAAAAAATGGTTGTATCAGTAAACTTATCAAATGAAAATTCCAATTTTTAATTATGCCCGTTTATTTCAACTTCGAAACGAAACATACTAACAAATCACCGGGTGAATTCACTGTTGGCGTTCTTCATGCTGTTTAGGGCTATTCCTAAACCGTGTCCAATACCCATCGTTACTACACGTTCATCCAAAGCACTATTATGCCGCACCACACTAACACCGCGCTAAGTAGCACCAAGCCTTCCAATAGAAGCGCAACTAAGCAGATTAGATAGGGATAGAGCTACCTACAGACCCGATTGTGCTGGTAACATAAATGAGACGAAACAATAACATATGCATAACCGACTTTTACACATCCATACCCTCTCTCCTAATCCCGTAGTGCACGTCCACAAGCCTACATGTATCACCCAACAACAAAGTAAAACTATGGATGCGTAACGTCCAGATAGAATTTAACAACACCGCACGCGGTCAAACCACGGGGGCGTGGGTTAATACAAACTTTCTAGCATTGTTATACACCATCAATTTATAGAGGTTATCCATGGTGTTGGGGGACGACTGGCAACGTAATGCGGGACGGTTACGGGAACGAGAATTTCAATTAACTGTTATGTCTCGAAAAGGCAGCAATATACTAGCAAACTCACGTTACCGATTCACTATCCGTGATTTAATTACACTGGTTCACATCAACCTTAAGAACTAGTACAGCAAGCTCATCTCTGATGGTTGCTAGATGATCGATGACAATCCACTCGTACTACCTAAACTCTTTCTATTGCTCAGCGGATAAAAGATATTCACTCTCTTTCTCATTAGCTTCGCAGCGGCAGTTATCTTTTTGTTATCAGCTGATTAGCCAACACTTGCGTTATAACACACACGTACACACACACACTACTTAGCGAACATGTGACACTACACACTAAAATACCTCAAGCGCCACACGGTCAGATTGACAGTGCTCGTGCCACTTGTGTACAAATTGACGTTCAAAATACAACGCGCAGTTTGGTTGCACAGAACTGCACATTTCTTAAACAGTTTAAATCTCGCTTCGTCACCTGGAAGCACTTAGTTGCAGTTGATTGCACGAGGGTCGAAACATTATCTTTTAGCCGGTTCAAGGTTTCACTTTTGCTTGTATTCCCCCCGGATTGGTTCAAAACAGTGTCACAATTCCAAAATCTCCTTTCGACTAAATCGAGACCAGCAGAACGAATTCACAGCCACTGTGAGGTTTTTGCACACCGGATGATATCATCGATCGCACAGGGAAAGCTGTTTGTCACGAGAGCAAAAATGTTTTCGACCGATCCTCCCACCACCACGATCAGCAGGGCCCACCAAGTAGGGTGTGTACGCAAATATGATTTGCGGTACAAGAGCTCGTGCAATTTGGATTTCGTTTAGCGCGTTGTCTCAGCCTTGCCAGCGGTTCAACTGTGCGATTACAACTGACAACTTTTGTTCGATTGTGTCGTGCGGCAGGCTGGCAGGCAAATGCACGACACCGCAGCACTCTGACAGCCGATGGGGCTCGCTAACGGCTTCAACTAACACTATGTACGTTATGTTATTTCTGCTTGCCTGTGACAACATAGACGTGGAACGCGCTTTATTGGATATCGCAGTAAAGCCTTCGCCGTGCGGCTGTCTGTGTGATACGCTCGAACATTATATGCGTGTGCAGCAGGCAAATGGATTTATGTTTTGTTGATTTTTTTTTACTTTTGTTCGTTTCATTTTATACCAGATTTACGCGTGGCTATTGTTTGTAACCGTAGATAGGCTAGCAGGATTTTGTTTTCTCTCTAACAAATAATGTCACCTATTGCAACTTTAAATTGTGAACCGAAAGCTTTGAATGTTTCTTCAATGTTTTGATTTCATCACAAGTAAAGCTTGCTGTGCAACAACCAAACAAGCTGTGGCATAACGCTATCCCCTAGTGACAATGGAAGATTTTCCAAGAAAATAGACATAACATTCCTGGGGGAATCATAACAAATTAAACATCCCTAAGTCGGTGACAAAAAAGCAAAAACTGTTCCGTTGTGAATGCGAAACAGCATATATGCATATGGGGAAAGGCGAACAGGTAGGTTGAAACGTGTCGCTCGCGTGCTGAATACATTCATCCAATTACTGTACAAATCTCAACGCACACATATAGCTAGCTGCAAAATCAGTACCGATAGTTGAACCAATACATGGACATTTTTAAACGTCATGAATTAATGCACGATACTCTATCATGAAAGAATGGAAATTCACGAAGAGTGTTAAATTACATTATTAGTAATAATATTAACATTCATGATTTACAACTCATGCAAAATATGTCTGTAACGACACATTTATCCAGCAAACAGAAGGAATGTTGCCCCAAAGATTGGTAACTTTTTCACTTCTTCCATGCAATCCACACTTTCCATCACACTACTTTCTTCTCTTCTCTGACACTTTCACACTGTTATGTGACAATTCTTGTAAAAAATAAAGCAATAACATTCTCCATCTTTGCTTTCTCTCAATGCACGCATCGATATCGAATTAATTGCACCAGATAACTAACAACCACGAAGCTCAACCTAGAGAAAATCGAAACATGTACTACATAAAATACTAACAGTTTTTAGCACACACACAGGAATGGAGAAATACTTTTCTTCATGGTAATATAACATTACCCATTGTAGTTAGGTTTACAAGAGGACGTAACGAAGATGTTTGTATAAAGGAATACTTCTAAATAATCTATTTTTCTTTTAAAAATATGTGACTCGACAAATTTCATAACATGTGATCGAACCATCATTAAATCATACTTACTGTCTCATTGATCCCCAGCGTCTGTTCGGTAGGTTGTCATTGTGGCTGAAAGATACGTAACGGATAAAATGGAATAAGTTTTACTACCATAGTTGCAGTTAAGAAAATAAAATGATCTAAAAAATTTACATACATTCACATACAGATATAGATACAACCTAAAATATTTGAATAACACATCATTCACTATAACTGTTAAATAATTGCGACAAAAAAGATATGACTCTAGTTAGACGAAGAATTAAAAATGAAACCAATGGAAAAATAAATTTCTGAATAAAGGAATTAAAAACAGGGCTAATGAACATAGGACGATACTATCTATCTCGAAATAAGAACAAGAACAAAAACAATATAATAAAAAATGTCCTATTGTACATCTTTTCTACATTGTAATCCTGCACTTGACTCTTCACCTAGGGGATATGTAGTGATGCACATATGGGTTACAGTATCAAGAGTCATGGACGTATGATTATATATCATGAATTAAAAAAATAAAAAATGGCAAGAAATTCCTAGCTGTTTTCATACCATTCGCATGATTTTATCAGGTAAACTAAAATGTCATACCGACATTGTGAAACAAACCATAAATAAAAACCATTTTTGAGATATGCCACTTGTATGAACATTGAGCAGTCACAAATATGTTCAGAGCTCCGAGAATGGGCTCAAAAATATCTTACGCTACATAATATGATGAATATTTCTATTCATTTCTATAACAGTATAACTGCAAGTTATTTAGATTGTAATTACCCAAAGCAAAACTTATCATCTCATGTCTAGATCGAATCTTAACTATATCGTATCTTTGTCTAATTTTCGTTAAAAATTCGACCGGAAGGACATTTTCCGATGGATTTTTAATATGAAAGTGTAATAAATTTACATTTAATTATATATTGTCAACTCAGTTAATCAGTCAGGATTTTTTTAAATTATTTAAAGGATTTTCGATGATCTTTTAACTTTAACTTTTATCTTATCTCAAATGATCACTGGACATGGCACTATTTTCATTCTGCTCTATTCTACTATGAATCTTTGACTACTTTTAAATAATTGTAATTGCAAATCGCATCTATTTACTTTTTCAACGCTAGTGACAATTTAAAATCATACGCAATGAAATTTTTCAGACAAATTAGAAATTTTATCATAAAGTGTATTTGATAGTTTTGGAAATCATTTTATGTTTTGGAGAAAAACAAACATGAATACTACCTCGAAAAACATCATTTCGAAAGCATCATTTTGTACATTTATCAATCATGGCATCCAATTAAGCTTGTTTTAGCTATTACGATAATATACTACTACTATTGGAATATAATTCTGCAAAGTGGCCTACGGTGTTGCAGTTATTCGACATATTTTATGTTGTAATATCAAAGTTAAGTTTTATAAATTTTAATCACCATGTTACAGTATGAACAATGTTTAACAATGCTTTTCTAATTGTTTGACTATAATGATATTTTTTCCTTTTACTACTAGCTATGGCAATATTCAGTTTATAAGTACATGGAAAAATATCGCGTAAATGTTATGAGCCGGTAGTGCATACAAAGTTTTCATTTCTCAAAAGTGACCCTGTTAATGCTAAGCGTATGAGAATTTTTCCTAATTTCTATTTTTTCTCATAACCTTAGACAATTATCGCTATCGATCAACTATTATAGGTTATTATATCTATTTATAGATTATAAGGTAACTTTCTTGAATGTCCTTTCTTTTAATTTTTTTATGAAGAATAGCATGTACGTTTTGCAAATTTTTCATAGCATTGCTGTATTCAGACACGCTCCTCGTCGGTATATTGTTTCTAACTATTTTTCCAATGATGCACACACAATGCCATGTGCGACTTTTTTCATCATAAGTGACACTTTTGATACACTTTGAGAAAATTCATCCTGAAACGAACCTTTTAGGTGCACCGCGCAAACTCGTCCGGCTCCATGAATGTCTGGTAATTCCGGAGTTAGTAGGATTGCTTGGATTGCCATTGCTTTCACTGTTACCGCCAGCCAGATACATAAAACGAAAAAAACGCAACATGCATTATGTTATACTTTGCCGTACTATATTTATGCCACAGAATGTTGAAAAGTTACTTACCCAACCGTCGTAGAGTTCAAATGTGGCGCCAATTCGAGATCGACACCGCCCGCTTCTGAGATTGATATGTCGTTATCACCATAGCATTCAAACGATTCGCCATCGGATAGTGAGGAACATTGAGATTTTGGCGCATCTAGCATGAAAGAAAGAAAGTATATATATGAATAAGTTTTATAATTATTGGTTCAAAATTAATAATGTATGGTGGTGTTCAAATGAAACAAAAAACTCCAAATTCAACCCAATTAGTGTTTTTTACTGTATTGCAACCAATCAAAGTTAAATAATCGATGAAAATAGATATATCAAAGCCATTACATAATGCTCGCTTCAACTAATTCAGCTTGATTTGCTATCATCGTAATTTCTGTGTGAACTATCTATGGATACCCACGAATCCACATATCGGACAAATTAGAAAGCATTCCACGGCACGTAACTATGAACGATGGGCAACTGTTCACTGCCAGTTGTTGCACATAAACATGCTTTAGTTCCATACACACTAAATATCGGAAACATGCAGAAGACGTATCGTAGAAAGTGTTTAATAGATGACAGCATGCCATTGACATGTGTGCATATCTTCGGAAACGCACAGTAGCACGGTTACAACCTGTGGCAAAATCCATCAACACAGGAAAGTGATAACTTACTGTTGCCACAAACTCTCTCTTTCATTGTTCCGAAAGCATGCGCTTGGGACGAAACGGAAAGGCAAAATGAAGAAATTTCACGAAAAAACACTGGGGAAATGGAAACAGAGCATATGCAAACACTCTGAATTCTCTCGGCACACGCATCGATTTCATTGCCTAGATTTAAGCAATACAGCTTGTTTCTTGCAACCGATGAAAAAGACCAACACTAATTTATGGAAAGTGAAAATAATAACAAACCAATATCGGTCACGATAAATACCGTGCCAGTGGAAATCGGACATTCAATTCAATAAATTTAATGGTTGCGAGACGCGCAAATTTTATTTACCAATAATGATAAATAGCTATAACAAATGCTCATAAACAAAAAAAAAACAACCAGCTGTTCTCGTGCAAGCCATTTGAATTAAGATATGTTGATTGAAAGAGATGCACTTTAGGATATATATCTATACATTCAAATCGCTTATTTCAAAATGATTTTAGCTTACCTGTACTTGGTGGGCTCGACGGAACCGGACTCGTATCCACCGAGTCAGCTGTTATTAGGAAAGATGGATGCTGTGTTTTCGAACTTTTTGAAGGAGAAGGAGCCATCATCCCGAGTCAGTAATCTGAAACAAAAACGATTATTGATTAAAAATACATTACAAGCTCTGTGTACATGTGCAAGACCTGTTGGTAAGGTATAAAATAAGTGAAAATATGTCATTAAGTCTTTTGCTAAATCTTTTTTTTTTATTTATGTTAGAACGGCCTGGCCGTATTAGCCTAATTTTACCACGTAGCAGGCTAGTCAGACCGTGCTACGGGGGGACGGTCCGAATGGGATTTGAACCCGGTCCGGTCGGTCGTGTTAGGAACTGGCGCCGTTGCCAAATACACCACTGGGCCGCCCCATTTTGCTAAAATCTATTTTATATTTTATTTTCATAATTTTATGAGACCAAATGCCATTTCTATGATCTGAAACAGATGCATGTTTACTCTTTGCAGCGAAAAAGCAGACAGTTTTATCTTTGTTTCCTCCCATTTTCTATTTAATACGCCTCTTTTTGTTTAAAAAGATAATCCAAACAAATTCAGTAGGAAAATAATTCCTAGCAATGGTCACAACAGCTTAGTTTTGGAGAACAAAACTTTTATAAACATTAAACAATAGAACTCATACTATCTACCAAAGTGCTTTCGTTGTCTCACAGATAACGCTCTATATCAATATTTGTACATGGCTTACAACTTGAATCGTTCTATATTTATACGCCATTTCTCTACTACCCTCACCCAAGTATATGCTTGAGATTCACTTTACAAAGAAATTATCTCAAAAATGTTGTGACATCTCTGTGTAATTGTTTTTATATTACGGTAGCCATTTGAAAAAGTATTGTTTGATAATATTAAAGTGAGAAAATTTCGATTGCATTTCGCATCCATCTGACGATGCCTTCAAATATGTTGTCTGCGCAATTGCACTATCACAAACCATATTTCTCACCATGCTGCTGTGCATCAACAACAATAACGACCACCTGGCGTGTTATTAAAAACGAACGGTACACATTTGCACATGAACTGATTCTGTAGCAAATAACATCACTTCACCAGAGAACATAAGCTAGCCTGGGTGAATATGAACGAATGGATTTATACCAGTACCATGACTAATTATGGCTAGAAAACATACGTATATTCAAACACTAAAGCTACTCTACTGCACAAGAGTATACGAGAGCTTAGCTTCAAAATGCATGTATCTGATTCTATTGCCTCCCCTCCCCAAAACCGTAGGATACATAGGTAGGAATCTTAAAGCGTCGACCATGTTATGTTCATCCACCGATGCAACAAGAAGAAATATATAAAGCTTTTCTGTGCATCTTTTAACATTCTATCGACACCGTCTGGGTGTGGGTAACTTACCAGAACGCGGATAGAAACAGAAACTCGCACAATTATCCCCAGCGTGTGTGGAGAATTCAATTTTTTCTTTCCTTAACGTCGAATGATCCGAATGTGTATCTCTAGACACATAGTAATACAACCCAACCCTCATTCAAAGCCAAAGTAACACACACATGGGGATGCTTGTTAACTTCTTCACTGTAGCGTTCAAAAAGCTACCCCAACACCACCAACTTTATTGCAAAACGCATCGTTATACATAAAAAAGCTTCAGCTTATTACACACCGTAGCCTATTATCCTATTAAAAATTATAAAAATAATCGTACAGGTTAATTATGGTTGGCATTGTACACCTCCATCAACTACTGAGTTACATACAGCTGTATGTCCACCAATCAATCAAACCGACCAATAACCATGCTCTATTCTTTCTCTTCGACGCTCAACCTTTTGTGGATGAAATTCATCGTCAGCAGCATGCTAATACAGCCAAGGACACAACATGACCGCCGAATATATTGGAAGCAGTGAAACCATGACCAAATTTGCATCAATACCATGCTGTTGCTTGATCGAATTTTTTTTATTAAACCCACCAAATAACGCTTAATGTCACTGCAGCGCAATAGTCATTCGAAGCGAATGTGTCGAAACGATATATTCCATTTGCAGTACTACGAATGAATGTCGAAAAGCTTTCTTCGTGCATCATACCAATACTCATTCCAAAGAGGTCATTACACCTTGACCTACTACAAACTAATGTTTTCGTGCATGTGCTGGGAACCACCCAACATAAAAACATGGCAGAAAACATGTAAAATTGCTTTTCTTTCCGTTCTTCATTCGCTATCCGGAATAAAAATCAGTCCGCTAGACAAAACGATCCCTCTCCAGCGCTCCCAACTTCACACTTTTCAGACATGAACAGTCCAAAGCCACCATTGTCTGAACCGGGTCGACACACATAGGGAAACGTTACTGACGGTGGCATGCCTTGAAAAGGTTATTGTCGGAGAATTCACCCAACTAGCTCTGGAGAACTTTTCCAAACACATGACTATTGATTTTTTGGTGCTACCGTCCAACATAAGGCATTGAATGGACGCGTATTACCTCCACTCAGACACCTATTGATTTTTACCAAATGATTTTTTACAGCATTAATGTGCATTAATAGTGCATTAATCTGAAAAGCTTCTGTGCATTAATAGTGCATTAATCTGAAAATATAGTTTAATGTTTTCGGAAATTATTACAATTGGCATCGTTCAACAACAGCATCGCTCGTATAGTTAATCAGTAAAGCAAAACTTTAAGATAAAATGTTTGCGGGATCAAAAATAGACTGAACCATGTCACACCATGTTGTTACGCGTGAGTTGTATCTTTTTTCGGAACTGCCAACAAATAGACAGCAACTTGAATATCCCTATCAGAAATGTAGAACCAAAGCATAAGAAAACATTGTATGGACAAAGCAAAAACATAATTGCTTAGCCCATTAAATATTCAATTATATTTAAATTACATGGCGCCTTCTGTCATGTACAAATTGAAATATTCTTTAAATGCAAAAAAAAACTCATTTATTCAACTGAGCAACAAAACAAGAAAACTTCGTGACAAAATGAAGCTTCATTCCGAACCACATTCCACAAACACTAACATACCAACGTTCAAAGCAATCAGTCACAAACGAGCAGTGATTCAAGTGATGTTTTAAGGCACACCACACGGCTGGCCAAAGGTGGAAGATACAACACTCGTAAAAGAAATTGTATCTCCCATTAAACCCAGCTTACCGGATGCATTTCTATCCATCCGTCCATCGTACGACAGGGTTGGTAAATAGGAGTCAACGCTTGAGGCTTGAACCAGAGTCCGAACCGATTGAACCATGAAATTTGTTACAGATCATTGCTTCACTTTCTCTATTCCCCCCCATCAGATCAGACGATCATCAGGTTTGGCGGGGTACTATTGTCCCATCCACGCCAATGGTTGAATCGTATGCCAATCCGAGCGTGCAGTTTCAACCCGATCAGAATCACTCTAATTTAATACCACACCTAGCGCCCTGTGCCATGCAGGCTGGCTATTGCTACCGACAGGGACACGGGATTGACCTGCACCGACATCGTTTCCGGATTAGACGAGCATAAAAATAGCACCATCTCGGACTCTGATCGTTCGTTGAATGGCGAAGGCATGCATAGCGCATTGTATCTTCACGTAAATCAGCCCTGAGCATAATTTTGTTTTGATTTTTACTTTTCAAAGCCTGCCTTCCAGGTAATAAATGGGGAAAACAAAAACATAATTTAGCCCAACTAACCAGAACCCATCGTGACAGCTTTTATTTCGAAACATCACTTGTAAAAATAACACACTACTATAATAGATTCACGTGTGGACACATAATGCGGGTTTGTGTGTTGTTTGCCATTGGCTGTTCGTATAGGAGTGATCGTAGAAGCTGTCATCTTGTCTTTGAGTTTCGAGACAGTCGTCACTATACTGACCTTTACTTAGCGAACACAGTTGTGTGAAAAATTATACGACAAAACACGCATAAAACCAAGGATAGACTCACTTTTCTTTTGCCGAATACGCTTAACCAACACGAGTAGTTTGAAAACCTAGGCCATTCTCATAGACTAGGGAGTAAAAACGTTGTTTACCTTTTCTCAGTCCGTGATGCACTGTTGCAAAGAAACATTAGACGCTATTTTTAATTTCACACTTAAGATTTCTGCCTGGATGACTTCGTTCGTACGGTTCGCACCGGCTGTATATGTTTAACAGAATCGATATTTTTAATCTACGCGAGAAGGAATATTTATGGTTTGCCTTTTGCAATTTTTATAAATCAGAATGTCCTAAAACATCACGGCATCGAGTTTAACACCATACTATAAATAATAATTGCTTACTACAGTTTAATTATTTTCCTTTCAAAGCCAAAAGCATCGTTCAAAAATATGATGTCTGCTTTTAGTAATAAAATTCGTGTTGTGCATTTCAACACTTTTTTCTTATAACATACGTGTTGGCCGATGATGTTGCGCAAAAGAAAAGTTCATTTATCATCAACAAAAGCTGAAGCATATGGTAATAACCTTTTTTAAAATTCTTCCGAAGATGTGCATCTGTTAGTCTCTATCGTTAACAAATGCTACCCTACAACAGAATCCTCACACCCACAAAACCATTTGCTGTCTTCACGATCCCTCATTGTACCATTGACACGATTATCTTTATTTCCGTTTCATCCCATGTGGGATATGACGGTGCAAAGTGTCACGATCATCCTGCGCACTGCTGCAAAGAAAGATCCATCTGTCCCAGTTTCCTTTTAGTCGACCTCTTGTGTGATCCTTCACCAACCCAACCGAAGCCACTCACAACAGCATGTGTTTTACCAGCATATGACCCGTGTCGTCCTCTGCACAGGCCCATGACGGATGAACATGTGCAGTGATGATGAAGATGAGTGCACATGCATCTTGTTCCTTTCTACCGAAAACGTGCTGCACTCTATTAAGACAGGCGTTGAATTACCGGGTTCCAAACAGAAATTCAAGTCCAACATCTGCCATAATTTGAAACCCAGCGGAAATAAACACATCCTGCAAGAAATATGAACCTATCTGCACAGAAATGCATAACATCACACTGAAACACGTTGCTAATCCCACTTCTTCTGTACCAAAAAAAAAGGTCAACATGCAGAGATAACGAGTGAAATAACGAATGTGAGTTTTTCAAGACCCAAACCTCAAAATCGTTCCGTGGGAAAATCAGTTCACTGGTAGTTCGCCAATCAACGACTCTCACGTGCCCTAGCCCTTATATACAACAGTTGCGCCTAACTATTAAAGCACTCAGTAACCTAGTCGTTGATCACACGTTCGACGGTAGCCACGTTTTCCGCCTTCGGTACCAGCCGTGCACGGGAATTGGAGTCGGAGCCTAAAATCGCAAGCTATTTTCCGCGCTTTCGCTAACTATTCGGTTGCATAATTATGATGCCAAAGCGTTACGCGATATCTCCACCGATACATCTAACCCCCACGAAGAAAACCAACCTCGGGACCGGTGACTAGTGATGCGCGAGCCACTACACCGTCAGCACTGCTGAGACTGATTTACAATTCTCCTTTGACGGCTCGGTAACATGCTAAGTCATTTCCAACCTAGCGGTTGCTAGCAAACCGTCTGCAAAATCACGTGAAACTACATTTCTACTGGCTATAAAGCGATTTTATCTTAAAATAAGGCATGCATATTAATTACTACCTTTGATTACATTATCGTTGGGCGTTTCCCAAAGAAAAATATATTATAGAGCCGTACATCACAGAGTTAAAGAGTGCGATAAAACGTACCACCATTCATGGAAGCATCTTTAAAAGAAAATCGTTGCACATCATTAACACACCTTCACACATCAGGTGTTTTTGTTTGTTTGGGAGTTTTTTTTTTTGGTGCAAAGTGAGCTTTATTCCAAACCCCAAATGGAATCCATATCAATCATTGTGGAACAGTAATTGTACTGACCAATCAACTGAGAATAAAGTACCGTCCACATGGATGAAGGTGAACTTATGCTAGGTCCAAATTCATATGGAGCAAACACATACACTGAACAAATTTGAGTATTACAGATTAATTTCTGTCGGTAAGGACACTCTTTTAGTTCGAAAGGAAAAATAAACCCTCGATCGATTTCGATCAGTTTGAAGTGGACAGTTGGATCAGTAAGTCGCTGTGATACTCAACCCAAATATTATAAAATTTAGGCCACGAATAAGTATCTTCCTTCTTCACGTCAAACATATTCAACATATCATTTGTGTCTACACTGGCTTTCAACCCAAACACACCTCTCAATCGTTTGTCAATTGATGAGTGACGAAGGCATTCAAATAAAATGTTGTTAAATAAGGCTTGAAAAAAGTGCAGAAATTGCATGCTAAGACTTTACTGCATACTGTACTTTGAGTGAAATTTACAATAAAACTAATCAAACCCTGTATCTCTTTTTAACGTCAGCTAATATAGTAAACCATATTGCTTACATACAATCTTTACATTATCTTATCGCAACATCAAGGAGGAAGTAAAGGTTGTAGCAATAGTCACTATAATTTTTCACTGCACCACCGCAATCAGAGCACATCCGCAAGTGATCATTTTGCTTTATCGAACACCATTTGCAAACAAAAGCTGTACGAAAGTTGCGCCGAAAGTTAAGCTGCAATCGGTTGTTGTTCATGAAAAATTCATCAACAAGCATTTCTCCCTTCGCTGTCCGGTATAATATTCATAAACTCTAGCCATCACGTACACGTGCAGCAGCTTCTTCGCTTCTACTTTGCGTAAGGAAGTTGCAGCTTCACGTGCACCATTAAACTGTACAATGTATGCTACATTTAGATTGTCTTCGGTATGCAATACATGGTGGTCGTCTGACATTATGATCTGGAAATCAGAGAAAGCCAATTTGGGTTAGCGAGAGAGATACAAATTATCTACCAAAAGATCAAACTAACAATTTCAAAAAGATAATATTATAACAATTACAACAAATTCTGATATTTTTGTTGTTCCTTTGTTGGTATTTTCTGCGTAAAAAGATTATAACTTGATCTGCGAAATAGAACAGACAGGGTAACAGAGAAATAGAACAGACTAACGACAAAAAGTTTTTTCCACCATGGACCATAAATATTATGTGGGCCAATATTTGGACAAAATAAAATTGGAGATATTACGAAAATAAAAAAGTGCTTCGGAAATTTTTTTTTTTTTTTTTATGTTAGAACGGAACAGGCCGTATTAGACTAATTTTACCACGTAGCAGGCTAGTCAGACCGTGCTACGGGGGGACGCTCCGAATGGGATTTGAACCGGGTCCGGTCGTGTTAGGGACCTAGCGCCGTTGCCAAATACACCACCGGGCCGCCCAAGTGCTTCGGAAATAGTTGGTGAAAATTATAAACCAAAAAAAAATCGCCTTGCTTTTCTGCCAACCGGGTCACATGATACGTTTCAGTGGAGTTCGGTTCATAGAAATTCATAGCACCGAAACGCACAATACCCAAACAGGTGATTATCTCCAGCTTAACATTTGAGGACGGGCGAATGAATGTAAGTTGTATGAAGAAAAATAACATTCATTTTCCCAAATGACCCATATACCCAGCGGTACAAAAGCTGCATAAATGTTCACTTTGAAACGAATTTTAATGTGACAGCTCAGCAGCAGCAGCGCATATCAACGCTGAGAAAATTTACACAGCGCAAAGAATAAGATGCCTTTAAAATTTGAAGCAGGGTTAATATTGGTTAAAAGCATGTTTTTTGTCACACTTCCCAAATTTCACACAATAACTGTTTGACAGTACATACAAATAGTACTAGCTGCCATACACTCAAAGGGGCTTCTTGAGAACAATATACCACGTACCCGATTTATCAGATTTACTTTCTTTGAACGTTAATCATAATACTTCACCATACAGCACCGAATATATCATGAACATAATATCGAAAGAAAAAAAAAACAATCACGCCCTTCAAAATTCTCCTTTGTACACAGCTGAAAACATATCGTTTCCGTGCAGCAGACAGGAAATTCGTTATTATTCCTGTTTTTCAAGGTATACCACCATGTCTAGAATGCACCTCTGAAGGAAGTGTACCTTCCGTTGTAGTCTCGTTTCGATTTTCGAACCTAACCACTTAGTAATTGTTCTCCCATAAACGTTCAACCCGTTGTTGAACCTAAATTCTGTCTTTTCCAGGGCAGATGTTTCAAACCTTTTGAAACAATTACATACAAATTTCTATGTTCAGTCTCCCCACATTTAACACAATTATTAAGCGTTGGACTATAAAAGAGACAATGTACCAGCCTTTCCATAAATCACCAGCAAGCACAGAAGCGACAGTACGTGATCTTTCAATAAACATACTCGACAATATCCGCAAATACGTACGTAACCACCAAGAAAGAGACGACGTGTTTCGTTGTACGGCACATGTTATATGTTCGTGCTTTTATAGACAATGCTTTGCAACAGAAGAAACGGGAACCGCCACAATACGCAGCTTTCGTTGAGATTCCTTTTTCTCAACTTCCAGTTTCAACGCGTGCTTCCAACGCTTCCATTTCACACAACGAAATATAAATAAGAATCCACAATAACACAATTTTCCGTGTTTAAAATGGGTTAAAATAATTTTCAAATGTATTCATTAAACTCAAAGTATGTCAAGTATTTACAAATGTATAGCTTTACACGAAAGGTATTTTTAGAAATTAATTCCACTATGACTAACCATATTTTGTGGCAAAGTTTTCTTACACATCCACTTCCAGCAACAAAAAAAAAAAAAGACGATGATAACATTTCCACCCATTCGTCCTATTTCTGTTCCATTTCAAACGGTTTACCGGCTTGTAATAAAACATCGCTGTTTTCCGGTAACCGTGCAAACACACACATACAGTTTAATCAACCGTGCGCACGTAAAATATTACTAACACTGGCTTCAAGCGAAAGACGAAAACAAACGCGCTCATGGCAAAGGTTTCGTTCAAAAAGACCACACCAGCTTCAACACAAACAATACGCATGAAATAAAACAACGTGTGTGTACAAGGCACAGCTCACCACCATTTGCTTCGGTGGTGAATGGAACGAAACATACTAACGCTTGCACGGCGATCGATGGCTAATATCCTAACGCACACGTCCGATTGCCTCCACGTATCAATGATTTTCTCACATATATTTTAAAACGAAAACTTACCCTTCGTCTTACATGTTTTTGTTTTTCTTGGTTTCATTCTCTTCTTGGCCACATTCGAATGATTCAGTAACTTGCGAAGCGAAACACTTTACAAGCCACCTGATGATGAGATGGATCGGGTTCGTAGTTGGCAAGACCAGAACCAATACTTACAACTGCTAGGTAGTAATGGCAGAAAAATGATCTTTTGTTAGGCAACCGGCTTACATACTCCGTCGGATTACACATCAAACCCCCAACCAATAGTACGGATGAAAATCATTATATCCAGCAATATCTCCCATGTGTGTGCTGCTGGAAATTTTTAATGGAACAAATTACGACCACTTACTATCGATACTTTTTTCTCCGAATTTGTGTTTCCATCATGCTTTTCCCAATTTTGGAAGGTTCAATAATTTCGCTGGCAAGCCACATACGGGATAGATACACTGGATTGTTCGGGTCAAGAGGTCCGATGCAAAAGAAAAACCCTACCTCATTGAAACGAAGCATAAAACGGATTGAAGTGCCTGTTCCCATTTCCACATTTTTGAAAGAAAAAATTAAATGTTGAGTTTACAAATAAGTGTATAGCGTTTCTGTTTTTCCACAAATTAGGAACTTTATTTTGAACATTTGTTACAAAGCTTTCCGTCGAAGGATGGTCCATCGGAAAATGCATTATTTTCCAAACTTTTTTGTAAATTATGACTTCCAGACCAAAATAAAATCCCGTCTTTTGAGCACAACAACAAATCGAACCAATTTGTAGTTGCCTCAAAAAAACAGAATCAAGAAGCACATTCTAGTATGAACGATCTAAACAAGTATACCGGGTGAAGTAGAGTTTTCCATCCACTAATCCACAAATAGTTTGTTTTTACAGAAACAGTAACATTTGGCCAAGCATTATAGAGATAGAAAATTTCTTACAAGTTCATTCTAGTTTTATGGTCAATGTTAGCTTGAAACTTATGTTACTGTGTTCGCTATCGTTCTAATCAGATTGTTTGAAGAATGGAAAGTAGTTCTTAATATATGATATTCTTCTGATCCCACCATATGTAAAGCATGACATGCTACGAGTGAATATTTGATATCGATTTAGCTTGTAGCGTAGGCTGATGTATGTGTTTTGCATTTAGGATTATCACACAATCTTATAAGTAAGTGTCTGAAGTTGTTAGAACAAACAACAGGTTTTAGCTATATTTTTCCTATCATCAAAGAATAGAAGAAACTTTTCCCGAGGCAGGACAAATGTTTCAAAGTATCTTTACCACAACTTGCAATGTGTCAATCGAAAAAACAACACATTCAATTCTCATCAGGTTTTAAACGAAAGAAAGCGCTAAAGTTAAACTTTAAAATATCTGACTTTATAAACTAAGATATCAAACTATTTTGGTTGGTGCAGCCGGTTGGAGCATCCCGGTGGTGTATTTTTCTTTTTGTCGTAACACGACCGGACCGGGCTCAAATCCCATTCGGACCGTAGCAAGGTCTGACTACCCGGCTACGTGGTAAAAATTAGTCTAATACAGGCATAACCGTTGTCAAAAAAAAATAAATAAAAAGATATGATAAAAAAAATCAAACTATTTATCTTAAAACAACTTTACTCATTGTATTCTCCGGTAAGGAATACAATGCACACCATCGTGGATCACAATTTACCTTTTTTCTCTAAAATAAAGAACCTTTCTTCTGAACGTACCACATTTAGTACGCTTTCGTTTGTTTGCATTATTCCGGTTGTTTTCGCAGGTACCTCAAAAGATGAAGCTGTTTTGTTTATGTTTGCGCAAGATGTTACTCATCTAGCCCCATCTGCCACACTCTATCGAACAACAAAAATAGAAAAGGTTCTATTTGCCATAGATATGTTCTTCGAAACTTCGTAACGTTTCGTTACGTTTCGAGATCAATGATCCACTTCTCTAGACCTCAGGAAGAAGAGCTGTTGCTTTGTGGATTGCTTACCATCCAAGTCTCGTACCGTCCTCAATGATTGATAACACATTTTCTTCATCTTCGAAGATGCATGCCGTGTGGATTTTTATAATTCAAATCAAAGTTAGAAACTTTGTTCGGTAGGGTAGTTTTTTTCTCAAGGTTTTCTTTGCTTACTTGTTTCTTTCCCATAAATTCACCGTTACTATTATACAATCAACGCACCGGTTGTCTTAATCGAAAACTCATCACCGTAAGCAGTACTTTCCTGAGTCGTACGGAGTGTTCAATAGAAAGGGGAATGCTTGTGCTATTTGCATGCCACAGCACCACCCGCCCTGTCATTTTACTGTTATATCGCAACTCGGGTGATCTGCCTGAAAATGTGATCGTACGATTCCGAAGCCTACCGCAGAAAATCACTGAGTAAAAAAAAAACGGTAAGAAAGCCAGATCTTAGTAGGCACAGAGGCATATCGTCCATCCCTTAGGTTACATGACGAAACGATTAGGTTCATTTTACACCAGGTTCACCACATTCGAGTGAGCAAAAAAACAACTCACACAGCCTCCTGCCTTCGTGCCTGCTTTACTCTCACACAAGCCGTTGGTTGATGCGACTCCAAAACCGGTTCACCGTGGCGGTCAAAGCAATCGTACAATGGTGTGCACGGTTGCTTTTGGGGTTTCCCCCGCTCGAAGTGACGGGTCCGTGACTATTGAGAAGGGACCGAAGACGCCATCCATCGCCGCAGCGAAGAAGCAAGACACGATGGTACGAAAATATAAGGTAAATGCAAGCGCTACGCGGCTGCTGTTCGCCCGGCCATAAAAGTGGAATGAACGGGGACTGGAACCATCCGGTTGGGAACCTGCACGTGCGAATGAAACAGCTTGTACCTTCGCAGACCGTTGGGTGGACGAGAGCAAACAAAAACCGCTCGTCGGATGAGCATTCGAGGACAGCGGGGATGATGGTGGGATGAATGGATGGATGGATGGAATGGATGAAAACAGGCCAGAAGAAAAAAAACTTGTTTCGCCACAAGGTGGCGCACAGCTACGGAGAAGCCTACCTTGAATGAAGAGCCCGAAGATATGTGCGTCGACGGTACGTACTGCAGACAAATTCCAGGCGAGGCAGGTTGTGTATGTGTATGCGCGCAAGGCGAGGGTTCTGTTCAGGTGGGACGATGATGAACACGCGATGAGCAGGAATTTCAAAGGTGAGCTTGGGTTCACCCTCTGCTGCTGGGGATGTGATGATCGTGAGGCTTTTGTTGCTGCTCTGTGTTTGCTGCACTCAACACACGTTCGCCTATTCCCTTTACTGCGCTTTGTGTTTTGCGTTGCGAATGGTGCTGTTCTGGAACAGTGTTGACTTTTGCCTTCGACAGCTACGATGAGCTTTAAAATGCTGCTGCAAAGAGATATCCTCGAGATTTGCCCAACGCGCAGCCGATCCCACTTTACTGCTTGCAACTGTATGTCGCTCACTTTCTATTTTTCGTTCCCGGCGCTGACGCAACTGCTTCTTCTTTGTAGCAGGACGTCTTTTACGGCGATAACTTAAAATTATTAAATACAAAAAAACACTACTTGCTAAGCCAATTCACTAAAAAGACACTTCTGTCTGGCGCGATACCACAGCACGGAACGATTCACTGTTGAACAAATAAGCACACTACTTGTTTAAAAGACACAAGTTACACGACACACAACATTTTAACACAGCTGCAATGAAAAAAAACACTTCTCAGTAGAGTTGCTGCTTCCGCTTCCGCGCCATCGAAAACAAGGATAATTTCCACTGGAAAATAGTAAAAACGCTTAACACCCAGCCAATTTTGGCCTCTTGCTCAATGTACGGCCAACCTTTTCGTACCGAACCGGATCGCACTATTTATGACAATTAGATTGACCATTGAATGTAGTCACAAGAGCCAAGCCACACGCAAAATAACTTCTTCGGAAACGAACTGCAACAGAGTAACAACACACTTCAATGCACTTAAGCTTTTTTTCTGTGTGTTTTCATTTTCCACCACTCACCACACTCCACAGAATGCACTTTTGCACGTCTTCTTCGTATGTGTGTGACACCTGTGCATTGTGTCAGTGCGAGTCAAGGTGCAGCGTAAATACCGTTACTTTCACCGAAACCAATTGCAATGCCATTCTACCTTACTATGTCAGAACGAGACGCGTTTCTCTCTGCACTTTCGGTCCAACACTTCGGTCGTTGAGCAAGAAGCTACACCGAAAACCGCGCATTGCTCGCTGAAAGTAAATAGAAAATAAAATCCCGACCCTCGCTTATCCGGGCACGTTAATAAATTTTGGTCGGGTGGAGGTTCAAAATCCCATTGTGCTGTGGTGTGAAGCGAAGCGGGCGAAAACTCCCATACAACAGGCGTGTTTTTTTATGGTTTTGACATATTTCGCCGAACAAACTGTTATTTGATATTTCCCAGCTAACAAAAAAGGCGAAATTCGAACGTCATGGAAAAAGGGCGGCGCTAGGAATTTTTGGGAGAAAATATATCTCGCACTATTTTTAGCGATTGAATTGCTCAAGAAAAGCTTCAATAATATTATTCATATTGAATTTTACGTGAAACCTAACTGTTCAAATCATCTGAGTTGGTGTGTTTTAAATGCATCTGTTTTTTAAGCAAACACGCAGTTTTTTTAGAATGAATTTTTCATTATTTTTCATCGAACACCGATTACAATTTTGGTAGCTAATATCTTCTGTTGAGAATATAGAGCGCTTTGAAAATGTCTGTTCTTTACCTTCGCACAGTGAAGTGGCTATAGATTATTTGTCCTTTTACTGTAACAATTTTGTATGGCTAGTATTTTAATGATGTTACCTAGATGTTTAGAAATCTTCACTGAAGCATATGAGCAAAAATAGGAAAACTCTGGAACCTTTTCCAACAATCGCCATTTGACTTTTCATTGTATTTCTGTCAATGGTTAGTTGTTTGGATTAAATCTAACAATTTCCAACGACATTGACATCATTTCAAAACTAATTTATAATATATTTCATAAAGCCATAACTTCTTGAACCCATGAACTATTCAATGAATCAGCAGATGCCGATACCGATGAGAGATGCCGATGTTACTAATCTTGGAACCACGTGGAACCGTGGGACCAGCAATAAAAAATTGTTTTTTGTTTCATCAAAAACAGTCAGTCCGGTTTGCTATAAAAAGTGTTAAAATCGTCTGATCATTCAGGCTCTCTCTTTTTTTCAGTACGTTAAGCAGTAAAACTGATCGGATTATAGTATCCGATGAAAAGAGATCGTTTAGACTAAAGATATAGTCACATAAATTGTGACATAAACATAGGATTTTTTGCTGATACGAATAAATCATTGTTCTTCTTCTTAGCCCGCTCAGGGTTCCACACGTCGTGATGACATGGCCAGGTCGCGAATCCGTTTCCAGGAAGCTCTTTCCAGGGATGCGGTTCTCCACCCCCGGCTGCATCCGATCTCTGACAGGTTAGACTCTACCTGATCCAGCCAACGAGGTCGCTGTGCTCCTCTACATCTACGGTCGCTGACGAGCGCCTTACTGGCGAGGCATGAGTCCGGCATCCTCATCACGTGCCACAGCCATCGTATCCTTCCGGCTGTGATAACCGTCAGGATATCTGCAGCGCCAAACAGATCAGCTAGCTCGTGGTTCATTCTCCTTCTCCACACGCTCTGCTCGCACAGACCGCCAAAGATAGTCCTTACCATCCGCAGTTCAAAAATGGCGAGTGCATTGGCGTCCTACGTCGGCATATTTCAGAACTCGTATCTGTAGAGGTCTACCGGACGTATCAGCGTGCGATAAATCGTGCGTTTCATGTGTTCTTGGAGTCATTTGGATCACGTCAGTTTGTGAAGCTCGTAGTAGATATGGTTTCCCAGCACAATGCGTATTCAGATTTCGCTGCTTACGTTGTTTACACGTACCAACGTAGCAGAACTCCTCTACCATCTCGAGATCGTCGCTTCCGAAAATCGTGCCCCGCATGATGAAGTCCACGCTTCGCAGTGGTATACTTCACATGTAATCTTTATTGACACGTATCACTTACACGTATTACGGGAATCCGTAGTGGTGTGGTGTTCCATATGAACAGATGGTGCGTAGTACTATGGTGCTCACGGCATTTCTGAAGGATTTGCCGTAAAGTAAAGATTAGGTCGGTGGTCGATTCATTTACAACAAATCAGTTGCTGGTGAGACGTCAATGCGAGTGGTTGTCTTTCCGTCCTAAAGTGTGTCACTCAGTTTTGGAATTCGGTGTTTCTGTGTGCGGACGTTTAGTTCAAGTGTGTTGGTGCGATCGGGATCGAACTGTTTTGTGGTGCAGACACCAAAACTAAAGAGAACACAAGAAACGTATAGAGTAGTGCACAGCCTGTTTTAACAGGAACAAAAAAATGCAGGGGGCACCAGCAAATGCTGGTTTCCCCCCGCTCGGTGGGAGGGAGAAAAGAGATAGGACTCTGCCATCATATATGGATAAAAACAATGAGTACGGGGAAAAGAGATAT
Source organism: Anopheles rivulorum (assembly GCA_018908115.1). Taxonomy (NCBI): domain Eukaryota; kingdom Metazoa; phylum Arthropoda; class Insecta; order Diptera; family Culicidae; genus Anopheles; species Anopheles rivulorum. The sequence continues at coordinate 874,992 of STHB01000012.1, forward strand.
CTGATCCTACGGTCCTTGGAGGGCAAACCGCTACCCAAAAATCCGTGGATCTACAGTGAGACAATCAAGAGGGCAAACGGAAAAGTGGAAAGCGGACATGCGGTTGATCCTCACAACTACATTCTAGAAACGCGATCCGAAAAATCATTCTCTGNTAGCCAGAGACTACTAACTAGGTTGCGAATTGGCCACACTAGACTGACCCATAGCTATCGACTAAACAAAGAACCTCCACCGACATGTCCCAATTGTGGTGTACAAATCACAGTTCGACATATCCTAACTGAATGTTTAGCATATAATGCCGAAAGAAAAATATGTGATCTAGATGATAATATTGATACGATTCTTTCTTCAGATCTAACCGCTCAGAAAAAAGTATTAAAATTCATCCGCATAACTGAACTAGACAAACAAATATAAATAATAACAAATAAGGATACAAAAGGATTTAAATCCGTAAAACATAACAAAAGAGAGGAAAATATTAAATCCTGTGATAAATTCGACTAAATTTAACTTAGTCTACCGTCACTTAGGAAAATGGTCCGAGTTACCGCACAACTCAAGCTGCAGGTACCTGGACGGCAATTCTTGCTTTCCAGGTTTCAGCCCGTTACCTTATTTTATTTTATTTTATTTTTTTATTTTCTATTGGGTTTTTATTTTATTTTTTATTTTTTATTCAATCTCTTTAAATTTTTTATTGTATTTATCTATTTTATTTTATTTTATTTTTATTGTATTTTTTTTTTATTTTTATTTTTATTTTTTTCTCGAGAGACGAAAATAACTACCGAGTTTTAAAGTCTCTATAATATTTTAACAACAACATTTACAACAAATTGGTAGATCCTGACGAAATCTGTAGCAAGGGGTGCAAATCTGCAGAAGAGTATTGGGGACAGAATAATGTGGCAGCATTTCAGATTGTAATTACTAGGAAGTCCAGCCCTTCGCCCTTTTTGTACACTGGGTGTGTGAGGCACAGTTTTCATTCCTAGTGTTTTGTGGTTCCAACTACTTAAAATCAGCCGCATAATAGTAGCAAACTTCTCCGGCCCCATCTCGACTAGTTCGGTTGCAAGTCCATCGCAGCCAGATGGCTTGTTACATTTCAGCTGTTTGACTGCATTGATGACTTCGTCCAAATACGACCGGAGTACTTCGTCATCACCTTTCTAGTTGTCGTTGTGTTGCTCTCTTTTGTTTTCTAAGACTGAAACAGTATCTCCTGCATCTGCTCCGTTCAGCCATCGGTCGATTATCTCTAGCTCGTTCGACAGGTTATCTTCCTACACGTTGCAACACATAGCGACCATTCGTGCCGTTTTCAACAGCCTGTAGAACTTGGTTGCCTTTTACCTCATATCTGAAAAAACTTTAATATTATACTTAATATTTACAATATTGGGAAGAGATGACGATACTCTACACCCCCTTCATAATGGCATCAAGTCAAAGTTCAAAAACATGAGCTGTTTACAACTTTCAACAATTTTTAATTAAATCAAATTTTCATTATGAACACGCATTATTTTATCAAAATTATATTTCCTATCCTCAACCGCCAAACAAATATCTAAATAAAGCAATAACTCAACTAGTTAAATTGATTCAAAGTTTTTTTACAAGATTGTGTTTACATATTTTTCATAAATTTCCATTTCCATTCCATAAATTTCCTCAAAATTCAAATTCCTTAGTTTGATCGTATAAATTAACTTAAATTTAGTTTTAGAACTTTTATCCCGGCACATACTCAATGTGCACTGCGCAGCACGTGTTTTAGCTGAGACACAAACCATTTCCAAATTCAAGTCAGCGAGATTTTATATTCCCTTTTGTAATTAGATTTAGCTGTATTTTTTATTGTGAGTTCCACTACAACAGGACAAGCCGCTCACCATGAAGTCGTATTAAAAAAAAGATTTGTTTAATTGCTATGCAACTAATAAGATTTCAATAGAAACATACTTCACATTTTTTTCTGCTTTGGTGTTCGATATCGTGCTTCATACTACATTCCACTATAGGATGTCAATTTCAGCATTCTGTCGTCTGAAAATCAGACAAAAAGTTTTCCATGCTTGTAATTATCAACATGCTCAACACCCAGATATCTTAACAGGGTCTGCTGAATCCGGCAAGTAATGACCAAGCTAATGAGCAGGGAAAAATGTTGGACCATCGCTCTCTTGATTTTTGCGCAAAAAAAAAACAATGTCTGTCCCTTTTGTATTTTCTGGTTCCTTTGAAATGCTTTTGACCCTTGCAACCGGAACTTCCGCCCAAGATTGGATGGGAAAAGGTGACCAGGAAATCAGGTGAAGTATTTTATCGCCTGTGTTCACTTTTCCTTTCGCACGGTCAGCCTTTGCAACATTTAAAGGATTCTTAGTATCTGGAGCGGTGGGTATTTCTTTTGAAAAGAATGCTGATGGAAATAAAGTTTCATAAAAATGAATACGATCAAAGCCGTGTAAAGTACTGAAACAAATGATTTTTTTATGAATTCGTTGATCATATTTTACAGAAATGAAAATTATGACTTTCGTCGTATTTAATTATTTATAAAAATGTGAAATAAAGAATTCTTGACTACAACTAGATTTGTCTTGAATAACTATCAAACAGGAATTCAAAAATTATTGTTAAGACACACCATAGTAAAAGATGACATTTTGTAAAATTAGCTCGTTAGATACATGGACACTGGTAGAAAACAAGTTTAAGAATTTTACCAACGTTTTAAAGCTTTTTTATCTGATAAGTTAAACAATTGTTTGCAAAAAGACTTGAAGTAGACAGCGACATTAAAGAAAAGGATAGTATCAATATGACTAACTAAAGAAAATATAAGCAAGAAAATAAACATATAATCTCATTTAAAACATGGTCACAAATTAAATCTATCTTGTGATAGTATTAATGGAACATCGTTGAATTCAACGTCATTGAATTCAATCATCATGTATCTACGCTTGATGGCATGCTAATTCCATTGTTTATCAGTTGATGTTGTACATATTATTTATATCCATTTGCAGCCATACTGTTAGAGCCTCGTCGGATGCAACGAGTTTCACCTCGATCCCAGGTGTTTCATTCTAGCAGCACCTGCAGTTTTCATTCAGCCAATATCGTACAAGTCGGATTCATAATCGAAACGCTGTTACGAACAAAGCACGTACTCGTCTTACGATCAAACACCCTGAGGAAATCAAGGTCGGAGTGCAGCTAATTGAATTGTTCGCGTCCTGTTCCTTCTTCACTTTCGTGCGGTTGAGGAAAAAATCTTCGGATACACATAGTTCTAGCAGTTGATATAGTATCCGAAGAAACAGAAGCTCGCAGCATCCGAGGAAACGGATATTGAAAATGATTATTTTTACGAGGAAATCGTTCAACAACGCAGACTGTTGGATAAAAACGGTAGGTAAACTATTTATATGACATGATGTGATTACATATTTAACATTTATTTTCGACAGATTTTTTAAAATCAAATTCGAAGAAATGTTATGAAACGCCGTCCAATATATTTTAAATGTAGGCCAAACTGTAGCATAAATTCTACACGCTTTTAAATATAACGTTACGTACAACAACAATACTTATCTTATGCTTCTTATGGGGATCATAACATACGATGCTTTCGAAAGCGTACTAGGTAGTATATTAGCATGAAAAGCAAGTGCGCGTAATTTTGACTATAAAACCAACAAAAAAGTATAAAATGGTAAACGACCGTTGGCGACATTCACATTTCCGGCCTTAGGGGGGGGGGCTCGCTCACATGAGCGACTTTTTGGTAGTTTCCTTGGCTATTACGAGAAGACTTGGACACATTGGCTACCATTTTAACATCCGTTGGCTGTGTCTCTCCGGTGTCGTATTTCAAATGGCAACTTTTTTGGCAACTATTCTTCTCAACCTTTTACGGATGAATGCTTTTAAAATTTTGTCTTTAATTACGACAAATGCGTTTGGCGCCTTGTCAACATCAATATTCTTGACGCATTTTTTCTTACATTGCAAAACTTTCTTCTGTTCTTCGCCGTGCTGTCTTTCAGTTCGGCTCAAAAAATGTGCGAAAAAAACTGCATGTGTGCGTTGAAAGCTTTACTAAGTGTGATTCACTTTTTATTCATACGATTGTCTAAACCAAAAGTTTTCCCGTTGTTAGCACTGACTATGCAACTACGTGGTATCGTGGTATCCATTTGATGGCCGGCAGGTCGTTAAGTCAAAAAGAGAGAAACCAAAAGTTAAAGTCGAAAGTAATTTGAGATTTATATCGATAATTTTGGACTAGTTGAATTTGTATTCAATGCCAATTGTACTGTGCTATACTATATAATAATGCCATAAAACTTTATTTGATACATGAGAACAAGGAAAACCACTGGTAATATTATTAACCAAAATATGTTCATACTTTTTACCATCGTTGTTTTGAAAACCCCCTTTTCCATGTAAAATCAAGTATAATTCTACAAAATATTCCCTCAAGTTCCCAGAAAACTACTACACGTGTTTTAATTAATGCAATCATTTAGTAATTTAGTACTTCCCATATCTTATTGGAAAGCGATTATATATAAATGAACTGCTTTGTGAATAGAACGAGATAAAACAGCACACTAAAGCACTCGAATTTTGGAGGTTATTGTGATTGATAGTTTCAATTTCGTAATCGCTTTCGGTGCACGATTTTTTTCCTTTATTTTTGGCTACGTGTGTTTCTCCATTCACTCAAAGTATGGAGTATCAATCAATTTCGACCGAAATAATAGTCTATAGTGTATGAAATCTCCGTACGAAATATTTACTTTTTATTTATCGTTCGCCCCTTCCAAAATATGCATTTGACATAAAAATGGAATGCAATGTTTGACCTATTGAGCTACGCAAGTGCGACATTTTTAATTCGTAATTGGAATATCAGATTCACCAGCTGGCCGGGTGTCATTGGCTGTTATTTTCTTTCAATCCTGCAAACCATACACATTCCATAGCCAATGAAAGGTTTAAACGGAAAATCATGAATCAAAATATTTTGCAAAATTATCAATTCACAAGCTCTTGTTTCGACGAGGTGCACGCATTGCAAAAATAAAAACACTTTTACTGGCCAATCGAATTCGTTGGGGGGAAAAACAACGATTAAAGATGTATTGCCAGTGGGTTTCGATTGGACGGAATGTTCGATCATATTTTCCGTTGATTGATTTATGGTGTAATTTGAGAATGAATTGTGCCCTCGTGCACAAATGGTAACGAATAATCGATTCAAATAAAATAGAATGGAATGGAAATGATAAAGTTTCGTCCATAGCGGTTTGAGCGAAGACCAAAAATATAACTTCATTCCAAAAAGCACTTTCAAGGACAATTTTTCAAAAACGTTAAACTAGCTTATCGGTTTATTTTCTTGTCGACAAACCAAATACTTCATTCTTTTCTAATACACAATGATTTTTTCTTGTCTGTGTCATATAGTACACTGACAGCAACTAATGATGCATTGTACATGTTTCAGGTTATAAATATTAATTTCAACGAAATAAATACGTCACCTGCGAAAACAAATGCTTTGGCAGCAGTTCATTTTTATTTGCACTAAATTTCGCAAATCTTTTCTCAGTGAGAGCCGCCCGTAATCTGTCACCTTGATATACGTACAATTGTGGATGCGAAATTGAATATCTCCTTTACCGGACGGTTGCGAATGGCAACGGGATCTGCTGTAATGCTGATGTGATTTGTTTAGCGTAAAAGCTTCCGAAGCTGAAGCTTCTACTATATTTTTACTTGCTATTGTGCAACAACGTACAACCGCCGCACACATTACAGTTTGCCCATCAATATCAATAACGGTGACACATTCATGTTTATTTAGCACGACCGAACGCTTGCTCTGGCTAGCACCGAAGCAACGGTATGAAAGAGCGGTGACGTAATAAAAACGAAAGAGAAATGGTACCATCTTCCTGAATCGACCGGAAGACATCACACACACACGCACGTGCCACCTCTCCATATTGAGACATTTTCTACTGATGGTGGTGTTGGGTGGTCTGGCCGTAATGTAAAGTGATTGAAACACCTGCTGCGTAAAGTTTCTGCTAAAGAACAGCAGGAATGTTAATGTGTATGTGATACAACAAGCAGGGTGTGTTTACTTATTTTGTTTGTATAGGCTAAAGAATGAAAGTATTGTTGACGCTATCCAAAATGTCATACGCAGCTGAATACAAGTAAGCTGTGAATTAATATGCCATATCGTTCAGAAATTCCTGTAACGGGACTAAGTTTGCTCAAAACAGGACTCATGCCATGATAGTCATTTTAACAATCACTTCCAATTTTATGTTTTACGAACATAAGTTGCAAAAAAATGTATGTTCCTTATTATTTTTTTTTTTTTTTGCTATGTTAGAACGGAACTGGCCGTATTAGACTAATTTTACCACGTAGCAGGCTAGTCAGACCGTGCTACGGGGGGACGGTCCGAATGGGATTTGAACCCGGTCCGGTCGTGTTAGGAACTGGCGCCGTTGCCAAATACACCACCGGGCCGCCCCTGTATGTTCCTTATCCCACAAATAAAATAACGGTGTAACTTTCTTCAAAAAAGTAATCAAATAATTAATACAAGTAGGGGCGGCCCGGTGGTGCATTTGGCAACGGCGCCAGTTCCTAACACGACCGGATCGGGTTCAAATCCCATTCGGACCGTCCCCCCGTAACACTGACGTCTGACTAGCCGGCTACTGGAACGGTCTAACATAATAAAAAAAAATAACTAATACACGGTAATACAAGAATTTAATTGCTTCCATTTACGTATAAAAGCAAGGGTACTGTTGTCTCCAAATTCCATTTCTTTCTACAATAAAATCTTAAGTAAATTGTTAGCGGATGTATGTAAATTTTTCTGTTTCGTAATTTTTTGGATTTCTTAGTGATTTATGCTATTTTTTGAGTATCCGGAATACGATAATATTAAACAATAGAGAAAAATGTTACTCACCTAGGTATCTGGGTTTGGGACATTGTTTATTGTTTAGATTCTGCTCTATTTAATATACGGCCTGGCCATTCTAAAGAGAATAATAAAAGTTTCTGCTACATTTGGCAATATGTACAGTAATTAAACATTTTCCTTAAATTCAAACTAGTACCACCTTGTGAGAAACTAAACAACAATTCAAGTATGCAAGTTATCTGAGAGAAACTAACTCAAAGATTGGCCAGCCTTCTCTCGAGGATAGAGAGGTCATTCGTTAGCACATAGACAGAAATTTATGATATAACTTTGGCATCCCCTCGATTGTTTCGATACAAGTTAACTATGCTTGAGTAATGAGTTGCTCAACTTACGTGTGTAGGGGACAATCGTACCCCCCTCAGCAGTAACATCCGTTCTGGCCAGAAAGTGTCGAACGATCGCCAGCATCATCGAACAACAAAATGACTACCACAAATCGACAACGTTGCCTTAAAGATGCTGCAATAGAGCAAGTTTCGAGTTTCGTTTAACGCTTCGGTAGATTAATTGAATTTTATACAGTGTAGAAACTTTGTACCTACGGCTCGTCGTCGTCATCGTCGTCGTCATCAAATGAACTATCATATGCACTTTTCCTCCACACACGCAATCACTCCCAGTCATCCTATTCAAAATCCCCCCAAGCAACAAGTACACAAGCCAGGGTAAGAGACCGTTCCACGCCATGAATGACTTCTAAAGTGAACCAATGCTTTCGAAATGGGTGTCAGTTGCTTCGAAAAACCTTCGTCTTAGAATCGAAAAGTTTGTCTTCCTTCGTAACGGGCAAAAGTGTCACCGCAATTGTATGTACATTGGTATCGAGGGTTGCTTTTCTGGTCATGCCCAACAACAATGGGCACTTTTATGACCACTTAACCTTCTAATGCTACACACACTCCCTGCAACGGGTGAAACGGGAACCGGAAAGTGGCTCTGTCACAGCATTGTGCTTTCCCCGGTTGGAAAACCTAGCACGATACGCGTCACTGGCTGTGTTGTAGCTACACTTGCACCATTTTACTTATGCGCTTTAAAAGCTTGGCAAACTCAATTTTAAACTATTTATAAATGTATGATAACCATTTACTTTTAGCAGGGATCGGGTAACAGCGATCCCGTACATAGTGACACGCTCCGCCAGAGCAGGAAAAACAGGACCAAACTTTACTATTTTGCAAATTCCAGCGCGACGTTTGGTGCTAGCTAGGATATTTCCCCAGTCGCTGTCAAGTAACGAAAATTACTTTTCTCGGCTGGTAGTTAGGTTCCGTTAGTGCCGTTCATAGCATGACACACTGGTAGACGATGTTTCTATACTTTTCAAATGACAGTCCAATTTAAAAGTCTCTACGGAATTCAGCACTAATTGGGTTTTTCCATCTCAACACCAGCTATAACAAGGAATGTAAAGAACCAAAGTGTGTAGTTGCAACATGTGATTGTAAGAGTTATATTAACAAATACTTAGCTACTAAATATTCAGCTCAACTACATGTATCATTATTTTCTTAAACATATCAAAGGCAATGGAATAACCCCATAGTGGTATCAAACTGGTGCGCCCTTTTGTGTACTACATCAATCCCATCAGTCAACTGCGCATTAACAGACGGGAAAGCTTTCATCCAAATCATTACCACTCTCGGAAGATGAGATGTGATGAGAAAATTGATATAATTATCACCATTTCCCGAAAATTGACCGCCCCAGAACATGGCCTACACGCGTGACCATACGGAGCCCACCTTTGCCCACGCGTTTGCCAGAAGCTCATGCATTATTCATTGCAGAAATCAAACACCCAAAAGTTTGACTAATTACTGATGCTTCACCGCCCGTCACGAGCGTCAAATGGATTATATTGACGTTTATTGGGGGTGATATATTAATAAAACACGATGTCAATGAGAGCAGCACAAAATGGACCACACAAACGCCCACCCCGGGGGGGGGGGGGGGGGGGGGGGGGGGGGGGGGGGGGGGGGGGCGTTCGCGTCCTACAGAATCGGGACTAACCTGACATGTATGACAAAATGCCACTGACGGACGGATGGACGGAACCCCGGTGCCCCAGTAGTGTTCACATGGCAACCGTTTGGTGAAGTTTTTATCGCACACGTCGCAACCACCGTGTGCCTCGTGATGAACTCGTTCGCGAAAAAAGCACCCCCGGGAAGAGTAATGACATTTTTTATTTAAGTACTGCTACCCATCCAAGTGCAAGCGTTCCCTAGTGCCACTACCGAAAATGGTTTGAAAAAAAAAAGAAGATGTACTCATGAAATTTTGATGTCATTTGCGTATTTCCTTGCTCATGTCCATAGTGTGTGTACTCGGGGGCAATTTCGGTTTCATTCGACAGCGAACGTTTGGTGCGAACATCCAATGGTCTCCGACCAATCTCGGGTGAATTTTATTTTATGTTAATATTAATCCCCACAAATGTACATGTACTTGCCGAATCTGTTTTCACGAATATCGTGCCATATTACGGAATAGACAGTTTGCCTATTTGCCTACGAAGCTTAAAAATTAATTCAGTTCATAAGCTTTAAATGATATTTTAAGCTGTTGTTACATTCCACTAAAGTGAAAGAAATAAAAACAAAAGAATAAGTATAAACTTCAAGCATGGTCAGAAATTAGGCGAGAAAACAAGCCCGGAAGAATATCATAAAAACGCACCGGATTCGTTCGATATCGCTGCCGGCGGTTAGGATACAAACTTAATTTAATCCATTAATTTGGTGCCCGATCATATCTGCCCTTTCGGTGCGCATTTTCATATTTGGCCAAGCCCCGTTCATCGAAGATTCCATTGGCATGTCTTATTGATTCAATTATTTTATATCATCCAACACCAGCGGGCGCATTTTCCACGTCGGTCGCAAATAGTGGTAAGATTGAAATGGCAAAACAAGATAAAGAAGTATGACCCAACCGTGCAAAGACAGCACAGTCCTTTTATTTCCGTGCTTGCTTTCTCGCCCGGTTCGCTACACTGCTGCCCGTGCACGGGTACTGTTGTCGGGATTTTGGTTGGTCTCTGGATCTCAACCTTAACTTTGGGCAACATCGTACCACCACCGACCGACCGACCGACCGACCGACCGACCGACCAACCGATCCTCCCTTGGTTGGTGGACAGTAGTTTAATAGCAGAAAATTGACCCAATGTGACGTGATTGCCATATTCAATGTCGGCTGTGAATTCTTTCGAACGCTGACGTTTGCTGGAACCCCGCGTTTAAATTCTGTGTTTTCCGTTTCAGAGCATCGTAAGAATGGTAGTAGCCCTAGTGTCTTCTATTTATCATTATTCAGCAACTTTTTCTTCTTCTTCTTCTATTCAATGTTGAATTTGTGCTGCTTGTGCGATTACATGCAAAACAGTATTTCGTTCGCTATTTTCTTATACTCTACTCTGTGAGCAAATAATGCAGACGTACGTGCAGCTTTGCCGCTTTCGTGATATTGGGGTGTGAAGCGTGTATGCCATTTTGTATCTGCTTTGTGATATCAACTTTTATAATAGAAACATCGAATTCGTTCTCTTAATGTCATGGAAAATGTGTGTGTGTGTGTTTTTGTTTTAAAGAAATAGAACAAAAAACGAATGCTTTATGTTAAACGGTACTGTATCGTTAACACATCACACGATACCAACACTTCAAGTTAAATCACACGACCATTGTTGCATCATGACTCTCTTTACCTAACCATTAGGAATGTTTTCTTAATGGAAATTTCGAAGCTCCACAGACAGATAAAACCGGCGGTGTTCATTCGCGCGGGTTGCCCCCCAAAAAAACCCATAATTCATACACGAGAATTCCGCACCGTGGTACTAATCTTTTTAAAAGCTTCGCAAAATCGTTTCGCCTTTGTGAAATTCACAAGAGGATTTGCTTCACACTGGATCGCTGTAGATGTTTTGCATTAGTTTAGTCGTTTTTTTTCACGTCCCTGTTTTGTTTTCTGTTGTTTGCTTCATCAATAGCCCACTCAGCATGGGGCAAACGAACGAACGGCGAATGGATGGAATGCGTTCCATGCCGGTGTGTTGTATTTCATCCCGCAGCAGCATTCGGGACCCCGAGACACATTAATGTGTCTATAGCTGCACGCGCATTGTTGTATCTTGGTGGAAAAGGTCCTGGCATATACCATTCTTTCCCCAAATTGAAAGCACACAGCGAAAGTACTCAAGCGTTGCAAGCAACGGCAGAAGGCAACGAGATGAGAAATAAAGCACATACACAACGAGCCACAAACAAAAAAATAGTATGGTTAGAACATATCTAAATAACCTCCCGAACTGGCCAACTAAATCCCAGCAGTAAGGTTAGCCCAAATGAACAGATGTGGTGCGTTCTGTTCATATGAAGTAGTAGTACGGCAGTACGGCGGCCCTAACGTTGCGGAAGCATAACCATAACCGTAACATGAAGAGCACATTACTCATATGATAGTGCCCTTGCCATGGTTATGGCCAGTACGTGCCGACCGCTGCAAGGTGCTGGTCGAAATAATCGACAACGATACGATACGGTAAGATAAAACAGATTTTATTTACGGAACGGAGAAGGATCCCAACGAGAAAGAAAGAAAAAAAAGCAAACCACGCAGCCGAATCAAATGAATGGGGCACAATAAAAGTTGGGTTTAGATCTTTATTTTTATTTCGCCAGAAAAAGGTTTATATGAAATACTTGCGGCGCATTGATTGTGTATCGATCTGCAGGCGATAAAACATTGCGTAAGTGAATATGTTCGCTAAATCACGGTTCGATTTGAAAAAATCTTTTCCTTTATCCTCTTTTAGCATAACTAACATACAGAAAATAATTATTTTTCATTGTATTTCTGTTTCTGTAATGTTTTGATGCTGCATTCTTATTGCTTTGGATTTGTTTTCATGCTTTTTGTTGTAACATTCGAACCAATAAGTATAACCCTCACTCGGGAAACTGTTGTCTTTGAATTGTTGGAACTAACACCGTAGCATGCTACGATAGCACGTTGTCAAGCTACCCACAAAAGTTAATTAATGATGGGGTTTTCATGCTTCGGCTAATTAGCAGACCAATTGCGCTCATATTAAATGGCTTGTTGACTACATACTAGCAATTGGTTGATTTCGATGGTCGATGGTGAGGCTCTTTTGATGAAATAACGAAATAATTTGCACAAACAAGTACAACAAACAGTCGTTTCGCTAATGAGGAACCATCCGCAACGTTGTGGTAACTTAACCGCTACGCATCTAGTTAGTGGGCCGCTAACTGCTTGCTCGTGGTAAAATATATGATTGTAAATGCCCGTAAATAAGCGACAAAGTGAAAGAATATTTACCCGCGCTGGTGTTATTTACGTAGGTTGAATTTCATCAGTCTTCCGCACTTAACCAGACCGCATGTAAATCATTTACCAAATTTCGCGGAATGAATATCTTACATCTTAGAAAAGCACAAATCAATGCGCTCCGACAACGGCACAGCTACCAACGTTTACAAACATCCATCAGTCGACGGGTCATTGCGCCAGCCCATCGATAGCGCCGTAATGTAATGTGTGCGGTTTCTTCAAAGGCAGCATTTCGGGCAAACGGTGCAAAGAGTGTACCGTATTTATTTCCACCGCCAAAGTAAAGGCAATATTGTCACCCGCAGCACAAACGTTTGCGGGCAGATTGTGGTTATACGTTTCGTTTGCACAGCGCGCAATGGAAATACATGTTCGCAGGAGAAACTTTTCCTACATGCTAATTGTTCTCCGTGCTTTTCGAGAAACTTTTCAAATCTTGATAGCATTACTGTCTCATTTTTGCCATTTGCTTCCATCGGTTTGTTCGGTTAGCTTCAATGTGTCTGTGCTTGTGGGTGATTCTTTCTTCTTACTTCACAATTCAAGAGCTCCGTCTAAGTGTGTGCACATGTGTGCGGAACGATGCGGGTGGATTTATACTTTTTGTTTCGCGTGTGCTTCAATTATTATGACAAATCAGAGTATGTCTTTGCTGGCTGAGATATTTCAGCACGGAGGAAGAAACAGAAAGTAACACAACAACTTCTGCCTCTGCAGGTACACGCATTGCGGGAACGATTGTTTTTAAAGAGTTTACTCTTTTCCTTCTTCCGGTGGTTTGTTGAATCAAACCGTTGGTTGGTGAACGTTTAAAGCACAAAGTATGCAGCACAAGTTTAAAGCTAAAAATTTAATATTCGGAGGTACACAATTCAGCACGAGTTTCTGAAAAAAGTTTCTGATTCGTAATATAAAATGCCTTGTGCTTTGATACTCTAATGTTACTATACTAATCAACTTTATCTCCCTTCATTCTTACACTTAAGTATGCGCTATTAAGTGTTTAATCCATTCGTTCAAATGGCCATATTATACATTTGTCACCATTTTAGTGGAGACGCATGGTGGCTCATAAGCTTGGAATAGAGGTTCATGCTAACCCGAAAGGGAAGAAAATGATGCTTTTATAGATTTTTTTTTTAACAGTGATGTATGGTTAACGTTTAATGTAGTTTGTCTTATTTTATTAAGATCAATCAAAAACTCAATATTCCACAATAATTGCCATTCTTTACAGCTGTGGTTTTCAAACTACATTCAGGCCTTCAAAGTGGCCCTCGACGGTATCTTAATATAGAATTCGACAAAGTCAAGAAAAAAAAATCTGTCTTTTTCAAATTAAGTTATAACGTTCTCCAATCAGTACTACAATTAGAAATATAATAATGAAATTGATGGCAATGTGAAAATGGATAGCAATTGCGTAACACCGTTCTTCCAGACAGATTCTTGAAAAATATATTAACTATTAACTATGCATACAAATTATTGCTATTGAAGCAAAAAAGTTAATCCTTCTGAAAGATTTCCTGTAGATCATATGACTGACATTTCGGCATAACAAATTCCAACTTGCTCCGGAACTTCTTCACTATTTGGCGTATTGCTGCAATCTCCGGTCCGAACGAGAAGATCGTTATGCACTCGATCTTCATCTTTTGATACGGTGGAACTTTACGGTGACGCCTACATCACTTCTGTTTGACAGTCTGACATCATTTCTCCAGATGAGAGTAGATATTACAGATGTCAGAATGGATATATCCCACAGACATGAGGTGTCTTAGCATTGTAAAATGTATTCGCTCCGGTTAAAGGCAACTTCAAATGCTTCAACAGGAAGGAGTTGCTAGTTACAAAAAGATAACTGAACTAGTACATAAAAGAATAGATTGTTACACAATATTCACGGTTGTATAAGAATTGCAGCTGCGGTTTAGATATTACCAGTAATTTTAAGACAATAATACGTTCCGAACTCATCTTTTAAGTAACAAAAAAAGGTTTCCTCTGCCAGATCCTGCCAAAGTTAAGCCACGATTCTGCATTTCAATACTGGCGTCTGGCTAGCTTAGTACTGGCGCATCGTATTGCAAAGCATGTTTCAATTCCACAAACAGCCAACAATTTTACACCCACCTGTCTCACAAGCCATTTCGATTGTCAAAGCTCACCTACAGATAACAACGAAAGGCGGTGGTCGTGTTACAAAACCGTACAAATAATTTTCCGGTTTTCCATCCTAGTCTACATCCTAGGCTGGTAAAAGGAATAAAAAAGAACTGCGAGAAAAACAACACCAGCCGGTATTAATGCTGGCCACACCAGAAGCCGGCTGCAGAAAAGCAGTGTAAAAAGCATCAACTATCTTCATGGATGCTTGTGGTCGTTGCAAACACGCTCGAAGGCTTCATTTAGGTCAAATGAAGTTCTCCAGGTGGTTCATTCCGTAGAAACCAACCCAACAATGCTTTTTCCCTGCTAGATATCAAGCACAATGAAGATGAATGGGTGGCACAAAAAACAAAAAATGGCACACGTGACTTTGCCTCCGTTCTACTGTTTCGCCATACAAAACAAAAGTTTTTGTCTTCATTGTCGCTGTGGAATTTACTAACCAATCCTAGAAACATAACTCACACACATGTCCTGCTAGCCAAGCGGTGTTTGTTATACATATAGTTATCAATGCTAGAAAACAACTGTTTAGGTATAGTTATTTGTGCTGCGCCATATTAACGCGCTCAAAATTAGTACTTCGAGATTTAAATTTGAATTTAAACTCAACTCAAATTTCAAACACGATGAAAAACATTAAAATTCATTTAAAATGGGAATATTTCTCCACCTTGGCATTATTGATAAACTAAAATGGTACTGGAATGGATGAATGGATTTAGAAAGTATCAAATATGCTTTGTTATATGTGGCTCACATCCATAGTTTTGTCGAGATTTTGAATGCATTGTAGCGATATATAACACCAAACCTGTTACGTTGCATCAAGGTAATCCTTTTCCAATAGAAATGGTAATAAAAGCGAAATATGGCTTAAGTCCTTTATTAATTTCAAACTCTGACTCTGAATACTGGATATAATTCCTATTTTAGAAAGTAACATACATTTTTGTAAAGCATAATCTCGCCAAATCTAGCTTCTTGCACGAGTCCTTGGCACAATAATATGCAACGTACGCTCCCACACAAAGCCGTTACCGAAACCTAATTTCTAAACTGAAAACTCAATTACGAACACTTTCATCCATTCAGTACAATGGGAAAGTTTCGTCTATTGTGCACAATGCGCCACTACCCGACAGCAGACGGAAAATATGGCTACGTGGCAAATCATTCGTTCAGCAAGACGCGGTCAACGCTGTTGCTATATTGGAATCATGTGTTGAATGAGAGATATGACCTAAATGTGGAGGACAAATTTTTACCAACTCGCATCACACACACCGCCACAGTTTCATCATTTTCCTTCCTTACCGTAGGCGAACATTTTCAACCGAAAAGCTTCCGAAAACGACGGATCAGGGCATACCCGTGTCTCTGATGTGCTTCTGTCGCATTACGGTTATCGCTTGCTCCATTACCGAAAAGTAATGTCTGTCAATGTTCGGTCTTTAGCTAGTAAGACGACTGTTTGCCAGCCTGTTTTTTTTTGGCTCTTGTTTGTGCCACGACCTGCCATCGTGGCTTTCTTTTGTCACAATTTCCTCACCATCAGGCCGTGTTATCAGGTGGTTTTTATTTTTCCCACAAGAAAACGGTCTTGGAAAATTCAATTATCGTAGATGCTGTCATCGTGCCCACTAATCTTGAATGTCTGTTTTATTTGAGTTAAAGTATTAGATTTTTATTACCACTCTATTGTTCTACGTGGCATAAACATTTCGTAACATTAATTCTACCTCCCCCAAAAACTAAAGCGACCCGTACAATCCGCTCAATCTGATTCACCGTAAAGCTTGTGGATTGTGCAAAGACCGAATATGAATGAGTTTGGTGTAATTGGAAATTGCGATATAAAATTCCTTCGTTTGTTTCATTTTATCTCTAGGGAAAATAAAACCTGCCGTACTTAAGTGGTTGATCGTCTAGGTTTTAGCTATGTTTGGTATTTATAAAGAAACAGGAACTCTGCATATTTTAATTACTTACATTTATAATACTGTTTCATCAAATTATTATTTAAAATTAGTAGTCATTTTATTGGTAGTGTTTTATAAATTTTGTGATTCGACACAAACCATTTCTTGTATAAAAAATAAATCTCCTTTATTTGTTGAATAAAATACCACCGGATAGAAGCAACAGCACAACAGGACATCATAAACTACAACAATAGCACCAGTTTCACAACAATCACAAAAACTTCATTACAACCGAGCATGCCTTGTGAAAAAAAATTTCTTATAATCAGCCCTGGTTGACAATACGGCAAAAAGCCGTCATAATCAAAAATAAATAAATAAATAAATTATTTGTTGAATAAGTGTAAAATTGCAAAAGTACAAATAAATACAAATTCAATCTATTTTTGGTGGTTTATTTGGCATCGATGTTAGTTCCACACGACCACACCGGTCCAAATTCCTATTGGAACTAATACGTCCTGGTCCAAAAACAAAACAAAGGAAAAACCAAAATTAAAAAAGTGCAAAATCAATACAGAAAATTGCGTGCTCAAATAAAAAATTTAAGAAAAATAGTGATTACAAAGTTAGTCTCGTCATGTACTTATAACCAAATCCTTAACATGATTGGTGGCCACATTTCAAAACAATGAAAAAGCTTAAAATAATGACTTTATTTTGCTATCTCAAACAAGCATTCGGTTACAAATTGTTTTCAATGCGAATCATCATTATAAGGAAAGCTAATTGAACCTGTGTAACCATAATCACCTATCAGATAACAATTAAGTTTTAACTCACACAGCTTGCTGTCACGTGTGAATCAATATTTACAGTCAAAGGTACAACAACAACGCAAACGGCCCGAAACGGAGAAAAAAAAATCATTTAAGCTATGCTTGTGTCTCGTTTGTTTATTCCCCATGGGCCAGTATGCTTGCCGTTCGCGAACTCTAGTTTCAAGTGGCGTGCAAGGAAAATTATAGAAGAGGCTGAAAGACAAGGTTCTAGTCGTGGCGCGTTTCCTCAAGCCATACGGAGCAACTGTGAAGTGCAAAGATTGACCAGTGCCGGTTAAATCCTTGCAGCGTTTCACCACACGAAACCACTTCACGTTCAGCACGGTATTAAAATGTACCTTCGTACGCACGTGCGAGCGTGTGTTTTGTGGGTTTGTATTATTTGTGTAAACCGCACATTCACGAGGCATTCCCGGTATTTCGGAAGGATCCACCAGGACGAAGGGTTTGTGATGGGCCAAAAGTTGGGCTTGTGTTGCCGATGGTTAGATGCGCGGTCACAACAACAATTTTGGAAAAGTTCTCCAGAGCCGAAGATTAAACTTTGCTATCGCTGGTAATTCGCTCGTACCCACAGTTTGTGGAAAACGCGCGCGGTAACCACCATGTAATGAAAAGCTCAAATACAAACCATCTCGCTGATGAACAGCACAGCAATACGCTCGCCTACTTATACATACACCGGCGTTTTTGTTTTGTTTTTCGTGAACTGTTCCACCTTCAAGAAATATCTTGACAACCGAGATTTGTGTGTGAGTGTGTGTATGTGTGTAAAGGAAAAGTAACGCGAACTCTTCATGGAGATTCCAAATGGGGTTTGTACGGGTGGCAAATCTTTGTAGCTGGGCTGCAGGAAGCAGGATTTGCATATTTTATGTTTATTTTAAGCCCCGGTCTGATGTGGGATAATGATGTTTTGCCGCGGCAAAACAAACGATTCGCCCGTTTCGCTCCCCAATTCGTGTCGCTCTCCTGTTTGCTGGTTGAAGCAGGCAATGGGAACGGGATGCTTCGGCGTTACCCTGCGGGGCCAGTACTCAGGTGGATGAAATGCACCGGGGCGGTGCGATATAGCAATGCGAATCAAATCCTTCGCTCCGGTAAAAGACACAGAGGCACAGCGCAAAAGGGCGCGCCTGTGTGGCAAAAGCAAAAGGGTGACAGGTCCTTGGAGTTGGGTCATATTTCGCACGTAGGTTCGTTTGGGTTTATTTCTTCGCGTGTGGGATTTGTGCAGGGCATTATGCGTACCGCAAAGGCCGTAACCACCGGTGCTTTAAACGCTGTGCTTAGTGGACTTCGTTCCTTGAGTGGCTGGATTTTGTTGAAGTATTTTTCTTTTAACTAGCTCTATTGCAATACGCGGTACGCAAGCTACAGCATATGTTTTTGTTCAGTTGAAGTGAAATTGAAGTAGAACAATTCAACTGAGTTACTTAACTGAACTGAAACGGAACTGAAGCAGGATTACCGTCAAAACTTACACTTACACTTCGTACTAATAAGCATGTAACCAAATCAATAAAAATATGTTTTTTAATATTAAATTATTACAACAAAAAATTATAAAACATGTCCCATAGTACAGAATATGTACAAAAGTAACTTGATATGGCTGTAAAGTAGGGTTTTTCTTCCGTATCAATTCATTGTTGAAAAGCATTGATGAGCTTGAATAAACATGAGGAATAATTAAATAAATAAAAAATGGCAACAAACTGTGCTAATCTAATCTGGAGTCAATATTGTGACCAAACGCTTTAAAACGTGATAAAAGTTCCCCTGCATCTTTTTTACTCCCAGCAGCAGTTTTTCCTGTGCTTTCGTACGCTTGTTTTACAACCGCCAACATCTCTATTAAACTTGGTAATTACCTATATTCGAGGACGCTTCGCTTTGTCATTAGGCTTGCTTTAAGTTCCGACGACACTTTCATACCCACCTATTTATTCGCCCTGCTCCGACCATTCATTAACGGAAGTTTTGCTTTCGCACTGAATGCGAATGCAAAACTGATGCACCGGACCAGCATGACTCGGTGCACATTCAACAGTGCGGTAATTTTCAGCTCTGTTAGTCTCCTAACCACACTACCACAAAAGTTAGTCCAACGAATGAGCAAGAATAGTCGTTGCTTTATCGACTGGTATTGCTTTATTGGTATGTTGGTTGAAAGTTGCGATGTCGAAAACCGAATAATCGATAGCATTTCTGGATGAGTTCCGATGTTATGAAATAAAGTTAGGTCAACTGTGTTACCTTGTTTGGAAATCCAAACAAAAAAACGTGTCTGTAATGACGAATGCGTTACAGAAAACCAATCGAACATGAAGCTTCTTAACTAACACACGTGGCATACCACGCGGTAAATAAAAACTGTACACAACCATTCTATTTCTAGGTCAAGCAGCATTTAACACATCACGGCAAAAGATTTAGCTTAAAATCCACAAATTCCATCATGTTACTGTTTCATGGTCGCTAGTTCGTACAGGAAAATTCTTCGGATTCCGACTGGAATCTTGTTCATGCCGAATCGAGCCACGGTTCGGATGTTCATTTCGTTTCCCCTTATTTCTCCTTAATGTTCCAGATTCCCCTATTTTCAAACAATTTCCCCTTTTCCTAGCAACGTGGGGAAACCGCATTGTGATGAACGTTTGAAAAACGCTTCGTTGTTGCACACGCTTAGTTTTAAGTTATAAAAAGTAAAATTCAAATCAAATTCCTCCTTTATGTCCTTTAAAATTATGTCTTGCTGAGCTTCCATCAGTTCAGGAATCTTCAGTTAATTTTCTACTTTTATCTTCATCATTTCCTTGAACAAAACTTGATGAATTTTTTTGTTGTTTCCATTTTAGATAAGTAAATATCTTATGTATGTTTACGCTTATTTTTACTAACTTCAGTAAAGGTGCAATGTCCAAATCAACAAACATTCGTCGAACAAATCGTTCTACATCTCTTTTAACAGCGTACTGAAGATGACAGATATTCTTCGGGTTGCTGAATATATCTTTCTTGAACTCTCTTCAATAGCTCATCTAAACTGCTGGTAATCAGTCCAGATTATCCATCAAATTATGGCAGTTTGTTAGCCGCCTTTCATTTGTTGTGATTTATGTTACTATATAAGGGTGTTTCATACGACAGGACCGTAAAAATTAAATATTTAGTCAAACATTAGTCAACAAATTACGACCTTGCGATCACCGGAATTGAAAACTGGTGTATACGTAGAATTGATAAACAATACGAAAATTCGTTTTCCATGAACGACAGGTATGTAACTGTATAATGTAATGGTTTGAAGTTTTCTAGATCGTGGATTATTCGGCTATCGAAATTCAAGTAGAATTATTCTTCGTCTATATTCTTTTTTATACTCTTTCGCTATTCTTAGTATTACTGAAAGCCTCTATATATAAATAAAAAAAAATGTTAGTATTAGTTTCACGGTACTAATCTACGATTCCACAATAATTCATTTCGTAGATCTCGTCGTTGTAGCAATTATCTTTGCACACATATAGTTCTAAAAATTATATTTCAAAACTTTGGGGCGGCCCGGTGGTGTATTTGGCAACGGCGCCAGTTCCTAACACGACCGGACCGGGTTCAAATCCCATTCGGACCGTCCCCCCGTAGCACGGTCTGACTAGCCTGCTACGTGGTAAAATTAGTCTAATACGGCCAGTTCCGTTCTAACATAGCAAAAAAAAAAAAAAAAAAAACTTTCGTGTCCGTTGCCGAACACGTCTGAGAAGTTTTCTTCAGCTTAGAATAGACTTCATGTCTCGAAGGCATATGTAGGGACTGGGACTACATAAGTTTTATGGAAACCCAGCTTCGACCATCGCGACATGTGTTTTCTAGGCTCAGGGGATTTTCGTTGAATAGAGAAGTTTTTCACGCACAGTAAAAACACCGTTTGGCAGCTAGCACTCTAGCGTATACCTAAACATTAGTGTTGTTGTCAGTGTTAAATTTTAAACCAAGATAGATACCATTTTCGAATGAAAATTCGATTTGTTAAACCGAATAATGTTCTTTAAAGGTCCGATCATGTATCCGTTCAGTAATCGGATCGATTATCATTTCTGCGTAAATCAACATCTATTGCGTACTCGATGATAGAAAATGTTCAATTTATTCACTCATGTTTTATCACGTCTCTCTTTCTCTCTCTTTCTCTTTCTCTCTCTCTCTCTCTCTCTCTCTCTCTCTCTCTTTCTCTCTCTCTCTTTGGTTTAACGACTTACTTGGTCATGCCGGCTATCAAATGGCTTACTAGACTATTAAATACCACGAAGTTGCATAGTCAGTGCTCACTACGGGGAAACGGCCCGGATGGGATTTGAACCGGTCCAGTCGTGTTGGGACTAGCGCCATTTCCAAATACACCACCCCAATGGTTTTCCCTATTTTTTTTTTTTTTTAGTATGTTAGAACGGAACAGGCCGTATTAGACTAATTTTACCACGTAGCAGGCTAGTCAGACCGCGCTACGGGGGGACGGTCCGAATGGGATTTGAACCCGGTCCGGTCGTGTTAGGAACTGGCGCCGTTGCCAAATACACCACCGGGCCGCCCCCGGTTTTCCCTATAGTTGTTCATTTATATTTGAGTATGATGGCTTATTTTTTTAGCATAAAATTAAAATATCTAAGATAATTTTATGAGATTTATGAATACCCCAGTCTTTGGATAAGCAATAATATTAAAAGGCTTGAAAATTAGCTGGATAAATGATCGGTTATCACCCAGATTGCCTCTTGCGAGGACTTAATGTATTGATGGATTTAGTAAACGATCAGTTCAACGGACAGCTAGCTCATTCGGTCTCGGTTTAAATGCAATCGCTGTAAAATTATCCTTTTTTGAGCATGAAGATGATCCCAAAAACCTGTCCCATTTCAGCCAGAAGAGATCATAAATCGATTGCTGGTAATCTATACTCTAATTTGATAGATCCTAAGTTCCTCTAAAAATGATTTAAATCAATCTAGATTCTGGTATACAAGTAGACAATACAGACAATGCGAATGGTAGATGGCAGGGTTTTTGATACACAATGGAAAATACACAATGGATTGAAAAACAGCGGTTTGTAACGTTAAACAAATTATTGCTATAATTTTGTGTTTTCTTCGAGTGCACCTAACAGAATAATTAAAGTTGAACTAACATGACACTGTGGGAGCTGCTGCGATCAAGCGATGCATATGATATTTCAACAGTATGGATATGATATTTCAACAACTCCAATTTCTTGGCTTTCCTGGAGTTCTACTACCTCGGTACAGTCGTAACTTCGAACAACGATATTAGCAGCGAAATCTGGAGACGCATTTTTCTAGAATATCGTGTCTACTATGGCCTTCAACGCCTGCTGAGATACAGAAGATTTCGAGTTCGCACGAAATCGGTGGTGTGTTCGAGCATGGAGTGTGGAAACGAAGGATGAACAACAAGCTTGCTGGGCTGTACGACGAACCAGACATCCTGACGGTGGCGCATGCCAGTAGGATACGATGGCTGGTGCATGTTTTGAGGATACCCAACTATTGCCCCAACAAGAAAGTGTTCAACAATGACCCTCAGTTCGGCAGAAGGCGAAGAGGAGCGAAGCAAGTTCGTTGGCTGGATCAGGTGAAGCAAAACCTGTCGCTTATCGAGAGTCTACATGGATGGGAGGCTACAGCCAGGGATCGAGAATCCTAAAAAAATATTGTGCTATTACTGCTCCTTCTTGAGCAGGCCAACGAGAGTGAGAGAGAGATTTCAACTGTAGACAACCTCGGATTGTAGCACTCTCTCTCTTTTTGGCTTAACGACCTACCCGGTCATGCCACGTAGTTGCATAGTCAGTGCTCACTACGGGGAGACAGTCCGAATGGGATTTGAACCCGGTCCGGTCGTGTTAGGACCTAGTGCCGTTGCCAAATACACCAACAGGCCGCGGATTGTAGCTAAATAAGCCAAATACGAAAGCCACCACCAGTGGCTCCGATCACATTTCTAAAATTATTTAAAATTTCAGCAGTATTGAGTAAGAGTCATGGGAATAATAAATAGCAACCTTTGGGATTAGCACACAGGGGGCCCAAACCCTCCCATTCATTCATTCATTCAATATAGAAACTTCAATTAGAGAAGGACAACAACATAAGTTTTAGAATGAAGTCTGCCAACCGGTGATACTAAAATTAGAGGAAACTTTAATCTCAAAACTAATCCTTTCATCGGTCGGAGATTCAGATTCTTCTTCGAAAATCAGGTGATTTTATAATAAGTAATAGTAAGATGGTGATGTATAATAACACAAATCTCGTGTATAATGAGCATATCTTTAGGATATTCGGCAATCAATTGTCGGATCCACAGTCTATCATGTTTAGCGCTTTATTCCAACTAGCATATTGCAAAAGATTATTATTGTTTAACCACACGTGTGGTCTAGTCATTTACTTCTTATAGGTCTTTTAAGATAGAACGTTTTTAATTGTTCAGAATATTACATGCTGCTAGACCGTTATGTTATTCTGAACGCGCTGATCGTGCGTTGCGCGAATACGGAAGTACCATATTGAAGACATGTGATCGAAATCCTTTCAGCACTTGATCAAGTCTGCCGTCTCGGACGATACTCAAACCTTTTGAAACTAAGCTTTATACAAACCTTCTTTTCAGCAGACCATCCACTACGCACACTAAGCGAGTCTAGAGGTGAAAAGAAGCCTCCACATTTTTAGAGCCCTTAGGATTATGCATCTTAACGATGGCGGAACTAAAGATGTTAGTGGTGGCCGGCAGATCTAAGGATCCGCGTAGATGCGCTGCAGTCCATCTACTCAACCAATTTGAAATCAGAGTTACTTATTTATTTACTTAGCAGGCGCTACAATCGCTTCGCGGTCTTGGCCTGCTGCAGAAGTCCTCTAAACCTCTCGCGGTCCAGCGCCGTCGTCTGCCAATCCAATGTCGAATGCCAATCGTCATTGGAATGATATGACCAGCCCACCGGAATCTGGCGAGTCGACTTCACACACCGCATAATGTGTGAAGTGTGCACTGTGCATGAAGTGAGCGCACTTTTTGCATTGTTCTGTGCGTTGCGCACAATGAAATGTGCTGTGCGCAAGTTGCGCACTAATTCCAACATGGTCAACATGCTTTTTTTTACATCGAGGGAAATTTTCAAAAGATACGGGCGAGACCGCATGCCGGATTTTTACCGTCTAAAACCCACGATGTGCGCATCCCGCTTCTTCCCCCCATATCGCTATTCGAATACGCTGAATACGAATATCTCTTCCTATTCTCTCTACTCGCTACAGTGTTGTCGACAGGTTTATTCAATTAATAGTATTTAATGCATTTCGGACTTCAAGAATGATTGAGCTTCGTAGATGCGGTAATTTTTTACAACCAATACTTTCAAACAGTAAACGTTTTCGTCAAATTGATTCGCTCGTTTGGTCATCGGATTTTTCTTTAGTTCGTATTTCGAGAATATGAGTCTACTGGAACTATGCTCTCCATGTGGTTCTTGGCTTTTGCAATAGTCACAACCCATTGAAAAACATTTAGAGTCTTCAAGACGCACCATTCGGCGAGATATTGCTGATTAATACGTTGTAAATCTCCTTCTGGGTAAAAAAGCTATGTAACGTACGAAGTACGTAACACTGGGAATCGGTTGTCCTAAATTCCAAATGTAGTCCACGCGAACTAGTTAAAATAAGTTAAACGATAGACGGTTTAAACAATCGCGGTGGGGCCTAACCTCAAAAATGTATAAAAACAAAATTATTTTCACAATCCAAACACATTTCAGGGGCCCCTAACTTGCAGAGCACTGTACAGAGAAAATCGCCTGCTTCCGTTATTACGGCAGAGTTGGAACCTCCCCCGAATGCGGCTGCAGCGTCTTCGGGTCATCCGTGACACTATAAAAACACTTAAGACATAGACAGCACAACAAATAACATAAAAAGAATGATGGTGAGGGAATTCGGATAGGAAGGATGATGAGGAATTGTAGAACAAGACCGTTGTATCTGGCGAATTGGAAAATTCATATAAGTGAGGTCACTGGTAGCCAACACTTCTCAAATTTCTGTACTTGATTGTCTGCCGATGTGCCTGACTGCGCTCAACAAGGAGGGTGGGTCTCGCGGTTTTGAATTCCACGCATGACCACATACGTCTGAGCCAGAGTAATATGTTGTAGATGAGCATTCAATGCAAAATAATGCGACATCATACGTGTGAACGCACGATCTACAGAGAGCTCATCGAACCAAAGCCGCAGGGACACTTGCAGAGAGATCAAAAAAAGGAACCAGCTCGGGTCATCCGCTTCCCACATGCTCTGCCACTGAGACAGAAAAAGTTGCTGGAATTCTTGGACCGAGATTGGTCGGTCGTAAAATGCGTCTTCTGCTTTCTCATTGCCGGGAATTCCACAATGACAAGAGATCCAAATTAGCGAGATTTTAAACGCTTTATCGAACATTGAGCCAAGCAGTTAAATGATTTTTATGGTAAGGAACTATAAAAGTTTGTTATGAGTAAAATTTACCAGGATATCAGCATTTTTTAAAATCCCAGATGAATTAGTTTTATCAACGGAATTACTCATCTTATTAACAACCAGCCTCTGAACTTTGTATATCGAACAATGGTGACCCGTGTGTATATGAGATGTACGTGCTTTAAAGGAGAAAATTCTACAAAAAGGTGTATCACACGGGGAAATTACTTTGTAAGATGGTTTCCGATAATAGTCAGGTGTTAAAAGAAATGTATATTTAATTAAGCATTATTTGCTTCTTCCAAGTACAGTATTTCTATATCAATGCTCATAGCTTTGTAACTACATATTTCTAGTTAAAAAATAATCTACTTCCATTACATGGCCAGTCTAGAGTAAACTGAAGGATATTACACTTAGCGACAAACTAATTATAAAGCTAGGTTGCTTTGCATTATTTATACATTATTTGGTCATTTGGTCCATCTTTGATACGCGCTTTGACCAACATGTTCGATTTGCGGTTTGATAAAACATACCGATTAAAACAATATACCATCATTATTTACTAGTCTAGACGATGTACAACGACTAAAGTATCAATCAATAGACTATTACAAGTTTTTTCTGTTGTTAGACGTAGCAAGTTAATAAAAGAATTAATAATAAATTCAGACGTAATGAATGTGACTTGATCTGAAATATGAAACATAAATTGAAAATTAGAAAAGCAATTGAAATCGACATAACTATGCAGTTAAATAGTATGTTAAACTTTTCGAAAATGTTTCACATCTGTTTTCCTGTGATTCACAAATCTTCTAAAGGTTTTTCTAATTCCAGAGAAAGCTGCGGATCGCCAGTATTCCCATTATGTTTAATTCTCTTTAGCAACATAATGTAATCATCTGGAAGTCCCGTTTCCTTTGCACCGTTGACGATAATATTCATGTATGTTTTTGAAGGCTGCCTTTCGTAGGGTCTATCTTCCGCATCTGGTGCTAGGCAACACGAATTGCGAACCAACTGATAAACACGACAATCCATAGTAGTACCGCTGGTCAACACAACCGGAAGCGTTAAGGCTTTGTAAACGCTATTATGAACACCTTCCTGGCGATCTAAATCAGCTAAATTGCTATTATCTATCTCCCATATGGCTCCCCAAACCTTCTTCCCTTCCTGTTCAACGATTGTTGCCGGAGCTCCTCGCCATCGAGCAGCGTAATGGAAAAAGTCCAAACTATAATCCTAAAATAAAGCAATGCCATGTATAAATTTTGAAAAAGCGTTCATATCATTCAAATCACCTTTAGGTATCCGTAGCCTTTTCGCACTGCACTTGGGTTCTGAATGTGAATTCGTTTCGCCAGTAAATTACTGCCATACGCAAAGTAATAGAACGTTCCGGTGGCCATGGTCAAGTCAACCAAACAAAGAGATAAGAAACCTAGAGGAGAACAATATCGTCATCAGATCGGATTGATAGTTTGAAGTGAACTAAGAATAGAAAAACACTTGCGTTCACTTACCAAGGATGATTGTTGCTGTGTGAATATACTTAGAAGATCTGGAATAATAAGCACTTTACCTGTTAAAACAAATAATCAAACAAGCGAGCTAAATTTTGCTTACTTCATTTGTGCGATTTGTTGATGCCCGCGAAATTCTCAAAATGAAGCTATGTCTTCAGTTGAGTTGAACTTGACTAATCAGTTTCATAGTTCTATGATACAATATTTACCATTCCGGATACTATATGTGTTGTTAATTGGTTATGATGCTAGTTCAGGCTAATAAAAAGTAGTTATTACAAATAAATTTCAACTCAACGTTTTTATATTTCACAATTTTAGCAATTCAAATCAGTTTGAAATATTTTCAAGACAGTTTGAAATCATGTGCTTCCCAAAACTAACCAAATCAACACTCTATCTCGCTCTGCCTTACTAACTATCTGACCTTGCGCAAGTGAGAAAGCATGCTAGTCTTCTCGACAGATAATTTGTTTTGATTTTTCATTACATTGTCAAACCGCATGTGTGTGGCAGCTGTCATATAGATTGTTGCGTAAATAAAATATTTATTCAGGTAGTGCATAAAACACAATACAATGGCCACTTTGGCGAGATTATTTCAACGACTATCGTTTGCGTATGTGCCCAAAGACATTCGCTACACAACCGTTCGCCCCATATCGCTAGAAAGTTTGGAAACACTATTGAACAAACCGAAACCGGGTGGAGGAAAGTCTTACCGGCGCATCGTTCACTATCCGGAGGAGTACACCATTGAACCACTGCGTGTCACGAACCTAGCCGGTAGAGATCCAGCAACGGGACGCCTGGTAGCTAAAGGTATCGGTGGCGGCATTAAGCATAAATATCACTGGATTAAGTGGGTCCGAGATGGACCAAGTGAAGGACCACCACAGATTGAAAAAGTCATCGATGTCTTTGACGATGGATGCCGTACCGCAAAAGTGGCATTAGTTGCTGTGGGAAATGAGATGAAATATATACTCGCCACCGAAAATATGAAGGCAGGCGATTTGTTGAAAACCTCCCGATTCATTCCTCGAATACCCGGTAAGAAATGTTAACCGTTTCATGTAATTCATTGCTGATCGCGGGTTCGTTTTCAGTTCGCGCCAATGAAGGAGATGCCTATCCATTAGGTGCCCTACAAGTAGGCACCCTAGTTCATTGCCTCGAGAAGTATCCGGGACAACATTGTCATCTAATTCACGCAGCCGGTTCATACGGAACCATTCTGCGTAAATTCGGCGAATTGGTCGTTGTACAGCTGCCTTCGAAGCAGGAATTTGCTTTTCAACAAACATGCATGGCTACGGTAGGTCGCGTTTCTAATGTCGCGCACAGTAAAACGCCGATTGGATCCGCCCAGAAAAATCGACAATTGGGTAATCGTCCCCGTTCGGGTCTGTGGCAACGTAAAGATGGGCGGCACGGTCGAAAAGTGCGTCGTTTACCCCCAATGCGCGTAATTTCTCCTCCTGCCGCTAAGCCTACGGATCCCCTTAAATTGACCTTAAAAGTTTGAACATGAATGTTTCTATAGTATATGTGAAAACATTACGAAATGAAAACAAAGTGTAGTGTAAAACAGCGTGTTATGTTTTTTTCTGTGATTTAATAGATTGTTCGACTTGTTATTCGCATCCAATTAACTGCTAGTAATCCTTAACACTTTAACAACGAAATATTATTTCTAAGCCTCGGGGAACACAATACGGTAAACGTCTGCGTAGGTGCTGGCATAATGTACTTCTAATCCTTCTGTAATGAAGCTGGGCAAATCGGTAAAGTCTTTCTTGTTCTCCTCTGGTAAAATAATGCAGTTGACTCCGCTTCGTTTTGCTGCTATTGTTTTCTCTTTGATTCCTCCAACAGGTAATACTTTTCCCATTAGGGAAACTTCCCCTGTCATTGCTACATTCTGCCTAATCGGTTTACTTTTGGCCAGTGAAAGCAATGCAGTAACGATCGTCACACCCGCGCTAGGTCCATCCTTCGGTGTAGCACCTTCGGGAACGTGCAGGTGTATGTGACTAGACTCCAAGAAATTATTAGAGGGATCCGATTGTTTTATAAAGTTCCGTGCAACAGTAAGAGATATCCGTGCTGATTCCTTCATCACATCTCCCAAATGGCCAGTAAGTTCCAGCGATCCATCGCCCGGAGATTGTTTCACGTCCCCAGCATCCAATGCTTCCAATAATTTACGCTTTGCCGTTTCAATATACAATGCAGAACCGCCCATTGCTGTCCACGCAAGTCCCATTACTACACCGGGTGGAGTTGTTTCGTACATTCGATCATGGGTAAAGATCGGTTTGCCAAGCAAATCGCTGAGATTCGTGCCTGATACCTCCGTAAATTCGGCTTCCTTCCGTACAACCTTGAAGGCCACTTTCCGAACAATCTTTTCGATCTGCTTCTGTAAATTACGTACACCTGACTCGCGGCAGTAGCTCTTGATCAGTGCATTCAATGCATCGTCCGTTATTGTTATGTGTTTATCTTCAACTCCACTGTCGCGTTTGGCTTGAGGAATGAGGTACTGTTTGGCAATCGCCACTTTTTCTTCCGCCACATAGCCTATGAAGGTAAACGGTAGAATTAAATGTTGTTTTATTCTTCATGACAAAATACGATTTACATTAAAACCAACTCACCCGACATGTCGATCATTTCCATGCGATCTCGTAAAGGTTCAGGAATTGTATCGATCACATTCGCAGTGCAGATGAATAGCACTTTTGAAAGATCCACCGGCACATCCAGGTAATGGTCAAGGAAATTCACATTCTGCTCGGGATCAAGCAACTCTAATAGCGCAGAGCTTGGATCGCCTTGATATCCTCTATACAACAAAATGGACAATCCGGAAAATATCATTTTAAATTAGTGTGAATTAATAACTACCTTCCACCATTATATTACCTTCCAATCTTATCGACTTCATCGATCAAAACAAGCGGATTTTCAGTCTTTGTCTTTTTCAAACACTGTATCAACTTGCCCGGCATTGCACCAACGTACGTTCGTCGATGACCCTTGATTTCCGCCACGTCCGTCATTCCGCCCACACTGAACCGGAAGTATTCTCTGTTCAGCGCTTTCGCAATAGAACGTGCAATGCTGGTTTTGCCCACGCCAGGAGGTCCGTAAAAGCACAAGATTTTACCTTGCGTTGTACCTTTCAACTGACTAACCGCAATAAACTCTAAAATGCGCTTCTTGATGTCATCCATTCCATAATGATCTTCGTCCAATATTTTGCTAGCTTGATCAATGTCCAAGTTTTCTTCGCTCATCACACCCCACGGAAGTGTAGTTAACCAATCCAAATAGTTTCGTGTCACGCTGTTGAGAAGATAGATGAACATGAAATGTTAAATCATTGGATCAAAGTAGAATAACACACAGGAAAGGACAACGTACTTAAACTCCGAACTGTGGCTTTCCAAGAAGTTTAACTTTGTTAGTTCTTCCTCGATTACATCCGCAACAGCTTTCGGAACCACCTTATCTTTGATGCGCTCCCGATATTTTTCACCAATAGCATCCTTATCGTCCTTTTCGATTCCCAGCTCCTTCTTAATTACTTTCAACTGTTCTTGCAGTATGTACTTACGATGTTGCTGTTTCACCTTTTCCTCCACTTCACGTCCAATCTTTGCCTGAAGCTTCGAAAGCTCAAGTTCTTTTTTCAACAGCGACAAGGAGAGCATTAATCGTTTAGGAATCTATAAACCAAAACATTTGCAGTAAGCACATTTGTCGGTGTTTCACAGATAAATTGATACTTACGTCCATCTCTTCCAATATTTCCTGCAATTCAGCTGGTTCGGCAGCAGATAAAGAAGCACCCAAATCGCACAGATATACTGGGTTATCAACGACTCGTTGATTTTGGTGTAGCATTTGTTGCAGACTTTCGCTAAATCATGAAAATATTAATACTTATTATTTCTGATACGAACTTAATCTAAATTTCTACTCTTTACTATCCTTACCGATATAACGGATTCATGGTTATGATATCTCGAATAGTTTTTATCACTTCCTGGGTAAGTGCCTTCACTTCTTCCGTATTTTTAAAGTTCTCGTGTTTCACGTTTTCGACCTCCACCATGAGCAGCGGTTGCTGTTCACCTTCCTTAAGTAATCGTCGCTTTGGAGCTTCCTCTAATGGCGCTCCGTCGGCCGAGTGGTCGTTGTTGGCATTGCGCATTTGCTTATTTCGTAATTTGTGCTTCCGGCGACGCTTTTCCGCATCCGGTTCGTCTACCGAGACGGCGATTTGCGTGTTAAAGTACGGATATTTTATTGTCATTTCTGATACCAATTGCCATTTGGGGGGACAAAAAACAGCCGATCATGATCAACGACTTCAATATCCCCACACAAAACGCGTTACGATACTTACCCTTACCAACAGTCGGCGCATCAAGATCCTCATACAGCTGACCAATAATTTTTATACGCCGATGTGCTGTTACAACCAGTCGCAAGCGGTCCCCAAGATCTTGCATTTCCTGGATTTGAGCGAATGTTCCGATGTCGTACACTTCCTTCGTGGTTTCCATTACCTCATTGGGGTTATCATCGTCTCTTTTCAGGAAAATACCAACGTACGGTTGATTCAGTTTCACTTTCCTGCGTATAAGATCTATCAACATCGGATTTGTAACCTACGAGATATTGAACATATGTAATCATTATGGTTGATGTATGCATTTATGCCTATATGTTGATCGTACCTCGAGGATTTTCATAAACCGTGGAAATACGGGATTTCGTTTCGTCGCTATTACGGGCAGATGTGGCCAAACTTCGGGTATCGCGACTGTTGCGGGAAGCTGGTTTGTATAATTCACAGATTCTGCGGCAGGTTCGACGGGATCTTCGGAGTTCGTATCATGTTTGCTGCAGAAATTCCTAGAAGTTGCGAGCCAGCTCTGGGGTGATGAAACCGTTCTGCCATTGGTACTGAACCGTATCCATGCGGCACGGAATGTATACGCGTTTGAACAATATGTTCTATGTTCGATATTGCCGACCACACAGGTTGCCGGGCGTACGAATCGTGCAAATTGTTTGATGGAGGTATGCAATGGGGTTCGAAGTATTTGAATCATAATTAGTGAATAAATTGTATGTTCTAGAACACCAGAAACTTTGTTTTGCAACCACAATAACACGGTATTACATCAGAAATATCAGATCCAATTCTTGTAAATACCGCGGCAACGGGAATGTGCTGGAAAAACGTGACAGATCACACAAATGAAAAAAAACATGCTACTGACAGCTTTCATTTACGGCGTTCAAAACAAATGCCGGCGAACATGTTTTTATAATCATTTAGTAACGCATGGTTCGATATCTTTTTTGATGTTTTGGAATATTTTGTAAGTATTTTTTCTATTCAAATAAAATACAGCATGCAAAATTCACGCCATAAACTGTAATGATTTTTTGCCCGCTATCATTCACCAAACACACGCTGTGCTTCACAACATTTTGCTGTCAAACTTCGCGTCGTATGCGAGATTGACAGTTGAACTTTGCAAACATCTCGTGTGCAACCAAAAGATACGCGATTCAATTCGGGATTAAAAATCGAAAGATTCTTTTGTTTTCCCAGCAAAATTGCATTCTGATTTGCTACCCCCTTCAGGGGATGATTGCTGAACATGTTAAAATCAAGACTGTGAAAGTAATTCCGCGGTGCAAGTGTACATTTGGTGGAGCTCACTTTGGGAAAAAGTTATCAGAATCGGAAAAGTTAACCTCACATTTCTGCATCAGCGGGTGTTGCGTTCGGGCTTGAAAGAGAAACAAACCGCCCGAACCGAACCACAAGTGTTCGAAATTTGGACAAGCCCACGCGTCAGTATAGTACGAATTTTAGCGCCAAACGTACAGCACGGCTTGCAGACGATTTAATGAGTGTCATCTTTGTTAATCGCAAGTGTATCGTTTATGTTTGCATTCAGAGTGGCTTTGAGCGGTACCATCGTTTGATCTGAGCGTAGCATTCGCAATAGTTAATGTTTAGGGATTAGCATCATAGACCCAAGCGTGTTGTGTTAAACTGGCCAGTTTCGTGAGAAAATATCGCTGTGTAGTGTGAAAACTAAAGTTTTCTGCTTGATTACGAAAGTGAAACATTGCTAACAGTATAAAACTGACCGTGAATAGGAAAGAGTAAGATGGCTAATCAGCAAGGACTGCAACAACGCGAGACTCTCGCCAGTGGAATGCTGCAACATCAACACAACCAGCAAGAACCGGACGAAGAGGAGGAGGAAGAAGGTGGCAGCATGGATGTGCGACCGAATGTTGGCGCTAAACGTAGATACAGCGAGCTAATGTATGAGAGTGATGAGGACGATTTCGCTGGCTTCGAGGAGGATGCCGCAAGCAGTGAAAACGGTAATCGATTGCTTTTTTCTCTCATCCGTGACTGACACACGTACGCATAAAATATTTGCAGATGAACAGTAATTTTGTTGTCTCATATTCGTATAGATCAATGTTAAACTAAACTGAAAAAATAAGTGTAACGATACCTGGCAATACTCACACATCGATTATTTATTTTTTATCGGGGCAACTTATTTTTTCGATTAAACAATCGAGCAATAAGTAACTATATACAAACAACGCATGATGTGAGCCTACAATTAAACAAAATCTGTGGATCCGTTTAATTACATAATGTATGTGTACAATCCTTATGTGTAACCATGATTTTCCCATACTCTTATTCCAGGTACAATAAATTCTCCGCGACCTCTGGAGATGTTGTTAGAGGCAATTATGACAGCTGTGGAGAAAAAAGAGGCGAAAACCTGTAAACTTGTTGAGGACGACAGTGTATCCGAGTTGCAGAACAGTTTGAAACAGGTAATGATGCAAATAAAAAGTCGTCAACATTCGATAATATATTCATTGTGTGATTGAAACCTTTCAGGAAGATATGGACGTGGTGAGCGGAAGTGCTCTCGGTGAAAGTAACAAAAGTTTGGTGAAAAGAAAAGTAAATGTACCCATAAACACGCAAGATGATATTTATAAGGTACCATTTAAATACGGCTGGAAGCGGGAACTGGTAAGCGCATATTGGATCATTCTATCGCAGCAGCTGTAAAATGTTAAGCAAATGGTGTATAATTTTTAGGTGTATCGAGCCAATATGGAAGGCAGTAAGGATAAAGGTGAAGTGTATTACATTACACCCAATGGCAAGAAATTGCGTACCCGAAATGATATTGTATCCTCCTTGCACGACGATCTCACGATGGATAATTTTACGTTCGCAAAAGAACCTGTTGGAGGAACACCAGAAGAAGAAACGATAAGGTATGATGGTCAGTTTTTACAAATTTACGTTAGGCATCTCATTTTGCTAAGGGAAGAAGATATACAGTCAGTATGGTTGATTGAAAGATATACAATCTGATGATAGAAAGAATAAAAAATGCAGCTTTTGGAAGCATCAGGTTTGAAGAATATCTGGTAAAAAAAATTTTTAATCAATATATGGGAAAATAAGGAATTTAAAGCTCCAGGAGTAAATCCAAAATGGAGTGTTTTCAATGATAAAATTCGTTTTTCGCATAACTACATTTTACAAACCGGTCACAATTTATTGATATTTAGATATGATAGAAGATATTTACGTATGATAATTTTCGCACTAGTTATTAGTTCTTTTAAAACCCTTTCACTTTTATATTGATTGGAGGTATAGGTTATATATATTATATTGGTTATATTGACAATTTTACTAGAACTAGATAACAAGTACTAGCTTTAGGTGAACTTTTTATTTTTGGACGCAAGTGATTTTTAACAAGGCGCCTAAAAGTACCCCATACTCGGCTTTTTTTACAACGCTTTGAAGAAATGCATCCAAAAACCTATATTTTTATCTTTAAAAATTTGTATTTCTTCAAAACAAGTATAAGTATCCCGTTAAAAAATCTTTAAAAAATTGTCACTTTGATTGGGCAAAATTTCCACAATGAGCTATTTTTTACTCCTCGGTGCCGAAGTCGAAATATTGAACATTGCATGATCTGGCATGGAATATCCGTAACTGGTCAGATCTATGCCACCAAAGAAAAATCTTAACGATGTTGGGTGTGTGGTCAACAGTTTAAGATTTGGAATGGAAAACAATCAAATTGAAGAGCTTCTCAACGGAACGTATGGAAGAACTCAAGAAATTACTGTTGCCAAGGAAAAAGTTTCTGCAGCAAAATATAAAATACATCCTCAATCAATCAAAGACTCTTTTCTGGACATTGTTTTAAGAGAATTGCAATGTATTGCAGGTTTTATGCATGCATAAAGTAATGTGAATATAGAAATATTCCGAAAGTTGAAGATTCGACCATGTTACGGAAAGAATTAAACTCATATTTTATGGACATTTAACTTTCAAAGGGACTATTACATTTTAATTTACACTATTACATTACATAACAATATGAACTATTTATAACTGTTATGATAGAAAAGTTATGCATTCAACGATTAATCGCTTTCGTATTACCTGTTTAAATGTTCAAATGATTGCAGCTATCAGTATTTCATCTAACATTTGATTTCACACTTTTAGGAGCGCGAAATCGTATAGCAATATTCCTAAGCGGGCTCCTGCTATGGATACTTCTGGTGACCTGGGAAAACGGGTTCCCAAACCCAAAATGCCGAAAGGAGCAAGTCCACCTTTACCTTCATACAATGCCAGAGCAAGTGCACACGGCCAAACACCACCATCGAAATCCTCTCCATTGAGAACTCATATATCATCGAAAAACAATGCAACTGGTGCTAGCTTATTAGTTTCGTCGAGTGGACAGCGTAGCAATGCACATGCAGCAACAGGAACACCCAAAACGAATGAAAACAATAGTATTTTAGGAAAACAGGCTAAACCATCTGGAAAAAATAAGTAAGTACGGCTAATATTATATATTTTTATTAATTTCCTGGATTTTGGTTACTATCGCTAAGGATGGCCTCAAACACGGTTACATCAAGTACTTGTACAAATACAATTGTACTTGTGCTGATTTGTAGATAAACGGAAAAAGTCCATTATTTGCTGTAGTATCCAAACTAGGAGTGGCATTAATTGGTTACGGCATAGCAAAAAAAAAAAATCTTGTCTAAGATCAAGTTGGTAGTGTAGAAAAATCTTCCTATTTCATACGTCCATCTTATTGTCCAGCATATTTTATATTTATGTCCCTTTTTTGCATCGTATATCTTCATTACCTTATGATATTTTTTTGAATACTTTTGACTACTCTGATGTGGTATTCCATCATTGTCCTTATTACCAAAAAAAAAAAACGATCACGTATTTTACAATTATCGACCGTCTATGATGAACATAAAATACTGAATGGATTCTATCAAAGGGTGGAAACTTGTACAATCCAATGTCTGCCAGCGATGGGGATGATACCGCAGTTGCAGTGTATGGTGTGCTACTGTATGTACCATCCGGAATGTGTGAATGCTACTACAGCAGAAGCGTTGGCTCGACGATTTACTT
This sequence comes from Anopheles rivulorum, assembly GCA_018908115.1. Classification (NCBI taxonomy): domain Eukaryota; kingdom Metazoa; phylum Arthropoda; class Insecta; order Diptera; family Culicidae; genus Anopheles; species Anopheles rivulorum. The sequence goes on from STHB01000012.1 coordinate 912,006, forward strand.
GCAAGGTACGTTTTAAAGAATGCGCTTTCTTCAGACTGTAGATTAGACGTACGACCTCACTAATTGGACTCCATTTAAACGGATTGCTCTTTGTTGTACCTCCGCTAGTCTACGTTCCACATGGCAACGAGTTTGAGAATTACACGATTTTTTTATGATATCCGATATTGAAAAATTATCTTCATGGCTATGTCTTGCGACAGAAAACTGTGTTTATCTATTGTGTTATTCCTTTCAGACAGTTCGAATTAACACAACATTTTACTTCGTACCAGTTAACCACTTACGGCTGATCGTATGAATAATGGAATGGATACATTTTAGTATTTCAGTATTATTCACTAGATAAAAAATGTTTACCAAAAGAAAAATGTATTTACAACCCAGAGTAAATATTGCATCCCCTGTTTTACTAACACAGCATCATCATGTGTATCAAAACTTTCCACTCTCGAACAGTTTCTCGAATAGCTAACTATACTTCTGCCGCAACTATCATTCGTTGTATTATTTTTTCAAGTGTTAGTATTTGTGTTTTTTCACACACTTTTCACAAAAAGTGCGATGGAAATTCAACAAGATTCTTCTGGATGGGATAGACTTTTTTATAACTCAATTGGATTTGGATGAAATACAATATCGGTACCAAAAAATGATCTCGTGTAATAACCATAATAGTGAAGTCGTACCATACATATCCTTCAATGCTTAATATCGGTGGAAGTGTTATTTTGTACATTTCAACGATATATTGAAAGACGTGTGCACAAGTGTGGAGGATTAAAATGTATTAAAATTTTCAATTGCTTTTAAAGAGCTGCATGGAAGAGTCTATGACAGCGGAAATACAGCATCAACAAACGTACAAAGAATCGTTCGGAAAGTTTGGCATGAATACTAACGGAAACGGTAACATCACTACCGAAAAACCGTTGGTTGCCGCAAACAATGGTGGATCTTTGTCATCGAAACTGGTAGCAAAACCGACACAGAACAGTAGTACACCTAAGGAAAAGGCGAAACGCTCTCAACAACAAACGGTCGGGCCTAAACCAGTAACCCCCGCAACGGTTAATGCTTCCGAAGGCCCCAGTGCATTGAGTAATTCGTCCATAAAGGATATTCCACCACAAGATGTTCTCGTTATTGGCACCCATGAATATGTGGTCGTTCCGAAGGGCAAAGCAACGGGTGTGAAAAGCAAAAAATCTTCTTCCAAACCTACAAATTCTCTACCTCAGGCCGCAATGTAAGTAACCGTTCATTAAAGTCCATCAAATGGTGTAGAATTTGTTCGTGTCTTCCCATTTCATAACTACATTAGACATTCTCGCGATGGTGAGGGATCTTGGTTAATAAGCTTCTAACGTTCCATACGCGCTGACCTGACAATTATGCTATTATTATCATGTTATGGTGATTTTCATTTACGATTCGTTCCGCTGGGATGGCAGCAACATATTTTATTTCGGTTTCATCTAATATTATCGCAACCACATCATAACGCATGCAAAAACAGTCCAACATGTATAAATAGCGGGTTTTTTTTTTAGAAAAAAAGCAGATAAATGTAAAAAGTTCGTTTTGTCTGTGAGATTTCTTTCTTCTTTCTTCTTTTCGATTTCAGGCAGAAACCAGAAAACTTTCACTTCCCGTCCAGAGTTCCCCATCCAAACATCACAATTTTCAAAATCTCACATTCTTCATATGAGATAATTGCTAATTTTACCCTTTTTTGTTTTTCCTATGTACGCTGTATTATTTTCATACATTTTGCATAATGTTCGTATGATTTGTGAAGATTAAATCGGAAGAGAATTCTACACACCTAAGCATAATAATCAATTAGATCCATCAATTAATGTGAACAATATTAATGTTTTGTTTCATTATCGTTCTCTGTTTTTTTTTGTCCAATATAGCAAAACCGTCGATGACGGGCGTAAAATGAACAATAATTCCACCACCGGTTCCAGCAGTGCAAAGCAAACCAACTGTGCAACCGATCGTGTATCTGATGACGATACATCATTGACGATGGGTGCAGGAAAAGGGTCTCACACGCTACAAATTGGCCGAAATCCGTCCAATTTTCTATCTGATGTGTCAGCAGGATACACTTGCTTGATGTTGAGCTTCAATTATCTTAAAGTACAAGTAAGTTGCTTATATTTTCTATAGCTTGCAGGATTTAATTGTGATTTTCTTTTGAATGATTTAAGGAGCTGCTTCGCGCCTGCAGTGTGTGTCGTATGTGGAATCAGCTGGGAAATCATCCACGATTTTGGAAAACTGTACGCATGAAGAACTCTTACATCAGTGATTGGGCAGGCATGATCGCTAAGCTACGAAAAAATGGTACAAAGCATCTCGACCTTCGTAAGGTGTTAAACGTCGGCAGTAACGATGAGATGTGGCAAAGTTTCAATGATCATATTGGACAGGCGGATGAAATCAAAGTAATCGATCTGTGTCGATGTTCATCAACGGTTGTGGGCAATCTGCTTCGTTCGAATCCAAATCTACGGGTCGTGAATGCATTGGCAATCAAAAATGATCCCATTGAATTTGTAAATTTCGAGCACGGTGTTAACTTAGAAGAGTTGCGTCTAAAATCTTCTGCAGCCATTTCATTGGAGGGCGATCTACATCAACTGGCAGCATTGCGAAATTTGAAACACCTTTCCTTAACCTCGATAAGCAAACTAGGAGCTACGTCTATAGAAGCATTGGGTTCACTCGTCCTGTTAGAATCGCTTGAGCTAGGCGAATGTACCGAAATGGGAGCAAACCTGGCAAACGTATTGTCCAATCTAACGGCATTAAAACGGCTGCGATTAGAGAAAGGTCAAGAGAATTTCGATATGTTTACCATTTTGAACGGCATAGCTCGTGTGAAAACCTTAACTCAGCTGGAGTTAATCAATTGTGATGTAAAAATGGGATTCGATCGACATATCACTAATTGCACGAATGTGAAAAAGCTGCTACTCATCCCCACTTACGTGTCGCAGTCAGCTGCTACGAATCGCATGGTTTTGAAAGGAATTATCAAGCTACATCAAACATTGGAAACGGTAGTTTGGGCCATAACCGTAGAACTGTTGCGTGTCACAGAACTGTACATCGATGCAAACGTAGAAGATGCTGAAAACCAAATGGGAGGCAGTATTCCCATCTTGAAACCAGTACCGGGAAGTGATGATCCTCCTTCTGCCGTCGGTTCTCAGCTGGATCTTCCTGAGGAGGTAGAAATTGTACCGCTAAAGCGAGTCCATTCTATTTTGAAGCGTAAAGTGCCCAATACGAAGCTTCAAATATTGAAAATACCTTTTAATAATACCTGGAAACAAACGCTGTGCGACTCGTCGTGAAATGTATGGGAAATTTGTTAATGATTCCGCGTACATGTAAATAACTAAAAACGTATGCTACATTTATTTACATGTAGATTATTGACCCTATTCCTATGTGACACTTCGCTGGATGAAAGTTCCGGAATGAAAATCCCGTATGTGAAAAATTGCTTTAATTTTTTTTTATTTTGCGTCACGGCTGGGTAGCATTCTTTTAGTTGAATCTGCTCTTGAAATAGTAAAGGAAGTGAAATAGCAGAACTAGACGCCTACGTGGGTCCTCAAGTATAACAAAATGCAGGAAGGTGGTGTTGTCTCGTAGAGTAAATTTACATTGAAGATTGATTTCAATGATACAAAAGCAAAGTAAATTGCAATTCTCTTTTCAAGTATCGACCAGCAATGTATGGCCTAACAAATACGCCCCTGCCCGGATTGCTAATGTCTTCTTGGCTGAGCCTTCATAGGCTTGATGATGTTCGGTGAGTAAATGCCAACCAGGGCTAGACAGGTTATTACTAGCAATGGTTATTAAAAAGAGAAAAGCCCTTTTACGTTTTGAATGAGCAGTGTATTTGTTAGTTAACAGAAAAAGCGTAGAGCGTGAGGCTAATTATAAGACAAGTGAGAAATGTAGTCGACTAAAAGGTGTACATTTTAATGTCGAATATTGTGCAACTGAAAATGCTTCACTGTTGTACAGAGCAAAAAACAAGGAAATTAAAAGCGATAAACAAAACCATTAAACAGTGTTCTGTCAATGATTTTCATTCGAATTAATTCAATTATGGCATACAATAATAAATCTCAAGCAATGATGAAAGTAGGTAAATGAACAATTAAATCACTTACGATTAACATTACGATGCTTAGCTGTACTTTTTAGCTAATTTGTAATTATTAGTAATGTGATTAAAGATATCGTAAACTTCGAAAGGTTCTTTATTAATTTAGGCTTTGTTGCTGTTTGTTTCTCCTTTTCCAAGGCTCTTGTTACTACACTCCGTGAGTGATTATTTTTTTATTTTTGTGGCTAGCTTTCGATCTGCTGCATCGTTGCTTGTCTTTCGTTTTTTCGTTGCTGTTGGTTCCCTGAAGGTGAATATGTTTAAAAGAAAATATATGAAAAACAAGTACTTTATCGCAGTATATGCTATTTTGCTTACCTGACTGTCGGCATTTTAGAAAACATTGTATCGTATTCTGCATCGGAGCCATCTTGATCAGATAGTATTTGCACAATGTCGTGATTGGTACTCTCGGGTGCATTTTGCTTATTCGCATCCTGCTGATCTTTCCATTCAATTCCCAATACCTGTGTCGGCTTGGATTTCACGTAACAACGGTACTCTAAAGCCGTTCGATGAGCATGATGAACACGTACATACCGATCTAGACATCCCGTAAAAAGATGATTTCCGGACGGATCAACCCGGATAGATGTTACCGTACCAGTGAATCCTTTATATACGTGAATATGATTTTTCATTCTCCGCAAGTCAAATGCTCTCACTCCGAAGGTAGTTGTGCCAGCATAAAGATAGTCGCCGTAGGATGCCAAGCATGAAAATGCGAGCTGATCGTCTGGGTCTGATGATGTGAAATCTTGTACCGGCCGCCTGGTTGGTCCTCTTGTGTCGTATAAACGGACGTATCCGTGACGGGAGCATGCTGCGATTAGATTACGGTTCACAAATACCACATCATTGTCCCATACGCTTTGCTCCAATTCTAGCACTTTCTTTACGTTTTTTGCCTGGAAAAGAACTTTCTGCGTTTCCAAGTCCCAGAGCTTAATGATTTGCTTCAACAGTTTTCCCCCTGTTACCATGAGCCGATCATCGTCCGCGCAAAGACGTAACCGGGAAAGATTTTCACCGATACTGAACTTCACTGGTTCGGGGTATTTTACGATTTGTACTGTACCATCAGCACATCCAACGACGATACATCCATTGCTTCGCCCTAGACCTACTACTTCATCGGTACCAACCTCAAAGTTGGATATGCTTTCCTCTTTTGTGCAATTGAAAACCTTCACACAACGATTCGTACGTCCGATGAGCAATTCTGTTCGATCGGCATTACCGAATTCCATGCATGTAATCTTCGACGTTTTATTCAGAACCTCTATCGGTTGCAGATTTTGTTGTTGGAATGGGTCGTCGGCATGTAGATTGATTCCTGTCGAGAAGACAACACGAAACAATAGGTAACACACGTTGCGCTGATGTCTTTCGTATAAAATAGGCTTACGTTTGAATGATCCGGTGTGGGCTCCAACATATATAACATGTTTCTCCGTGTACGTGGGACACTTTGCATTCACGGAAGCGTATTTCATCCTGTTTTCGGTTAAACGTTAATATCGGATTGAAATTGCTCTTCTTCTGGCGGCGAGTTGATTCGTCGAACACAAAGCATGGTAAACAAGAAAGCATGGCCGTTATGTCAGTCAACGATGCTTGCTGTCAGAATGTGCGATGCTATCGAAATGCACATCATTTGAAATGTAAAATAATTTGGCTGCATTTATTATGTGTAAACATATTTTCCATGTTCAAACCATGGAGCATTTTTGTTTCATTTGATCAACTTATCGTTACACTTATATTTTAGGAACGATGAGTCAAACGCTTCACATTTCGTTGCAACTGGCAACACTGCGTGTGTGGAAATATTCGCTGACACCGTCATTGCCCAGATAGCTGTCAAAATAGCTCTTTTCATTGGATTAAAATTTATGCATCAATTACGACTCGCTTAAAGTTTTTCTCTATTTCCCTCGAAACTGTACCAATTTATCGTACATATTAAAGTTTTGCTAGGAGCCCGGTGTCTTGGTGAACTGGAAGCTATAGTGAAACTCAGAACATCATTAACTTATTAGTTATTCCGTGTGTGCACTAGCATTATCGCAGCAATTCATCATGGTTGATGTTGCTCGGCAATTACTCGATGAATTGATGGGAAGGAACCGTAATCTAGATCCTTCAGCCTCTGCAAAAGAAGTGTCGTGGTCTGATGAAGAGGTACAGTGCAGATTTAGTACGAACGTATCATTACATTCACTTCCATTGTTCTTTATTGTTTCAGTTTTGTCCATACTTTTTGGTGAAGTTTTGTCCGCACGATCTGTTTGTAAATACCCGTGCCGATTTGGGCCAATGTACCAAATTGCACGACGACGAGGCGAAACGGTTGTTTGACGAGGCAAAACCCTGTCGCAAAAAAACGCAATATGAAGAGGACTTTTTAAGATTTTGCACCAATATGATCAACGAAGTGGACCGTAAGATTGTGAAAGGTAAGCAAAGACTTCTTCTTATGAACAGCAAAACGGAAGGAGGACGCCCTGTACCTAAGCACCAGGAGCAACTAAATTCCCTTACCGAACGGATCAATAAACTCGTGCGCGATGCGGAGGAAGCCGGAACACGAGGGGATGTGGAGCAAGCACAGGTAGTCTCGCGAGTTAACAGTGTAATGAATCAATTGTACAGCACTTTCAATGTATTTTTTTCGGTAAGGGTTTGATGGAGCAATGTGACCAGTTGAAGGAGGAAAAAGAAGCTTTGTTAAAACAGCATGAATCAAACGGATGGTCAGTAACGGCGGAAATCGCAGCCTCGCAGGAGAAACAAATGGAGGTGTGTGAAGTATGTGGAGCGTTTCTCATTGTTGGCGATGCACAACAAAGGATTGATGACCATCTTACGGGTAAACAACATCTAGGGTATGTAATTAAGGAATTTGGTTTTCGTGCTAAAACATAGATAAATAATTACATTTCGAATCTTTAACTGTTATTTGAGCAGATATTCCAAACTACGAAAAGCTGTTGATGAAATGTATGAAGCGAGGAGGAAAAATACAATAAACCTTGAGGAACGCCGTTCTAAGGATGATGATCGGCGCAGGCGAGACAATCCAAAACGTGAGGAACGCAAATCACGGTAGGTCCCAAAGATAGATTTTATTTGTTAGTATTCTGATGTTGATCTATTTACATCTAACTGTGTTACAGTGAACGAGAAGATCGCTATAGTAACAAACGTGAAGATAGAGATCGTAATCGTTATAGGCGTGATCATCGAGACCATAAGGATCGATCTGATCGTTATGATAACCGTCAACGAGATCGTCACAGCAGACGCGGTAAGCAATGTTAAACGTTGCATAGTTGTTTTCTAATGGGATAATTTCTAACATTCATCATTCGATATTGTTTGCCTCCCATAGATCGTAACGAGCGAGATCGCGATCGCAGTCGTAGTCGTAGCTATTAAGAGATCATCGAAGTCAGATCTAATAAGTAAATTTGCAGCATGAAGTAGTGCAGTCGGATGCGAAATTCTTCGTTCAGAATCGTTTTCCTTCATATGAGGTATCCCTACTAAGAATAGAAAAATTAAAAAAAAGTCCTAAAAAGACCAATATAAACGATATCTAAACAATCGTAAAAAATCTTCTAGTCCACAAGGTAAGCATTCGTTACAACTGTATCATTTAATTATTAATGTTTTATTTAATTATTTTTTTACATTGCGAATTACCTGTTGTGTGTGCTATCACTTTTGACGCGATCAAACCAAGAAAGCGCTTGTTTAAGCGTTTTATTCTATTTTAGGTATTTACACAATTAACATCAACCTATTTATGTAGTGTGAGATGTTAAAAGAAGTTGTTCATAATTCAGTCAACGTTTCACTGATGGTCCGTTCATACAGATAATTACATTTGAACGACAAAATCCCATTCAATCTTCATTTAATCAACCCGCAGAAAGCGTTGTAAAAGTCACCAAAATTTCTTCTCCTTGTTTTGAGAGCAATCGAAGAACAATTCCTTGTTGCATATTAAAAATTTGCAAGCTGTTGACCATATCTAATTATTTTGTGTATAAATTCTTGGTTAGAACATGGCAGGAATACATGGTTCCTATAAGCCAACGATCCGTTTGTTGGAAATTATGGTTTACCATTACCAAAGTAAATGATTAACAGATGATACGCACGGTATGTTTCGTAATCATCTGGTTTAGCGTATGGTTACATAAAGCTAGTCACGGTAAGTGCTGCTAATGCTTGTAGAATGTTCGTTAATGATATAAGTGCCGCTTGGTGCCAATAATAAGGTACAACAAGTTACTTTATTCAACTATAAGACCATTTTACAGCACGATTCTTAATGTTCTTCTTTTGCTTAACTCAATAGCAAACTTCAAGGCATTTGTAATATCAGCAAGCTCTCGCTAGAAATAGAGTACTGTGCATCCGTAGCTTATGCAGTTTGAATGATTGGTCTTGGTAGGACACCTGACATAGGACTTGCAGACGAGGTAATTGATGCCTAGTTGTTTATATTTCCAAAGGAAGGGTTAAGCGAAGCCATGAATGTACATCCTTTATGCTTCTTCGTTACGCAGGATAAACAGCGAGTCTAAATGAGAAAGAGAACAGTATGTCCCTATCCTGTTGCATTGATAACGTTGTGTAGCCATACATGCAACGTCTGTGTACTATGTTTGGTGGATCGAAGCAAAATTTATCGAGGTAAATTTTCATTGTAAAGAAGTTCTAGTTGATGTAAAATACTGTCCACAGCATTGTACTATGTATAAAAACTTCCTGCCGGCATAACCGTTGAAGGTAATTGGATTTACTGTATACACTGTACTTCATGCATAATCATTGTATTCCAGAATGAATGGCTTTCGATGAGTTAGTTAAGAGTGCAAAGTGGATGAATGTGTTACTTTATCAATACTCTTAGCACTTTTCAAATCTTGATTGTTAATATCCGGTAATTGATGTTCATCGTGTTCGCCTTTGTTGTTTACTTAAGTTGTCGAGGTGCCCCGTTAGAAATGTTGACTACGGTATGTTTTAAAAGGTCGTTTGTCGAAGAATTTGGAACCGTTACATTATGTAATATCAAGTTACGTCGTCGCCGCCGATGCTGGCATCAAACATCTACAGAATCAGCAACCAAAATCCATGCCCATGCTCAAGCATAAGGGCAAACACAGCTACACAACTGCTCATATTTCGCTCGAGTTCGAGATAGAGCCGCCTATAACAGTTCGCCATTTATACTCAATTTCAAAAATGATATGTATCGAGGTATTTATTCACATAGTTTGTATATTAAATATTTTTATTTTCATATTTTCAGTACCTTTGTCATGTTAAATTTTCAACTACTGTATTGCAAATATGACAAACTTTTTAATATGCCTGATTGCGTTTATCTATACTTTTTCGTAAGAAATAAGAAAAACCAATTATTGCATTAGCATTAGATTATTGCGTAAAATTATTGAATTAGCATTAGATATCCTTGCATATATTTACATCTAATAATTATTGTAATAAGCAAAACAATATTTATGCAATCTTCATACATATTGAAGAGTTTGTCAATAATAAGTCATTGAAGTAAAGTGCAAACAATTACGTATTCATCTCCTCAAGATAATGTGTATAATGATATTGATTTTGTTAACTATGTTTTCATTTTGTTAATTCGACGGCCATTTTTCTGTTACTATATTTGCAGTTGGATCACTCGTCATCGTCTAAGCTGATGCGATCATGTTAACCTTTCTGAGCAATATGGTTATGTTTACGATTTGGACTGGACATCTGAGGAAAAATGGTTGGATATCTTCTACAACAAACCAGCAGGTAGCGTGACATTACTAATTATTTCGTCTATTTAGAACATTAGCAAGTGATTTGAGCCAAACAACTTATTGAAAATACCGCAGCAAGCTCAGAATGAAGTACGGAAAAATTGAAATATTGGTCCCAAGCTGATATATTAGGCTTGATGTTCAGTTAAAGATTGATTGTGATAAGTTTCCAGAAATATATCATTCAATGGTATCATTATTTCACCTGTTTCGCTCTATAGACTTGTGCTGTTGACAATGTTGGCATTAACATCAGTTTAATGTTACTGTCGGCAAACATTAAAGCTATCTAGAACATAATTTGCTGTTCAAGTAAAGGTAACAACAAAACCATGATCTGTAATACACTTAAGCACATGTGCTGTAAAGGTCATCAGTTCCAACGAAAATGATAAAACACAAAGCATAATAATGGTATTGAAAAAATGAAGAACAAATGTAATTCTGGACATACATGCATACCGCAAATGAATGTATGTAATTTGATGCATTAATTAAAGATTACTAGTTGTGTTGAGGCATATGTAGCAATTAATTCAAAATATACAATTCTCCCAAATTTTTTAATTTGTCAGTGGCATAATTAAACGATTGTTTCATAATTCGCGGTTAAATTCAACGGTAATCAGGTAAATACCTATAAAAGGATATGAAACTGTGTTGGAACAATTTGGCATGTAACTACAGAGATAAAGCACATTAAACCGATTGCTGCAACAAATTAAATCGTGTTATAAGATGAGAATTTGAGATATGAAATGTGTGATGGAATTGGTAATTTTAACAATCCAATATTCAACATCTGCGTATAGCGTGACAAAATTCTAATTTAATTAAAACATATTACAAAAATCATCTTCTCTTCAAGATTCAATTTACAATATAAATAAAAACTGATTACATGAATTGAATTATATTTATCATTTTGTAATAGGCTGATAACGTCCGAAAACAAACATGGCATTTTGAAAGTATTAATCGAAAATCCGCTCGTGGACAATAATAAGAAATATTTAGGCGCTTTTTGCCTTCCTGATTGTGACCGATCAGAAACTTCGAATCAGCTGAGATGAATCAAAATGATCTGCACATCAAACTTTAGAAAACAACTTTGTTTTGTAGATGTTAATCACATCAGATATTCCATTAAATCCATCGATCATCACGCCCCATAAGATTGGCTGATCAATCATTACGCGCTCTACACCATGTTCAATCAGTTGAACAACTTCGTCTTCGGTAAAACTACTCCCGCCCGCGTATAAAGATGTTTTAAAGGAATAGCGCTTTATCGTCTCGATGGCATCAATCTGTCGTAATGAAGAAACACATACACATTTTAATGATTACTTTGTGACTGAGAAAAAATTGTAATACACTTACAAATCTGGGAAAAGGTGTGTATTCATCAATGACAACACTAACAGCATCTACACCTGCACGAACAGCTTCGAAAACTAGTTCCTTCTGCGTGATCGGTATGTTGACGATAATTGAATTGTTCGTAAGACAACGAAAAGATTGAACGATGTTGGTTATACACTGACTTTGCTCTAATGACGACTGCACCTTTTTGTATCTGTATGTGCCGTCAGCTTCCATTGTTTCAAGATCGGGAAAACGGATATGATGGATATCTGGGTATGCAGGAAATATGCTCTTAGCTAAATGGTAAGGCTCCATCAAGGACAGTACAAAACCACTAAAACCACACGTTTCTGCTTTTCTCACCAAAGAACGTAAAATCGACACATCTACGAACGGGAAAACCTCAAGCCACCGCATCGAATCTTTGAAATGCATAGCATCGAATGCATTTATCGACAGAGGCGATCTTAGTGTATGAATATATGGAATTCGGAACCGTTCAGCCACCTTTGCCGCCATGAGATACGCAGATGAGTGACGCTGAAGGACTGCAGTTGTAAGAGAGAGGGGCCCTATGGCCAGTGGTAGTATCTCATCTAGCTGACAGTTGTTTGGAATATCGCAGGCGAACGGTTACGATCCATCGTGATGTACGTCCAATTGGATACTGAAGAAATACTAGCTTGTAGAACAGGTTTTATGAATGAATTGAACCAATGTTAGAAGCAGTTTAATATTTGCGGAAGAGGAATTAAGTATTTGTTCCTAAACACAACACCAACACAATTGCAACAAAACGATTATCAACAATAGATTTAGTTTCTACAACAATTTTAGAGACAAGATTGGAACATTAACTTTCATCAACTAACGTGTATGGTTCGCAGCAGCAGCTTTAGACAAGTTAATGGCTTGTCCTTTCTCGTATCTAGAATCTTCGACAGTTGATATTCGGTTCAACTATATCGAGACTTATTTGTTGCAATGCAGTAAGGAGCTAACACACGACCAGAGTGTAGCATGTGAGTTAGGTTCAAACTAACTATTACTCGCAACGACTGCGAGCGGCCAAAGATGAAAATTTATTTTTCGTTGTCTCGTAGTAATTGCAATTACTTACTTGCTGGATGTTACATTATCGGAACATGAGTCTTTGACATGAATAATTATTTGTTTGAATTCGTGGTTCTTTCATTCTTTCTTTTTGTTCTTGTTATTAGTTTATTAAAAATTTCGCAAGTTCTATTAAATGACTTATTTAAATCAATAAATATAACATACCTTCCGACTGTGTAATGCCAAGAGAAACGGTTACTTAATACAATTACCGCCCTCTCCGCTAGAAAGGTTTTGCATGGAGTGTGATTTTAAACGTCTTGATGAAAATTCCTTTCTATTGATGACGGATCTTGCGGTTTTTACATTTCCCTCCGAAGATGGGCATCCCGATGAAGTATTGCCGTTACATTTTGACAAATTGTTGGTGTTTGAACGAAATATGCCTCGAGGAACGCTCAGCTGCAATGGGACATTTCGATATGGAGGAGGTACTACTGCCGATGATAGCTTCGGTAGGAGATGCTTAACTTCCGGACACGATTGCCCCTCTGTGGTTGGTATATCAACGCTACGCTGCTGAAACGTAACCCGTTCAGATAGATGTTCCGTTCGCATACCTACATTTTCCACATCATCGCGCTCTACACTCTGCACGGTATCCCCGTCGTACGTTTCAGTGTTACTTTGGCGATCGCGGGATCGATAACGATCGCTTCGAAAACTTTCACCACGCCAAGATCTTTGCAACTGATCTGCTACCGAAGGATAGTACAGCTGCACCTCATGACAGACGTGTTGTGGTGTCAAATCAGCCAACGTACCACAACCAGCATTTAGCATCGTAGACTCTAGCTCAGTTTTCAGTATGTCCAGCACCTCCTCAACTCCCCGTTGTCCGTTTACGGCCAGCCCATAAACTGCTGCTCGTCCAACAAATACCATGCGTGCACCAATTGCCAGAGCCTTGAAAGCGTCAGTACCTTGACTAACACCACTGTCTAGCATAACTTCGACGCGACTTCCAACGGCATTCACTATCTCTGGTAGGACCTCAATCTGCAACGAGATATCATTACTATATAATGGCTAACCGATTTTCCACATGGAGGTTTGAATAAGTTAGTGGTTTTGTCATAGTGCTTAAAGCCAAATATTCAAATTCTTTCTATTAATTTCGATTGCTATGATTAATGTGATAAAACTATGCCATTCTTGGTAGAGAGATATATTTACCGCTGCAGGTGCATAATCAAGCTGACGACCTCCACTGTTCGACACGATCAGTCCATGCACGCCAATGTCGGCGGCAATGATTGCATCGGCCCGGTTAAGGATGCCCTTCACAATGACCGGCAAAGTCGTGATGCTCATCAACCACCGTATCGCGTCCCATCCGAGGCTAGGATCAAGCTGACTGCGTACATAGTCCAGCACGCTAGCCGAGCATGACTTTGCCTTGTTGCTTCCGTTTGAAGCATTTCCACTCGGAACGAAATTAGCGCACGTCACCTTCGCCGGTAAGGTTAAGGGGTTTCGGCGCTCTGTTCGACTCAGTCCTGGTGCCGGTGTGTCTACGCAAACTACTAGCGCCCGGAACCGTGCTTTCTCTGCACGACGAACTAGACATTCGGTTAGTTCCCGATCTTTAAAGATGTACAGCTGAAACCACTTTGGTGCGCGCGGTACTGCTTCTGCTAGTTCCTCGATTGATACGCTTGACAGTACGCTCAGCACGAAAGGAACACCGTAGGTTCGAGCCGCCCGTGCCATAGCTTTCTCACCTTCTGGATGCGCGAGACACTGCAGCGCAACGGGAGCAATGCCGATCGGCATACGATAGCTAACACCGAAAGATGTCACTGCTAGCGAACGGCTACCTCCAATCCGTTGCAAGCAACGTGGTCGTATAATTAACCGATCAAAGGCGGCGCGATTGTGTGTGACGGTTCGTTCACTCGCAGCTCCGCCACGACAATAGTCGACGACGGAGCTGTCGGCTGTTTCGCACATACGTCGCTCATAGTCGGCCACCGAAGCTAGTCCGCAGCGAAGACTTTCGGTTAGCGCCGGTGACCGCTTCGTTCGGAAAAACTGATCCAAAAGCATCCGTGCTCGGGCACTTCACACAATGGTAATTGTAATTAACCGAACGCCAATTATTAGTCCAGTTCTGGCATTGATGTTCACTTCTAGATGGACGTCTGCAAACTGGCATGCATTTAATTCTAAAGGTTTCGGTAGCAATCGCCCACCGATCGCTCGCGGCTAAGCTCGAGCTATGCGCCAAGTGGTGGGAGTGTAAAAATCCGCGTTACAAGTACATACATACGTTTACTAACATAGTAAGGTTTCAACTCTTGCTGACTCAAGTGTCCAATTACTTGAATATAATCAAAAAAATCAAAAGAAATAAAAAATTGTTCACCAAGGCACCTCCATCTGCAACACAGTCTATTCTGCTTATATGTAAAAAAAGGGAAAAACCAGACATAATCAATATCATCTCTTTCTAGTGGTTATACAAAAAAGGCAGTATGCAGAAATTAAATAAAATTAAAACTTCCATTGAAAGGATCGCATCACTTTGTTTGGGTGTATGTTTCTGGTTCATATATTTACGTGTATATGTTTTTTTATACAACTTTACATTATAATCAAAAGCGATGCAGTCATTGTTTGTTCGCCCGTTCAAAGCATTACATTTTCCTTTTTGCCTTTTGCGTAATGCTATTATCTGTAGCGTTTTTCAATTTGCATAAACACTTTCGCTTTATTTTAAGCTGTTTATCTATTCCGGTGCAAAAAGTCTCCAATTGCATGTATTCCTATGTATGTTATACCTTTCTTCTTGTAGTTCGCAAATGTTTACTGTCTTGTGCTGGCTATTACACCTTCAAACCTAGGATAGGTGGCACACTATGGAACGATTGATTCGATGTGCGTGCGATTCATGTAAGCGAATTACACTTAACAAAAACATCCAAGCAGGAATATTCATTCTCTTGGTAAACACTTTGTATGGGTCCATTCAGCAGTCCACCAGCCAGCAAGAATGGTCAAGTTTTGCGTTACACGCTCCATTGCTCAATATGTAATACACCGTAATGAATGCACTACTAAGTACAGTAGCAAAGGTGCGTTCGTTCTTTACCCTTCTTACCGATCCGTGTTAAGGGCAGATGAAATTAAATGCAAAACACCAGTGCCAAAACACAATTGAACATAGCTAATAAATGAATATCTTTGTTCCAACCAATTTTTGGTTCAATTCTATTTGAGTTACTGTTTTCGTGTGATACTTTTAACCATTAATAATCTTCTGCTTGACAATTACCATTGGCAAAATTTTCCATTTATATATTTTTCATTTCTATGGCAAAGGATCGGATTTTTTCATAAATTATTCCGTACTGTTTGCACATGCAGATCATGTTGTACAGGTGTGCTGTAGATTACATTGTGGTTCCCTTACATGTTCTTGAATGGTTGGTGCATCAATGTGCAAAAAAGACGTGTAGCAAGTCGTGTTTTTTTGCTTTTCTTTGCTTTGCTTTTGCGGTGTGATTTGTAAGTTGTTGTATCTGTTGTATATTGATATTTTGTTCATTTGTTCGCATCTTTTACATGACTTTGTCGTTTTTTAGCCTATTATTCATTCAGTTTTAGCATATTATTCATTACAACGATGCTCTTGCTTAGCCGTCTTGTACAATAATTCTGCGTCAATCGATTTTTACCATTTTGTCCACCACGTTTGTTGGTTGGAAGGTAAAGCTTTAAGCCTTTACTTTATAGGTGTTACTTTGAGACAGTCAGAAGCGATTCTACCCTGTTCGATCTAAGCATCGATTTGATAGCGAATTATTTGTTTGCTAGTTTCGTATCCGACTGTACTGTTTTGTGAGGCTATGGGCAAGATTGCATGAAGTGGTTCACATCGTATATGTTATTGCTGATAGAATGAAGAAGTTGATCTGGTACAATCGCTGGCGGATTGTGGATTCAATGCATAATTTATGTACTGAGAAGAGTATAATTTTGTCTATAGGAGAGAAGCAATTTGCAGTAAATCGCTCCCTGTTTGGCTTTATTTTTCTGTAGAATTATTTCGTATTCTGTTTGGTGTAGGGCCGAGATTTGCAGGTTAAACATTGTTTAATTGTCACAATTGGTGCTAGTTGTGTACACTCGTGTAATGCGTATAATCTTCAACCACGCATCGTAGGCTAGCTAGCGTCTTGAATGGCAAATAGGGTTTGGGAAAGTGTTACGCTTTCACCGCATCACGTATGTACAACAGCAATAAAGCTAGTTCAAGTGTAGTTAGGAATTTTGTTCAAAACCAACCAGAAAAAGAACGTAAATTTTCAAAATGTATTATCAAAACTTTCTTGACTAAGGATTAATATGAAACCGCTTTCGGTTAATGTTGTCCAATTGATTTGGAATGATACAACCAAACGTTAAGTCAATTGAGAAATACACTGCAGTATACTGTATATAATTTTGTTCAAGCCATTTATTTAAATCATACGTAAACGGAAATTGTTCATGGGTGACAAACCGGTGGATCAACTGTTTTTTTAACTAAATTATTCGCTTTCGTTACAATTCGGTATAGCTAGTCATAAAAAAGAGCAAAGTTACATGATATTAGCTTCTGTTTGTTTGTTTGTTTTTCTTCCCCCATTACTCTCCTGGTTGTATTGTAATACACGATTGTTTCTTGCAAGCTTCATCAAGCCATTTTTACCTATAGTATCGATTATGTGTTATGCTTCATGTTTGTAACATTTTTCCTTACTGTTTTGTTATATCTCTTTGGTAGCATAAAATAGCTCGATGTGATACTGCTTTTCGACGCCTTTGTTTACTTATTTCGCTTTTAGATGATTTTTGGTACCTCGGACCAGCTGCTACTTGTAAGCTTCAACAAAAATATAGCAAGAAATATAGCTAAGAAAAGCTTCTCTTCTGTTGGTTTGTTTGTTTCGGTGGCAAACCGTGTGCCGTACTCTGTTCCATTTAAATTCCTGATTCATGTTTCCGGTGTACAGTTTATGTGTTTACGCTGTATATCGAATATAGCACAATTGGTCCATGCAATGTAGTACAAATGGAAGGAGCATAGGGTGCACTCGCAATCCGAAATCCTAGCAATAGTTTAACGAATTGAACGAAAAACAAAACTATTCCAATGATCTTTGCTATTCTAATATGAGAACTTAATGACGAGTGGTATTTTTGAATTTGAGGAATAAATTATGCCATATGTGATCACTGAGATGGTTCGATGGGTGGGTAAAGAACCTGATCATCCACTCGACTGACCTGTGGATTCCCATCGGAATCGTATCTTTGCGTAGCAAGAACAGAACAGACCATCCGTGATACGTGATCAGTTATGGCAAGCATGACCTAACGCCACAAAGGAGGCAAAAAATGTCTTTGTAATTAAAATTAAATTAAGAACGCGTTTCAACGTATAAAAACCACAGACAGAAAATTCTCAGACAGTAAGCCTCTGTATACTATTGAAGCGGAATAATTGATCAATTTGGTAAGGTTTTTGCACGCTTACATAGGCGAAACAAAGCATACAAATAGACGATCGACAACATCTTAGGGACGTTACTGAAAGGACGAATACGTGTTCCCCTGCAAAGTTTGCAGAAGACATAGGGATGGAAGTAACTAATCCTGGGAGGGGTTTGGTTTTCTTTTTTTTTACAAATAACTTTTTTCGCTATATCTACGTCGCGAGCCTTTGGTTGGTTGGTTTTTGCTGCATCTTGTTTTTTCCACTTCAACAGATATCTGTTTGTTCTCTCTTTTCTTCTAAAAACTTTCCTTGCATTTCCATTAATTTGTCTGCTCTGTTAGAGTTTTTATTTCATTTGCATTACTTCCCTATCGCTCATCGCTTTTACTTCCTTCTTTGTCTTATGAATTATTTAGAATAGTTCCTAAAGCGAACGTAATCTGTTACATAGCAAAAATAATACATATATGTCTATAGTATCGTCACTTTCATATCCGCATTGTAAGCACCGCTACTATCGTTACCAACGAGGCGGTAGCTATCACGTATCTTTCGGAAAATCAACGGATCGGTTTACGTACACGCAAGGCAAAAGGCGTTACACAAGCGTTTTTTTTTTTCATCATGTTGTAAAACTGATTCTCCTGGTGCATCTAGCATTTTATATAGTTGTCCAACATTTGTCCTACTCGGGTTTAATGAAATGTTAAATAATATCCTCTTTTTATGTCCTGTTCTTTCCTCCGACTATGTTTACTGTTACTTGCCCTGTGTTTTTCTCTCTCTCTCTCTCTCTTTCGTCTTTCTTCTGTTCCTTTACAAAAATATATAGGAGTATAAATGTATATACACCGAGCGGGAAAATATATTTAAATTGAACGGCAGTTTCGATTTACTAACGGTTTGCTTTATTCTAGTGAATTTCGTTGAAAGACATGCATAACATATAAGACTGAATATTGAATCACACAGAATTCAAATTCGATTTAAAAAAAACTCCCTTAACAGTGCCAACTTCAAAATATCTCTTAGTTCAAGGACAAAATTCGACTAACGTAACACAAGATTTAAAAAACAATACATTTCATCCTATTTTGTTGTTGTTGTTTTGATGTTCAAGCATTGTTATGAGAGAAAAAAGGGAAAACTAAAACTAATACTGACTATTGAACAATCAACCTAACAAAAAATGAATTCACTGCTAAAAATGTATGCGCATGTCTACTAACGTAGCTGCCGATTAGTTTTTAACGAATAAACATTCCTTGCGTATATTCAAGCTTGCAGCACTTGTGAAGCCAAGCGATGCAATCTACCTTGTATCGGTTTGATACCTAGATGCTCTCACAATTGATCCTGTTATATATTCACCTTTTATAGTAAACCAGCTCGAGTTAAACGCTTAATAAGGATACAAATCGTCCACAGCTTTCATGCGTAATCGATCATAGTTGCTAACGATCGTGAACCGGTTATGATCGGGTGACTAAATCAAAAGGGATGATCACGCATTGACCGCACAGCAGCCAAATTTTGCATGCACAACAGAGATGTATGGTAAACGCAGTTTAAAAAAAACGTGTTCGATAATGCTCAATGTTCTTCGCTTACGATCTACAGGGCGATCTACGCTCACAGTGCACTAAGGTGATGTACCAAACGTTTTCCCCTAATTTCATCAACACAGCGCCGAGGCGAAAGGTAGCAATATCGAACATTGCTTGCAAGCACGCATTGAAGCGATCGCATGTTTGATATAGTATGGTTAATGCTTTAGCATTCGTCTTACGTTTGTCTTGCATTATTTGCGTTGCTTTCTATTTTTCACAGTTGCCGTAACTTTAAAATTGTGGTACGATAGTTCCATCGACTACCGCCGCCTACTGACCGTCCGACCAGTTTCCAAATGATTCTTCCATGACGGAATCAAGCGTCTTAATACTACCGTCCTCCACCATATCGAAAACAGCTTCTTGGTTGGCATCTTGGTTTGTAGTTGCCGGTATCGGTAGGTTGTCATCTAGCGTTACTGAGCACAAACGCCTATCCAGCACACCTGAACCCTTGCCAAAAGTAGTCTTCCGATGTTGGTTGCTGTTGTATTTAGCAAGATTGATCTTTTGCCAGCTTACTGGCAGCATCGTATGCTACGGACTGTTGGGATGCTCAAATATTTTCTTGCTGATCAATGGCGACTGCAGATGCCGATGCGGAATGACTTCCCTCTCTGGAGGAAGTGGCCAGATTTCCTAAAAAAACGTACCGAAAGGGTGTTACAATTTCATTCAGTGAAGAGAATTGTGGCTCGTAAAGCATACACAATCATACCTGCAGAGATCTGGCTCGTTCTCAGGAGCTGACCTTATCCTTTTTAAGCGAGAACGAGCTCATCAAGTTTTTTAAAGTCGCACCAATTCCCTTTCCAGGCGTTTGCGAATCGGCCGAGTAGCGACCGCTGCCTTCCGGATGAGCATCCAAGCATTTTTGGTATCGTAGCTGTAGGAAAAACAACCATTATCCCAGATTCGTAATAGTACACGCGTGACACACTTACCTTGCACGCTGCTTCTATCGTCTTGCACAATGGTCCGCTTGTTGGCTCGCAGTAGAATACATGGGCCACAAATTTGTCCTGAGCGGTATGCATGATAAATGCGCATTGCTGGACGTTTTTACCAATACCCAAAAAGCTTAAGTACCGCACACGGCATTCGCATAACAAGCGTCCGTCAGGTTCCTGATGCATGCAGTTAACAGTAAAGGGATGAATATGTAATGCACAAGGCAATGCAGTTCAATGCAAGAATGTCAATACACACCGACGAATTAACGCTGATCATGCTAGGCGCTACAGCAACGTTCACGTAGTCCCAGTTTTCGGATGGCGTGCAGGAAGTTAATTTATCGATAGCATCGTTCAATACCTCCATACCGGTAGGTTGATTTACTTCCGCACTACCAACGTACTGTGCCCGTAATACTTTCTTCGGTTCTTCCATTGGTGTTGGGAATGATTGTGCTAGGGTACAGGAAGATATAATTGTAATGACATTAACGTAACGAACCATTTATTGACGTTTAACTTACGATGTCGTATCCAGCGTCTATTCTCAGTCGGTAGATCAGTAGGACGTATGGCGCACCGTGTGCTATTCATGTTGGATCCATTTGCGTCGAGTTGGAGGGAACGTTCGATCATTATCCGTTTACAAATATCTCTGAAAATAGGAAATGATTCGATATTTAGGAACCAAAATAGTTGATAAATGATAGGTATCCCATTGTCGCATGACGTCAAACAACCTACTACAGTAGCCCATTAGTGAGTTATTTTACTTGAGCAATCAATATGTTATAGTGTAAGTTGTCGAAGAGTCGTGCTTTGAAAGGAAATAGGACAATACTCCTAAAATGTATGCAGTTTTAATATCTCTCTTCAGCGTTGAGTGTTGCCTCGAAGGAAAAAAAGGATAAATTGTGAAAACTCTTAAAGCAGGTTATTTAGCAACGGAACGGATTCTATAACGATGCCCACTTTCTTAAAGATGAAGTTATATTTAGTTTTTTAGTTTCAAAGCCAGTAAAGTAGTAAACATAAGAAAACACAATGCCAAAAATTCGAAAACAGGGAATCTATTTTGAACATTACTTGACTTTTTCCGAATTTCCGTGTCATTGTCTAACCATCCCATCATCTTGCTAGCTTATCATCATCGTCATTATTATGCGTTTCTGGTACTACACAAACTAACAAATACATCATTCTAGGTTATTCACTCTTCCTTTCCAAAGCCAAAGAATGAAATAGGTTGTACCATAGGCTATTGGATATTGGTGTTTTAATATGTACCGTTGCTACGTCTGAGACACATAAGTTAAAATAACCTACCTGAGCGTATTTGCAATCGTTCTGGCAGCAGTTTCACAGCGAAACACGTGACACATGTGTATTCTGGTGAGACGATCACGAGCCACATACGCAAAGTCCCTGCAACGAAAGTAAAGAAACACAGAACACACAAATACAATCCGAGCTAAACGCCGATGAATTACTTAGTGCTTTAATGATATCGATTTTTCCCCCATTCCTAAACTGTGTTTCGCTTCTCGGGAGAGCTCACTTCTGCGTATAGCAAGGACCCTCCGGGGTTGATGTGGTAGCGAAACGTAACGTACTTATGGTGGGATCCATTAATTTACCTTTCACTGCAAACCGGACAAAACGTCCCGATTGTTCACATGCGCGAGTCAGTCGTGTTAGTGTTTAGCGTATAAGTGTGTCGTGCATCGTTAACACCATCATCATTATCATCGTCGCCATCAATAAAACGCCGGTACGTAGAAAACGGAACAGAAAAAGACAAAAAAACATATATAGAAAAAACGAGAAAATCGATAACGAGACAGAGATTGGAAGATACAGAAAAAGATCGTCAGGAGCAGGGAAAACATCTTGTGAGGTAAGTAATACAAGCACGTTTTAATAAAATCCTACTGATATGAGTCAAAGAACGAAGGATATCAGACATGAAAAACATAACTGGATGAGTGAAAACATTAACACATATAACGAAACTTAAAAACAATTGTTTTGGTAGAATGTGATTGTTATGGGTGTGGCGATTGTTGGCCATTTCCGATGCTATCGGTGATGGGTAACGTTTTGCTGTAAGCTAAACAAAATCTCCTGTGCAAATGCTCATTGGTCGAGCTACACTTACCGGCCATTATCACGTCCAACGCCCCATACGCGTATCGTGTGAATTGGCTGTGAGTTCAATATTGTCAAATTTTCCGGATCTATCAACTTTAGAGCCCCTTCGTCCAGGTCCATGAACAAATCCTTGCCCTTTAACGTAAAGAACGAGACAAACCCTTAGATACAATAACTGGCACGGAAAGCATCAAAATGATTTTACTACTTACATCGCCCCAACGACCAACCACGTCCAGCATATCATTGCGCCCGAGTGACAGATCAACGATGCACTTGTTAACGGCTTTCGACGATCGCTCCGGTGTCAAATCTTCTTCCGCAATCTCTACCCAACCGAGGGAACGTACCGCAAATCGAATTGGTCGATCCGTATCCGATTTTAAAGGGAAACTTCGTCGTCTAGAGGGTCCAAAAGAAGCACATGTATAATTTAAAGAAATTTGTATAACACAAATCACATGGAATCAGCGCACTTACTTTAACGCAACATCCTCCCGACGGCGTCGTTCGTCTTCTTGATCCAATGCCGAGCTGGTGCTACTTCTGGTGACAGACGACGTCATACTGTCGTATAGCGCAGATTTAGTATTACCGCTTGCGCCAACAGTACCATCCTTGGGATTGCCGTACAGGTTGTTCAAGGCTTGCGTGAAGGAGGAATTCTGTATACTTCGCGGTATGGGAATGCTAGGCGTTTTCAGCTCTCGATTGCTCGCGTCCTTTGGCCACAGTGGTGGTTCACGCTGGATGGTGCCTGACTTGATATGCCAGTAGTAAGCACCTCCATTATCTACGGTTTACCAAGCAGAGGAAATATAACACTTGTTATCCACACCATCCGCATCCAGCTTTGACTACCGTAACCTACCTTCATGCTTCTCCCAACCCGGTGGTAAATCTTTCGTTTTGTCCTTATCCTCGATAGCTTCAATGTCTTCTCGCTTTCCTTTCTCGTCGCCATCCAACGCGTCCCTATCGAGTTCTTCATCATCCGCGTCATCCTCTTCTGGTGGCACTTCACCCACTTCCGACTGTTTCCGCTTGTTCGGTAATGCGTACAGGTCGTCAGAATTTAGTGTCCCAGGAATGTGTTGAATCTCTTGCGTTTTTTCCCCATGCTCCGGTTCTTGATCTTTTTGTGTTTTCGACTCGTTTGGAGACGTATCACTAAGCAACGTTTTCTTCTCCTTTGGAGAACTGCAAAACAAAAAAGACGGACAACTAAACATTAACTTATGTACATTAAAAAAATTTACACAGCAACTCCGCAGCTACCTTTCGTCTGGACCACTTTTCAGGTCTACTCCCATCGTGCCAAGGTCGAGCACTCCGTAGCCTTTGCGATTGTTGCTGATCATTTGTGTACCATTCTGTACGCCCGCGATCGGTCGTAGAGTTCCTTGCTGTTGCAATTCGGAAATGATCTCCTCGTACAGATGGGAATTGCGTTCCAATCGCTGTGGATCCATATGATAGTTGGGATTTTCGTAGCTCAAAAGACCATTTTCTGTGATTGAGAATGAAACAATTGTAACAAGTACATATTAGAACAATATAAAAAACGCTATAAAAGATACTGCCAAGATGGACATAATATCCAAAGCCACAGTTTATGCGAAAGCCGTGGAATTAGTATTTTCACGGTATTATTTACAACTGCGATACATTAAATTTTCCGTATTTAATCAGATTTATTTGGCAGGACTTATACTGCCCTGCAATAGGTTAGGAAATTATAATTTTTAACATGCATCACAGTTAAACTTGCAATTTACTTTACTCATTATTTTTCAAAACATAAAATTCTACTCATTTTAACACAATGTATCCAATTATATTTAAAATAATTGGTAATAATGACAATAATGCAAGCGAATATTTTGATTCGATTATTTGAATCTCACATTTAGCAACACAAAACGAACTTTGTCAAGTATATATAAGCCTAGTTAGACAAACGGCCTGACCGTTCTTCATTGCATATAAAATAATTAAATAAATACATACATAAGCCTTGATACAATAGAAATCAAAACAAAGTTAATTTTAATCAGACCAAATAAGCAACAAATCTATGTGCATATACATTAGTTTGCATCAGACAAACACTTAATCAAATTTTTGGATCATGGATTGAAATTATCGCTCTCAATTTTTTAGCAACATTCTAGCAAACATTTAGCACAAAAATTAGTTACTCCTATAATATTTTATTGTTTTTTTTTTTGTTGCTTTTATAAATTCTCATTAGAACGGCCAAGCCGTATATCTGTGTATTTTATCATCATCAGCAACAAAACTCCTCATAAACTATTTTAAATGTTAAATTTCCAAACGAACAAACAATCAAATTTAAATCGTTAAACTTGACAAGAACATGTAATAATAAAATGTAACTGTTAAAATGGAAATAAATTCAATACAAATATTCTGTATATCGTAATAAATGCCAAATTTGTATCAAATGATTTTAGTTTGTTGGTATTTTCTCAAATAAAAATATTAAACTATTATTTATCTGCCATAATTATTTTATGTGCAGAGCAATTAAATTTTTTGTGCACCTTTGTGTAAATTGCAAAAAACCACATCCATTTTCTCATGACGAAAACAGCTATCTCACAATTACGACACATTTCACACTCTTTTGCAACAAATACGTAATATTACATGTACAGAGGTTTCCGAATAATGAACGCATTAAAGGGTATTCAACAGACAAACCAACCGACATTACGTCCTTAATTTGTAACGTTCAATTTCTCTCAAACGCCCGTAAATGAAGTCAACACTGGAATGAATGTGTGCACCGTGTTTCTTAATTCTGTCTCGCTATAAACATTTCCAAACAACTGCTTGTTGATCGATTTTCCCGTCAGCTTGTGGTTCGCTCCTGCTGCTCCGATAAAGCTAACCGACCGTAGAAAAACGGATCAATTTTCCAACCACTCGCTCTCTAGCTCTCTTTGCCACAAGAACTAGCGGTGGTAAATGTGCGGGTATGTGAACACACCACGTAAAGGACCTTATTCTTTCTTTTCTCCAGAAAGGTCGCCAGTAAGGAAACTAAAGGGAAACCTTTTTGTCCTATACAACGAGCGGCACGGCTACACGGTACAGATGGTTACCCATAAGACTTCGTGGGCTACGGTGCTCGCCGTGATCGTGCTGCTTTCGCTCCATCGTTCAGCCTAATATTTACCGGCAGCATAAACCGCCCCGACGTACACCTGAAACGTGAATGCCGGAAAAACTTGCCAACAAACTTCTCGCAGGTCGACGACAACAGGCGTCAGGCGTCATAAAAGTGACGCACGTGTAATGAAATCTGAATCATAAAAGTGTGGCAGTCAAGTCGCCTTTCGCTCCACCGCACCGGTGTGGTTGTCTGACCGACTGACTGTAAATGGTTGACTACGGGGAAGGCTTTGACGATAGCGATCCACAACCCATAGGGCCATGGCCGTAGAATGTTAGCGACTTTTTTTGGTTTTTTTGCTTTTCGAACCTGAATGGTAAAGGAATAAACGGGAACGAAATGGCGAACGTGTTCTTGGAAAGGGGAAAATGTTTGCTCAATTGGAAAAAACGCCACCGTACACGGGCACAGGCACAGGATTTGCCAAACGGTATGAATTTTAAGTTGTAACGATTCCACCGAAGGTATGCCGGCCGGGGTGATGCGAAGCGTTAGAAATCGCTCTCCGCTGCGAGGAAAGGTATTATTTTATGGATCAGCTGCCATCTACCAGTTTAACATTTTGTGGCGTTTGTTAGGCTACGTTGTTTCTTCTCTCATTGATTGCATTTTTTATGCCCTTCCTGCGCAAGGCTACGTACAATTTCTCGAAGAAATCTGTTAAAGTTCAAGGCTCTGCCATGCAGCCTTGCGACACTAATTTAGCACCGGTAATGGCAAAAGTTCAGCGTGCTGCATCTTCGAACACTGTTACGATAAGCACACGCCTTCCATCCTGTGGAGGCAGATTGAGCTGAAATAAATGAGCTAGTCTCCTAGGCGACTCATTTTGCTTCGAAAGCGTAAATCATCGCTGTACTGCTGCGTTGGTGTGAGCATAACTATTGCGCGATAGTGTCTTCATTCGCCATACTTAAGACTCGTTTCACTCTTAATGGTGTGTCATCCATGCTAGCTTTCGCAGATGTGAATAATGGTGGGATATCCATCCGCCACTAATGTGTCTGTTGAACAATATAATTGGTAGATTAACGATTGTATGTGATACTTAATGACAACAATCTGGACATCTATATTAATACATTGAAGTCCATCAAATTAGGGATTTACAATAACTATCATGGCACCATTCGTTAAACAGCGTTATACATTTATGAAGCAGAATAGTTCAAACCCCAATACTAGAAACAGCACAATACAATACGTTTTTTGTGATGACATTTTAACATATGGAGCTTTCTACATTACATGCAACTGTGAGCGATACGTTTGGCACGAATGTTTCAAGCGTGGTACATTGCTAACGAAACTTCTTTTCAGTGCAATCGTTTTGTGTGGTGTGGCCTCAACAACAGTCGCTCTAACCTCATCAGTCACCCAGCAATGAGGTCAGCCGGACGATTCGTTTTGCGGTCAAGCGAATGGATGGCAACCGTACCAGCTTGCACGATTTACTTTACGACCCAGAGCTAGTCCTTCTTTAGGACATTCACTTGGTCGAGGGAATAAATAAATTAAAATGCAATAAAAGCACACTTTCACGAGCCAAAAATAAACACCATAAAACTAATTCTGCTCTAATCTAATAATCCACCAGCATGCCAGAGAAATGCTTGTCGAACATCGATGCGGGAGTGGCTGCTGACCACGGTGGATGGGTAAACATCGTCGTGTTAGTTGTACAGATGTGTTCATGGGCATGTAAACACTGTTGGCAGCCGTTCTTAGCCGAACCAAACGGGTAAACGCACCCCAGTTTTGGGCTAAGTGTTATGAGAGGAAAGCGCACTAGCACGTCAAATGGTAAAATGAACTTTTGCCTGATTTTCCCTTATCCCTCCTAGACGGATGGACGTGCTTGATCTCAAGTTCAGATAAGATCCAAAGAATATTTCTAATATTGATGAGTTGTTCATGCGACCGACTTCGTTGTGAGTGGCTGGAGCAGTAAAGGTAGTCGAACCGATCGATTTAATTTGCAAACTATCATACGCGATTAATGTTTCAACGGGTATTGTCCATCTGATTAATTACAGTTCAATTATGTTGTTACTAATGATAAAATCTAAGCAATCAACATTTCCAAAATTATCTTTTCTATCTCAATCTATCTCACAATGTACAAATAACAAACAAACATCAACATTGGTTTAACAACAGTAGCACTTTTGGTACAGATCGTTTCCGTGAAGTATTCAGGAAATGCACAGCCAAAAGCATTTATGCGAAAAACAAAAACGAAGCATTTACAGCGGTGTTTTTGACGACAAGAGCACATTTCACAGCGACAAACGCAAATCTCTATGTTACCACAATCACAATTTACCTAGGAAAATGTCATCGTCGTCGATATTTTGCTGATTGGCTAGCGTTGCAATTGCCGCCATTATTTTACAAAACTCTATTAATGAGGGTGGCGGCAGCAAGGCCACACTCAAAGGTTGACGGATCAAAATATCACCTGACAACATTCAAATACTAACGAGCTCCGCCTTACCTGAAACGAGAAAAGAAAAGATACAACAATATTAATCAACTAATTAAATATGGTTCGATAAAAAAACAACGTGTTACATTTATGCTACCTGAATGATCATACAAAGCACAAGCTGGAATCTTATCCACCTGAAAATCTGTTATCTATTTTCCATCTGTTGTTTAGTAATGTTTGAAGATTTCGTAACACTTTCCTTCCGAGCTACTAGAATCGAAGGTATTCATCTATGCCAAAACGCTACCGCGCTGCATTGTCCTTTGCGCAATGAAACGTGCACAATTTCGAATTATGCTCTTTGTTCGTTTTCAAGGCTCTTTCGGGCGAAATTGAAAAGAACCGTACAAATAAAACCTCCATTTGCTTCACGTGCAGTCGGAAACACAAAGGAGCCAAAATATAACAACGATGTGCAACAGGACAGAGAAACGGTAGAGAGCACGCCGTGCCGACGCTGTGGACAGAAAGTAGTCGCTCTATATGCTACGTTATATGGTGGTTTGCTATGGACGTGAGATGTTTACTGTTCTAGATTGAAATGGAAAATTGGTTTCTTTAAGAAAACCTCATCTTGTGGTCGAAACAGAAAGATGAAGGCTAACAAACGTTATTCATCTTAGATTGAAAAACACAAATTCTTTCATCGGCTATTTTGAAAACAATTATTCTTAACATAAAACCATCCTCTTCCGCATATATTTATGTTATGTATAAAAAAATATGCATACAATGGAACTGTGAACTAACCTATGAATATGTTGGTTCCTTTCAGACCCATCGTAACCATGGAATCGGTACTTATTTTGATCGTCAGTATCAGGCCCGTTGTAAGCAGATTTAGTCGAATCAGCACATCGAGTAGCACACTATTGATTGTGTTTATAAGTAAACACAACGACAGCAGTGCGGTTCGATACTGCAATCGATGCCCAAAGTACGCCACTTTGTCCAGGGATTTAAGCCGCACCGTATGGAAACTGACCTAAGTCGCACTAAAGCTGGGCTAAACTGGCTGGGAGTTTGATGAAACTTGAGCTCTTCGATAAGCTATGTTTTACAGTGTCTTCTCGCACACATTAACCCCTAGTGAGTTACAAATAGTTGAACAAATGCTACACACACTGATAATGTTTAGTTTTTTTTATGTAAAAATGTGCACGCCGAACAAATATCGATTCACAACGATTTTGTTGACCAGATTGCACCCACACCCATTGAGTAAACTATGGTAAATCACTCCAGAAATCAGCAGCATGGCTTCCGTGAAAAAAAAAAAAAAACGAACGATATTGCAAATAGTCGGGCGGTACCCGTGACTCTCGGTTAGGTTTCACCAAATCAGACACTAGCACAATTGCGGCTTTTACAAGCTCACATTTTTCAAACGACACAAAGCCATAAAAATCCACAGTTGCACGTAGCGGAGATTGGAAACACACCTTCGCGCACGAGCTGACGGGAACGAACTAAACTCCTGGCAAATATCTCCCAATGTTCTTCGCTGTCAAAGCGCTTCCAACCGGCCGACGATGATGATGACGACAACGACGTCTACTTCCGGCGGTGACTCATCACAGTCCAGACAAACCGGCGTCTGTGGCCTACCGATAGCATCATCTGGATGCAAAGCTGTGCCACAACCAAGAAGCACCAGAAGTGCCGGTTACTAACGGGACGAGCTGGTGCTAACAAAATGCTCGTTACGATTGGGATGAATCTGCCCTCTGTAGCGAACACTAGTTTGCTATTTTAAAATCACCGTAGCGATCGGAACTGACACATCTATTGCACACTACACCGTCTTAAGTGTGTGCACTAGTACACGTGAGACAACTATCGTGCCCTACCCTGTCACGCCCTGGAACACCCTGAACGTCCTAACCGTCCTAACGCCAAAGCCCCGTAACGAATGCGACTAATGTCCTTTTTACGTTGCTCTTTGTTCAGTCCGTTTTGCAATTCTCTCCAACAGTTCGCGAAAGCTCTCCTTGGGGGAAGCTTTTCAGTGCATCCTTCTTCTTTTTTTGTTTTTTGACCGCTCCGTAGCATGTTACTGTATGATTCATTCTATACTCAATCCCCCAAAAACCCTCTGCAATTTTTGTGCACTCTCGGCGGATGCTCCGGACTGGAATGGTTTATGATGAGTCCACTAATCCTTCTCCAAACTGGAACGATTCGTACGAAGAGTCAGGGAGTGCATGAGTCTGTGTTTCAGGCGCACGAGAGAAAATACTGTTGCAGTTCATCGGGGGTTTTCCACTGAACGAGCAACTTCACGGTGTTTCAGCGCCACCGTTCTTGTTCCTCTGGGGTATGATTTATGTTTGGTCCTGTACGTTGCCAGTCCTTAACATGCGATTCGCTCTGGCGAAATTTTATGAGAGCATTTTATGTACTGAACGTGTAGTGTGAGAGACGCCCGTTCCGCTAAAGCTCACTGCTAATGAAGAAAAAACACGTAAAGTTACTCACGTTCTGACCGTTCTAGCGCCCGAGCCGTAGAACATGTTTCCCCACTGACGGAAAAGCGCTGGAGAATCATTTTACGTGTACTATTCGCACGGCACTACATCAACATGTCTATGTGAGCGTGTTGGAGGCAGGTAAACTTTTATACATCGCAAAAAATTGTGGCGTTTTAACGATATTGTATATTGTTGCCTTTCAATAATCTTACTTATGTTGCAAAGAAAAGATTTTTAATATTAAAAATATACAAAGTTTTTCGGTTCAAAACCCATTCGGACCCCCCGTTGCACGGTCTGACTAGCCGACTACATGGTAAAAATTAGTGTAATATGGCCTGGTCCATTCTAACACAATAAACAAATATATATATACAAAGATAAATTCCGTGTACTTCCACCTCCATAGATAACCTTGACCACCAGAGCGTAGATAACCTGAAGAGTAACGCGGAGAGCAAGCTTTGCGTATGTGTGAAAGTATCACACAAGTTATACAGTTCAAGACCAAACAGTTCTTAAGTGTTTAGTGACATATTTACAATGTTAAAGAAATCAACGGAACCCATGCTAAGCTTAACGATTTGCAAAGCAGTAATTAATGGACTGAGCATAATAGTTAAAGCACAGCTAAAACTGATATATCCGCATCAAAATTAAGCAATGTTCTTACGATCAACTTATACTAAATTAATATAAAAAGCGTGCCAAGTTATTCGGTTGGGCGAGAGTATGATTCAAGCGTATCTGTTTTCAACAGTCTTCTGGTTCAATCATTAATAAAAAATAATGTAGGCGAAAAACTAGGTGAATAAGTTACACTTATACATATTACATTTCGTTCCTTTTTCCTGAAACGGGAAAACTTTGCACAATTTTGAAGTTTTGTCATTGTCGTGATCATTGTCACATTTTTTTTTCTTTTCCATTTCTTGTACAGCATACGGCTGTACAGCTGCTATGCAGCATGCAGGAACGTGAGTATTCGCCAAATGTTCGGATGAGATGAGATGAAGCAAAAATCAATATCCAAAACCCTAATGAAAAACGGAACAAAACAAACCCAACACGAACAAAAGTTAACATCAATATCGACCTACGGATATATTTTGTTTTTCCTTTATGTTCCAAATAAAACTCATTCTTTGTGGAGCATTTTTTTTACCCAACTTTCCCACAACTCTGAAGATGGCTCATTTTTAGAAGAATGTAAAACTATGTATATACTTCACGTCTTCAAAAGATGCTTTCACCATGTTCTGTGTTTGACATCAATTCAGTTATACCGGAAGTTTTACAAGCAAAATTAAATTCATGGTAGAGAAAGGAGCAACCATCGAGGGCAAACATATGTTCAGCAGACCCTTTTGTGCTAAAGGACGTACAGATAAAGAACCGTTTTCAACTCGTTTGCTACCAAATCCACCAGTATATTATGTGCTTATTTTTGGTGCATGACAAAAGAAACATGATATTCTTGATAATCAAACTACTTCCCTAGCGCCTGAAGCGATCCACCCAACAACACTTTTACCGAAAGTTTTTGACATACTTGTGAAGGTATCAATGTGTTTAGAGAACACTTGTCTAGAGATGTAGAATTTGTCTTGCAAGTTGAGTTGCGGATAGCGGACATTTTGAACGATGTATGCGATAGCCGTCCAATGAACGAGTAACAAAAGCCATTCACAAAAATTGAACAGTTGCCAAAAATAAAATCATATATTGCATCAATACTTATCCATCGACACGCTGCTATCTGTTTGGCACATGTTCAAACTACGTAGAGCAAAAACTAACAATACCATACTGAGCATACTGAGTTGGTCAACACCTCCCTGTTGTTGGTAGTTGATTATTCGGATGATTGGTTAGAACACACATTCTATCCATAACGCAATCAGTGCATCATTCAGATAATAAGTCTTGGCTTACTATCTGTAAAATTAAGTTTAATTAATTTAATACAGTATTCCATGAAGTGAAGTTCCAAGTGTCTAACTTCAGTAAACTTTACAATTTTGTAAAGAGAAACTTCAACATTCACCAAATGCCATCAACGCGACACTACACTTGCTAGCGAACAGGGACTGCTAAAGATGACGATGAAGAGGATAAATCGAGAATCTTCGGTCTACTACCAGGTAATGATACTAAATAACAGCTGTACTAATTGTTCTAGTATGTGTTGTGATTGGAACATTCTGCTACAGTGAGTAGTAGTATTCGGTCTTTACTTTGCTCTGATTTTCCAATCTATCATCCCGACTGTTGATAGTCACAATTATTTTTTTCAGTTTTTCCTTCCATCATTTGTTTGTTAACTGCATCATTAATTTTGTTGGAAGAAACCATACTGTGATTCGTGTAGACTACTGTAATTTTTTTTAGGTTCTCCCTAAACGTATTCTTCTTGAAATTTGGCCGTATTCCTATGAATGCCAATTAAATACTAATAGATACAGATAATAACTGCAACATAGGTACTACCGTTTTTAACAGTTCGTTAGAAACAATTTTTGAAATCTACGGCTACATTATACCAACGCAATCATAAAGTATTTTCACTTATACTACATCCCTTTTCCATTCATTATCATTCTCAGTACCAAATTACATTAACACATAACTATTAGTCATAGTTAGCAATTGTGCTGTTGTTTCTCATCGCCCTACAATGCATGCCATGCCTGACCATGAAGGTCATCGTTCGCTCCCACGTGCAGTAGAATCTCGCCTCAAGGGAAATAGCAAAACGTTTTATCCTTCACCTTCGTGTCTATCACCTTTGCATCGGTTTCTATTGGTCACTCGTGCTCATTTCCATCCGACCACGAGCTATCACCCACGCGACACCATGCTCGATCGATGTTTGGAATGCCTGATACAAAATGACCTTGAACGCTTTGTGCTGGCCCCAGAACTTTGCAAGCATGTCAAAGCTTCAAAAGGAGGTAAGGTTTCGGTGGACGGGGAAATGTAGCTTTGCATTGGCGCCCGAATGTCTGGAATCGATCCGTTAGGGCTCCATGCGAACATCACATCAAATCTAATACAATCAACTTGAACCTTGTGATAAGGCACTCATAAAGCCTTCCGAATATGCCAACTAATGGTATCAATTTCATAGCATTTGCTTTTATCCTTCACTTCAATATCAAGATCCTCTAGTAGCAACATAAGCATTGCAGATGGAAGAAATAATTCAAAGTTGTCATTCTTGACAACTGCCTCATGATGAGTAAATTATAAAGGAATTCATCAAATACTGAAACTATATTGCAGTTCTGAGATTTAATCCATTTCAAATTTTCCTTCTTGCCATAAAGGTTTGTTTCAACAAACATTGTAAGACTTTATGCCATAGCCCATGCTGCAACCATGCGCAAGGCGAGTTTTTCCTCTTTAACATAACAAAACATTTACTTGTAAATTAATACAACACCATAATCCATGCTAGATCGAGTGACCCATTACTCAATGCCACAAAGAAAATGTACACGCCAAGCGGCCAACCTCGCAGCAATAAAAATATTTGTACTTCGTAACGACTCCGAGCATTACGATGTTTCTGTGTACATGAGGTTTTATTACCTGACTCATTGATGTTTATACGCGAAGGTCCACATTTTCCGCTTGTTCGCGGTCCTGCAAACCAACATCAAGTGACGTTGTTTTGCTGTGAAGTTTTTGTATCTTTTTTTGTGTACAGTACCACAAATGGTCGCTGATTTTTGCGCTGTTGCCAGTATATTCTCAGTAACCAAACGTAATAGAAAGTTACGCTTTCGCTAGCCTTTTTTGCGAAATTTGCTCTTTCATGTGAATATTTCATGTATGACCCTTCCGTATGTCCCTTAAAATAGAAGCGGACGTCTTGAATGAGCGCTGTTGTGAGTGGCAAATATTTTATGCAACGAATTTTTTGTGATGAAACTTTGTAATACTCTTTCACTGTTGCAGCAAGTTTTATGTTATATTATTTGAGAAATTCAACTAGCATATATAGCACATCCAAACACAAAAGAAAACACTAATTGCAATCCGCACAAAACCGCGGCAGAAATAAGAAATGTTTTGTTAATTTGTATCACTTCCTAGACCGATCACCTCTATATCCTACCCTATATATTATTCAAAACTGATTTATTTTATCATGTAAGTAATCCCCGAGATACAAAGTAAAAAAAATGGTGAACATATCACGTATAAACAAGGAAGTTGCCTTTATATGCTTAAGGTATAAACGATATTACATCCGGATTCGACACATGCGAAATACATATTTTGATCCGGTTTTAGTTAAATCGATACACTGAAAGCACTGCAAATGTGTAAAAGGTAAGAAGTCCACATCAACCTACATACTCTCGAGTTCAAATTGAAAATGATCCTGAAATTGCTTAAACTACTTAAATCAGTTGAATTAAGAAGTAGCGTGGAAAAACAATTTGTTTTTATTCTTTGAGCAACGACCTATTACGTGACGCCTGCCATAACTAGCTAGCAAGTCTTAATTTTATCACGTAGTTGTATAAACAGTCTATGCTATGTTCCAGATTGGATTTTGCTGTTCGTGTGAAAGACCGGCGTCGTTATCGTTTAACTGCTGACTCGCTCTATGTATATTTAAATTACAAATATTTCTAAAAAATAAGTGAACTCAATTCATTTTAAATGTATGGAGTAAATTGCATCAACAAAAGAAATAAACGGCAGATCAAGACTTCTTCTGCTTGTAGTACCTCGAAAGGTAAAGTATAATCAATTTATATTTTTGTATTTATCAATTTTGAAACAATTAACTTTGTTTTAAATACTTACCATCTATCTTTACTTTGTCAAAAGTTGTTAATTGATAATGGTTTAAGTTGCATTCCTGGAAGTAAAAAAAAAGTATTATTAGCAAACGAACTAGAACCACCTTAACGTTTTTGAATTGATCCTATTCGAATCATGACTGCAACCGTAGTCCATAGATCATATGACTGCAACTCCCACCCGTATGCAAGAATGACCAGTGACGATACGTCGCGTAAGATATTAAAAAAAAACTAAGATAAACTAAAAAACTTTATATGTCGAAGCCAATGTTTAACCTTTGTTTCTAGTTCATTAGTGTTACAACTTGCAGATTTCGTCCTTGGCATCCCAGCTCTAACAGGTGACTCTGTGACTTGAGTTAACCGTTAAAGTAGTTTAACTCATGTTTTGAATTTAGGTTTATCCGAGATTGGAATCTTAGACGAGGGCGTTGTTCAGTCATGCATTGTCGCATTAGCGGTAACCATAGGTAAAAATTTCAAACAAGGGGATTTTCAAATCTAAAATTTCATTCTACAAAAAGATCAAAGCGCCTTTAGTGTAGTCACTGAAGTTACTAAGAAAAGATAAATCCTAACCACCAATTTGATTAGTTTGTTCTTTTGTTGTGTTGTACAATTTGACAACTAGAGGGCAAAATGCACAACGGTCGCCGAACGGCTCATTATCGATATTGTATAAAAATATATTTTCAATATTCTCTCACAGCAAACTTAATGCCATTACTTTCACTTTGCGATATATTCATATATAGATTGTTTAATAAGTGATTGAAACTTTTAATTAATAAGGAAAACAACTTCTTTTTCTTCAAAACATCGCAAAAATAATCGCCATCACACCCAACCTGTCAAACACAAATTATGGCGCCAAATCACTCGTCACGCAAACACAAACACGCTTGCTGGCATCATAAAATCAGTGTAATAACAAACAATAGGGTGTGAACAATGGAAAGTGAAAACGGTAATGTAGTTACTATGGACGGCAAACACCAATGCAATGTGGAGGAGCTAGCGTATTTGCAGTTGATTCGAGACATCATCGATAAAGGAAGCAAACGACTTGATCGCACGGGCGTAGGCACTTTGTCAATATTCGGCAGTCAGATGCGATTCAGTCTGCGGGATGGAGTCATTCCGTTGTTAACAACGAAGAAGGTATTCTTTAGAGGCGTCGCTGAAGAACTACTCTGGTTTATCAAGGGTTCGACCAATGCCAAGGAACTGCAGGATAAGGGGATTCGCATTTGGGACGGCAACAGCACCCGAGAGTATTTGGATTCGTGCGGCTTCACGGACCGCGAGGAAGGTAAGAAGCTGTTTGCTTGCGGAATAAGTGACATTCGCACCTTTCATGGTATAACATGCGCTTTAAAAATTGCTTTATTTATCCGTAGGTGATTTGGGTCCAGTTTACGGCTTCCAATGGCGTCATTTTGGGGCAAAATACAAAACATGCCACGACGTTTACACAGGGCAAGGAATCGACCAGTTGGCAGAAGTGATACACAAAATAAAAAACAATCCTTATGATCGTCGCATCATCATGAGCGCTTGGAATCCTTCCGATATTCCCAACATGGCCTTACCGCCTTGTCACTGTTTGGCACAGTTTTTTGTCGCAGATGGAGAGCTGTCGTGCCAGATGTATCAACGATCGGCCGATGTAGGCTTGGGTGTGCCTTTTAATATTGCCAGCTACTCCTTACTGACCCACATGATCGCGCATGTCACTGGACTAAAGGTAAAATGATATTAGCTGTTGCAATATTGATGAATGCAATTATGCAAATGTTTTTAACGCTTTCAGGCAGGAGAATTTGTCCATACTACTGGTGACACTCACATCTATCTGAACCATATCGATGCGCTACGTGAACAAATAGAGAGGACACCTAGCAAATTTCCGTCTCTTGTGATCAAGCGTAAGGTAGAGTCAATCGATGATTTTAATTTTGCTGATTTTGAGATTGTTAATTACAACCCTCAGTCAGCTATAAAAATGAAAATGGCTGTGTAAAACTAGTTCACCGTTATATACAGCTGAATTCCATTACAGAATCTTACAATTTAAAATTTCATTCATACGCAACAGACAGAACATTTTTATATTATTCTTTTATATACTTTATTATCACTGTTACTATTCTGCACTCTTCTGTTATGCCCAACTGATCAAACAAATATTGTACTACAAAGGCATTCAATAAATAAATAAATCATACCAAAGCATTCGTACGCATCGATGCAAAAGGATTCGTTAACGTATGATACGCAAATGTCTATCTAATATTAATCGTACTCAATAACATATTATAACATCCCATAACCAGGCTATTAAAATACCAGTCTAGAACCATTTTTTCTTCAGTATGAGCTTTCATAGCACAAGCCATACGATGATGGTGGCATAGTATGGTTTCATTTACGAAATGAAATTATGTTTTCAAAATTTGCTTTGCACCGTGATACAAACGCGTTTCATTCACCGTTCTAAGCATTGATTCTAAAATCGGAAACCTTAGCCCCGATGTCGTTGGACAGGAAATTACACTTTAGCAATCTTCCAATGTCCAAACGCCAAATTTCAGAAACATTTGGTAAAATGATTTACGAAGAACCAATGTGCACTCCGGTCCACGCGTTCTTTAGATAGATAGATGGAACATCCGTTCGTATTTTGAACTCGTTTACCGTGTTTTATTGGGATAGAAGTAAATCAATAATTCGTTCTACCCGCCTACGAACCCATCGGAATTTGTACGGGGATGTTACAGCGATACGTAGAAAATAATTTATTTATGATCTGAACGCTTTCATTCGTATGATTGATTCGTTCGTATTGCATACCTAGCTCGTTGGACGGTTAGAATCGACTGGCCCCAAAAAAGTTAAGAATAACCTTGAAACAGAATTTGCTTTTCGGTGCAATCATATATCATAAATCACTGCTGTAGTTTAATCTAATAAATCTACCTCTTTTCGCTTTAGACGTTATTTTGTAGTTAGCATTTGTTTTTTTTGTATATCTCATGAAACAATCCAATTGATTGGATTGGCGACACAACTTCAACAGATACAAATTTTCTTTTATTCATAAAGAACGGATTTAAGTAAAAATTAATGAATACTTTAGCAAATTAATAAAATAGATTACATAACAAAATGTCTAATCATTCATCTGCATCACGTGTTGCAAACGCAAATTAATTAATATTGCAAATTAATATTGATTATACTACTTAATAAATCTATTCGTTGAATGAGTTAATGATTTACAGGAAACTGATAAAACTGAATAATCTTCCCTTGTCTTCTTTTTGGTGTACCTATAGATAGGTATAGGTATAGACCTGCTAATGGTACAACTAGCTTGCTAGACTTATATTTTTTGCTAGAGTGCCAGTTTTTGTTACCCGCATCGCTATCACCTACATGATCGGGCGACTATGAGCTCAATAAGTGTATACGATATTATATAGTAAATAGTATGTAAATAATTAAGTTCATTCAATGAGATCGTAGGTAGAAATTCATAGATATTTCAAAAAATTAATTTCCTACAGGCAAACCCAATAACATTGCATTCGAAAGCTTCACCAGTCATCAATTCGACTTTGTTTCGAATCCAATGGCCTAAGAAAACGTTATATCTATAAGTGGATCGATCAATCAATAGATTCTCAAACGGTATTCTGACATGATAACATCGATGATACTCGTGAGGCTTAATAAATAGTAGAAGAAATGACTTTACATACCTTTATGATTATTCAATATAATCCTCATGTAAATTGATTGCGCAAAGCCACTGCTTTGTAACAGTTGCAGCTTTTGCTTACAGGTTTTATTTACATTTCATCCAAGCCTTACTGTTGTTACACTTTTGCACTGTTAATGGTCAACTATTTGTTGCTATAAGCACTAACGGAATGCACACCAACAATTATGTAAACACGATGATGTGCTTAATTTTTATTTATCTTCAGTTTTTATAAAAGAACTTTAACGAATACACAACGCAGCAGACAACATACTGATGAATAACATGATTTCAACCTATTCACTTGTACATACAAATATAGCGATTGTTTTTAGGTGGGATACTGTCTTATTTTACAGTCGTTTAAGCTTGTTTTCACACTTTTTGCATATTTAGCAGCCGTGGCACACTGTTGCAAATAATTAAATAATATATTGTTCTAAACAATTTATAAACACCGGCTGCAAAATAGTAATAAACATCAACTTTTTTTCTTTTTTATCATATATCATATATAAGCGAGATGGATGTCGAGTAGGGAAAATGGTACTGTATGTCAGCAAAACGAAATTATTATAATTTATTCTACTTAAAGGCAGTTACCCGGTGGTATATTTGGCAACGACGCCTACAAAGTTCCACATGGCAGGACCGGCCCAAAAATCCTAGTCAGACCGCCCCCTCGTAGTAAGTCAAATAAATCAAATAAGGCCAGGTACGTTCTAACATAAAAAAATTACTAACATACTAACATAAATAGACTCCAGCATATTATGACCTAATCTTTTCGAAGGAATATCAACAATAAATAAACTAGAAGCCTATTTGTTTTCTGATCGCGCGAACTAAAAAACTAAAATAAATACCTTATGAAACAGGTCAATACAATTATTATATCTAATTCCTGTTATAATTTAAGATCGGAACTAAAAGAAAATTGCACACAGAGACAAACTACCTTGAACCACTGAGGGTCCATCATGCATAGGTTCTGTGAACCATATTTCTACTTATGTATAACCGACACGTCGTTTGGTACTTATACTCTTCCGTATTTTAACTCATTATTTATAATGAGTTTTATACTACGTAGAGCTCAAAGTACAAA
This sequence comes from Anopheles rivulorum, assembly GCA_018908115.1. Taxonomy (NCBI): domain Eukaryota; kingdom Metazoa; phylum Arthropoda; class Insecta; order Diptera; family Culicidae; genus Anopheles; species Anopheles rivulorum. The sequence continues at coordinate 952,603 of STHB01000012.1, forward strand.
GTTCGTTTATTGAAAAAAAAAAACATTGAATTACATAAGCCGTCACTGTCCAGGATAGTTGCACAACTGTACGGTGTTTGGCTGCAACGTTTCGCCAACATTCTTTTGTTTTCGCTTTTTCTCACGTTGACCGATTTTGCAATTTTCCACTCAGCGGCATTCTCATTTCGCATTGTGAACAAATTAGATTTTAATTATTAATCATCTCTACTACGGTGGTTGTCCAGTACGCGGCACAGGAAAACCGCGGAAACTACCTCAACACCAAAACGTTAGACTGCAGTGCATGTTCTCGTAAGTTTTCTTTGCCTTGTTTTTTCCCGACAATAGTACCGTTTGTTAGTGGTCGGCTGCCAAAGAAGGAAAATCTAATCAACTTTGTTCCATTTTTCTTCCCATCCATTTTTGTCTAACTCTCTCTCCCTTTCTCTCGCATACTTTTCTTATGAAATGTAGCTAGCTCTTGTACTTCATTATACTTTACCTCTTCGTTTAGTTTTTCACACATGCTCTCTCTCTCTCTCTCTCTCTCTCTCTCTCTCTCTCTCTCTCTCTCGCTCTCTCTCTCTCTCTCTCTTCCTCTCTTTGGTTTTATGTATCTTTCTCAAGCTCGCAATAGTGAATCTATCTTTCATTACACGAAGGATGCTTCCATCTTTTGTTTCATTTCCTCGAGCAATTTTTTCACAGCAATTGAAAACTGCCTCATTACTGCATCACCGGAGATGTGCGCGTGGTTATGTTGTTTTTTTATTTCAACAATCGCTAGTACATTGCAAGGTTTCATCAGGATCTAAAGCAAATGATCTCAACCACGCTATTTACAAGAGACCCTTTCTCTGGCCCAACCGGGCGCCGGTCGTTATGATTTGCTAAAAGTGAAGCATCAAATATTTCCAATTGTTTGTAACTTTGCGGCTCTAGTAATAAGGTGTTTCTGCGTAACAACGGTACACGAATTGTGTGTTGCAAAACGTAAAGCATAACAAAAATAATGTCAAGTTTTTATGTTTTAAAAAGAGAAATAATTTCAAAACAAATCATTTCTCTCAATCACTGTGTAATCGTATACACCCCACATCACATAATACAACACCTATGAAGAAACCCAAAGATGGTTATTCTTTTGGATCACATCATCACACTGCACTCGGAGAATTTAACCACCGCCGTTTATTCACCATTATATTCATCCAATATCAATAGCTCGTCACACAAACCATTATATAACGATGGAAAACCCCGGTGAGCTTACCGAGTTACAGTACAGAACACTATTATTTGCCTGCATCAGTATGAAACAAGCGTTCACTTTTTTCCGAAACCGTTCCGTAACTTCACCAGCGAACGCAATCCGAATCAAAATTTTAATAATTTCCTCTTCACTTCGAACGCAAAAACCACTACCAAAAAAATGGTCATTTGGAATCTCACCGTCCTTCACTATCCGGCCACCGTGCACGGGCGGTGGTACACCTTTCTCCTACAGAAGCTGATGTCCTTTTGAGCTCGGGCGCAAATAACGAACGGACTAGCTCCGCCCGAGAATGATCCCGAACATGCACGCACACGTAGCAAGCCGTGGAAAAACGAGCATGCTACATGGAGAATACTACTTCAGTTTTCAACCGCATTTAGCAGTGTGCGTGTGTACGTGTGTAAGAGAGAGAGAGAGAGGGAAAGAGAGTAAGAGAAGCGCCGAGAGAACGAGAGCGAAGATGCAAGAAAACTGCGCAGGATACAAAACACCGTAAGAGGAATGCGTGACGTCAAGTGCGAGCGTACTCAATTCGGTGTATTAAACTTCTCACAGGTCTGGCTCACATTGCAGGACGCCGGAAAAATATGCGAAACGTTTCACAATGTATTGGTTTTGAAACAGGCACAAGTGTTACAGACTACACTTTAAAACCCCATAAAATCTGTTTCACTGCTTTGTGTCACTGTGCCTTAGTGTAAATGCAAAATACATTGTTAAAACACCCCTTTAATAGGAGCCAATACTGTAGAGACAACCCAACGCTAATGCCGCACGGTTTCTGAACGCGTGGCATTCGATACGATTCATCCTTGAGGGTTTTTTTAGGGGAGAAAGATGTACAGCCTTTGCCGACTTGTACATTGTACATTGTGCTAGGGAATGCAGGCAACCTGCCTGTCAGTCAACAAAACAAGGGAGAAGCGAATGCTACACGTTACTAATACTAACGTACTAGTATGGAGGCGCACATTACCGCACACCATTCATTGGACGATTAATGCGTTTTTCAGCTGGCCTTATTTAGTTTTTGTTTTGTTTTGGACTCTCCTTCTTTCCTTTTCGGAACAAGTAAAAGTGTATAGCTATGAGTGTTACTTTTGTTTCTAACCGATCGATCATTTGTTCAAATCTATTGTAGTTTAGCGTGGAACGGTATTGGAAGGGCAATATTATAGACTCATTGGGAGTGTGTTTGAATGTAAATGTGTGCGCTTTTTTATTTGGCTCTGTATAAGATTTCCTCCGTAGGTGGGGAACGATGACTCATTGTTTCGGTTTTTCCTACATCCATAATGTGTGTGTGTGTGTGTTTTTTTTCTATTTCACTTGTTTAGCAGCGATAACGGCAACAAACTCATATAAGACCACGCAAAGGGCAGTGTTTTTTATGGTGGCTAGACGTAAATAAACCAAAATGAAGTGGATACAATTTCACTGTAACACGATACAACTAAGATGCAGAAATCAACAGTGGCTACTTGTACTTGCAAACCATTGGGAAAAATGTCCAACGACGTAGCTGTATAAGTAGGGCATTTCCCTTGGTTTGGTGCACTGTAAATAATTCCACAGAATGCATTAATGGTGCTCTCTGCAGGAGGCTATAATCGGTATCGAAAGATATGTATGGTTGTTTATGCATGACTCAACAACGGGCCAGTACTGGGTTAAAATCTTAACTGGACCGTAACCGTGCCATACACACGCCTGATACTTAAGCTATGGGTAAATGAAGTCACAGATAATCAGCCAAATAGATTAGTCCAAGACCGCCTACAGCATAGATAGTAGGGATAGTTTGAAATTGGCAACTGTTATCATTATCATACTATTCACAATGAATTGAAATATACTTCTACAGGTAAAATATTTTCCCGATCCACTCAGTACGCAACAGGCATACGATACGAATGCTCACTGAATTGAACTACTTTAACTTTCATATGTTCTCACAGTTCCATTGAGTCCTCGAGCTCACTGTTCAATTTTACGCAACGTCACAACGTCAAAACATCAATGGTTTGTATAATTGTTTAATAGCTTAAATTGCTAAACGGATCAAATGATTTTATTTCTTCAATGTCCTTAGATAGCCAGTAGTGCGTACAGAATGGGCGGCCCATTGGTGTATTTGGGAACGGCGCTTGTGCCAACACGACCGGACCAGTTCAAATCCCATCCGGACCGTTCTGTCGTAGTGAGCACTGACTATGCAACTACGTGGTATCTAATAGTCTAGTAAACCATTTGATGGCCGACATGACCGGAGTAGGTCGTTAAGCCAAAAAGAGAGAGAGCGAGAGAGAGCGTACAGAATAACATACAACGGAAAAAATCTTTTTACCATTTGTTCAAAAATACATGTACTGAAAATATTTAGAATGTTTTAAAAGTTTTAAATTGTTTAACCATCTTGTCGTACCAATTATTCCGGCCTCGTTCGAGTAATTAGTTTTTAACTCAATTTTTTAACTTTCTTCAATTTCAACCAATTCACTATTGCTAACAAGATCCACACGAAGAGGAATTAAATTAAATATTTTGTGCGTGTACAAAATACTTTTAGTTAAAACGAAATATAAAATGTAAGACAAATAGTGAGGAAGAAGAAAGCTAATAGATTAAAGTCGAAACGGGTAGGAGAGATATTCACGCAATGCTTAAATATCGATTTAGAAAATTAGGCTAAACGGCTTTTATTACCTTTTTTTTAGCATTATTTACCACTTAGTGTATGATTGCTATATTTCCCACGATTTCCAATTGACGGAGGGTGTGTGTTTGTTGTTTTAGGTTAGCTGTACAGTGCCAGCCGCTTAATGTGTTGAATAGAAATGGAAACTATGCCCCACAGGTTGGCTCAATCTCGCTGTTTAAACGCAACCGAGTGCTTCACATCCGAGGGCATATTTGTATGCATAATTAAGTAGACCAAATACCGAAACCACAAACAAAGGAAGAGAAAAGTAATCAAAGCGCGCTAGGATGAACCTGACACAGCGGTAAGAATCGAAAGGCTCCACAGAGACTTCAGAGGCGCTCACAGTCAGTGGCCGGAAACACTGTAGACATAAAGCTCAATTAAAATGGTTGCTAGTGGCGGCATGGTATCACCACGGTCAAAGCAGGCCATGTGAAGTGTACACCAGCATATACGCTCGCATTTGATTGGTCGAGTGCGTCGGGCTATACTTGCGATGGACGGTGCCCAAATGCTGCTTTGGTTGAAGGCTCAATAATTGGTTAAAGGAAAACAGAAGAAAAGCGCACATAAAGAGTTTTGTAAGTGAACCCGATGCAATATCCTTTCTTGAGATGTTGTGCAGTCACATTTTCGACCGAACGATATTACACTCCTTAGCCAGCATGCACTAAACACGAAACAAACAGACAAACGTCGGCGAAACAGCAGGCAAACGCAGAAAAGGTGGAAAATACGGGACAATCACTGCGGTAAACATGGGCAATAACAGTAAACTAATCCGTGGCATTTATTTTCATTTCAGCCGCAATCTGGTCCACACCTGAAAACAACATGAATTCTTCAGACTTATCCGACACCTGGAGAGCGCACAGGATAGAAAAACGTGCGCACAGCAAAGTTTGTATTGTTTTGTTGTTGTTTCCTTGTTTCCCTGTTACCCTGTTTCATCAACTGGTTATCAGCGAAGGTGCGTGGGCTTCCGTAATCCACCGATGAATAATAAGCCAAAATCCAAAAGTGGTTAAGAGCTCTCTTGCGTATCGAGAACCAAAACTGTTGTACTGTCTGTAGTTTGTACGGAATGTATAGAGCATTACAAACATAAAAATGTGATCTGAACGACCAAAAGTAATTTTAAAATTTATATGTTTCAATTTTAATCAATTCAAAGATAAGAATATTTTTTCAAACATATTTTTATCTTTAATAAGTTTATGTAAAAAAACAAACACAAGCATCTGAAAGTGCTTGTGCTTGCTATGGGACAAAGATAAAGGAAAATGCGAATTACGTATTTCTAAACAAATGTGGTACAATGCGATGCTTAATGCATTCACAAATAGCTATCAGTTATAGCGCAAAAGAAACTCTAAACTCATCGCACTTTATGCGAACGTCCGTTCGTTCCCTTCACATTCATCTTAGAACACTGCTACGAGAAGAAGCTCCATCAATACATATTACAACTTGCAGCGTTTCAGCATATCAACAGGCACCCTTTGCAACTGCTACCGAACGTCACGAACTGTTCCCGTCCACCGGCGTGCCAAAGGTTCCGCGCCATTTCTGCCTCCAAATCATAACCACTGATGACGCAGAACAGATCTCGATACACGCATCCAGTGAAAGATGAGAAGTACAATATTGTACAATTTTGTTTTCATTTCGCTTTATATTTATTCATCCCGCAAGAGATCCCCGCCGCTAAGACGGTTCCCAACATAAACCTGTGCTCCTGAGCGTTGCGCACAACCCGACAGGCGCAAAAAAATGGGGAATCACAACCGCAACGCACCGAAGACCCGTGGATGGTTCGGAAATGGAGACATTTGGGACATGTCATAAGAAAGACACAAGTCCTAGTTTGCGTGAAAGGACACCTCCCCAAGGGAAGAAAATTTGCTTTCCCATGTACAGCGTCAGGCGGTGGCACCGCGTGGTCGATGTTTCTATTTCATGAATATATTTATTTCTTGTTGGTGTGCCGAGGCAACTTACTGCCCGGAGATGTGGTTTAGGTACTACTTAAGGCAGAAAAACATATCGCCTTCCACCACCTCAAGCATCATCGTAATGAAAATGGTGTACGGTTTGGTTCGACCTCGGAGCTCAACGACTCCCGTTTGTTGTACATCTTTGTATGACTAATACTTTAGAGTGCGGTATGATTATTGGCCTTGCAAATGGATTTTAAGCTTCGACAAATATACACTAATTTGATTTAGTGCAATTTGTTGAAAGCATCACGCAGTAATTGGACCGGATTAAAAAATATAAAATATAACGTTCATTCACTGCACCCGCTCACCGTTGAGGCACACGAAGTGATAAAGAATTTCCTCTTTTAATCGAATACCACTTAAATCATAATTTGGACTAAAACCTATCGATTTGTGTTGCAGCGAGCAGAAAGCTAAATTGAAGTAATCGAAGCTTGTGATTTCTATGCTCCGAAACACCCAAGCACGGTCAAAGGTGCGAAGATGAAACTCTGGTGAATGCAAACCACACCACCCATCCGTCTGCACCTGATGATGCTCTGGCTTCTTGGGTTGGTTTCGGTGATTTCATTTAAATTTTATATCGCTCACCGAATGCTGCAACAGAGCGCACCACACAAACAGTAAGTGCTTCAACCTGTTTACCTAGTTAACCTCTGGTAGCCGAACGAGCTTTCAACAACCTCTCGTTTTGGGCTGAGTGCCAGTCGTGCGAGGAAACTACGTACGCCGGTTGCTACATTTACCTGCTTAATAATAGCGACCAGAACTTTCGTTCTGCGGGCTGTTGAAATATTCCACGGACGTGTCGGCCAGATTGCAAATAACAAGCACGGCAAATGTTCTAGTGCAGTTCCACTAGCTCTCGATTTGTGTGAGAACAAGCAAAGGTGCAGATGATCTAGCATACATTTTACGCTTTTGATGAGAATTTATTGATAGCAATATTTTCTGCCTTTACTGATTTGGAGTTTGGAGAAATCCTTTTTTTTCACGAATAATTTGTTATTCATGCAAATTACTAAATAAATTAAGTATACCGAGACATAAGTTATATAGCAATCAAAAATGGGTTTGAAGCTAAATTTTTTTTCGAGAATTTATTCACAAGTCCAAAAAAATCGATACTGGTTGACCAGTGCAATCCTCATCTTTCTCGCAATGTGACCCAGAGTAAGCTGCAGCAGAGACCAAAGTACATTTTTAAAGCAAAAAGCGCATCGAAACTTCACGGCCGATATCGTACAAAGTGTAACGGAGTGGAATGACTACCGATAAATAAAAATAGTCTGTAACGCTCATCCGACGTCGCTGTCGGACACCATTTCCAATGCTCAGGGCAATACCATTGTGTTCAACCAACAGCACAACGGGGACAGGGAACCCCTTTTGCCCTCATAACGTTTAAGGCATCGTAATCGACCAGCACCAGCTGTAGGGATACACTTTCATTATAAAAATCTCGGCTTAACGCTGCAATGGCTAGTGCAATCTTGTATAACATCTAGTCCGTCTCGCGCTGCGTGACACTTTATTTGACCGGGATTACTTTTAGTGTACAGCCTGGTTCGTTACAAGCTGGTCAATGGCAATTACTACATTATGCACTTGAGCCACATGAAGTGCACATTTGAAAGCACAATAACCACCTAACATTCAATATTAGATACCAAACAACGTATAGTAAAACATAAAGATTACACAAAAAAACCTTAAAATATTTTACAAACACAAATTACAAATAAGTGCTAACATATCTTATTGTTACAGCAAAAGAAAAAATGTAAAAAAAATATTAGAAAGAAAAACAAACACAATAATACATCAGTAAACATAAAAGTTAATATATGAAAATAAATGTTAACACAATATACTCTTGAAGATATCTCTCTTAAGTGTAAATGAGCTTCCCTTAGTGTCTGTGAAAAAAAAAATACAGCAGGAAACGAAAGCTTTGCTGGTACATAGAATATTAAAATCGATTCGACCCTTGTGACAACTCCTTCAGAATGATACAACAAGTTCTTTCTGGCTTCATCACCATCTGCCCACTCAATGGGTCCTTAGCAAAAAAAAATCCAGCAAACTACGCAAGAAATCGCGAGAAGCTTTTTTGCGCATAGCCGCTAGTTTTCCTTCTCCCTTCATTTGACTCGTTTGAGTAAAGGGCAAAGCATCACGATGCATCTGAAATATACATGAAGCATTCACTTCGATTGTGCACGTCCACGTTTTAACAGGGACGAGGACGCAGCAATATGCAAACTATGGAAGCGTGCCACCTTTGTTGAAGCTGGAATCGATCAGCTCAATGGAATCGGTCCTTTTTGTCAAGCACGCTCAAGGAAGTAAGAAAGGACCAATGGTGGTTCATAAACAAGTCGTAATATTACATTAAATAAAGAAAATTTTGCAAATATTGGCGATAGTTTGATAATGTATCAAAGAAAAGAATGACTAAACATATTTGTATTATTCAGAACGGCTCATAACCATCGATTGCAATAGAGGAAATGATACTTTATAACATGCACTACTGTAATAACAATGCATTTATAACATTGTTATTGCTGTACAAAGCTTCTTAAAATCCAAAGATGCAAAGCATTTTTTAAAACAATGTACATATAGCACGTTTGCATTCTTACCGTTTATAATCCTTAAATATACATAAGTTCCAGTAGATGTTGTCCGTATATGAAGAACACTAGCAGGACATACTGCTCATCACACGAGATTGCTTAACTAACCGGAACGGATATCCCCAATTCGCACGGATCAATTAATACTGCCCTATTGCATTGCTTCACCACTCACCAGAATTCACTAGCGTACTCGCATGAATTACGCTTGCGACCGAATGCGTTTTTACACTTTTGCAAACAGATAAAGAAAAAAAATCTCCGACGGCCAAGATGTCTTCTCAAATCCATTCAACAAATTTAACTAACCACATAGCAGTGGACGATCATGCTCCTTTGACAATTTGGGAAAAACAACAACCTACCAACGAGCCGATGCGACCTAAAAGACCGTCTATTGACGAACATGCGCAGTCCCTTCCGTGACAACAACATCCCTTTAGAATCGAGTACTCAGTAGAGCACTCCGCGGATTGCGTACAGTTTGCCGTTTAAAACGTTTGCTTCGAATACTGCACAGAATTCGTCCAGCATTTCAAACCAACCGTTATGGCACACTTAAAGTTACCCCAAAATGTAAAATTACACTGTCCTCAATATTGAAGCCATTTGTGACGTTTATCAGTACCGACAGATAACAATTTTAACTGTATGAAACCTAAACAGTGTATGTCCTATCGGGAGTTCGCATTCATGCGCGTCAAGTATATCAAGTAGGCTATCACACTTTTGTTAGTTGTTCTCCAAAACATCATCTTCAAGACGCGTGACATTATCGTGCAGAGATAAGATTGCATTAAAATGGTTATTGAAAATACGTCGTGGGAACGCGAGCCATCCAGTACCTGATTGAACAATTTGTTCAATAGATGCTACCGAGCGTACAGGCATGGCAAACAATAAGTTAGGAGAACAGTCTACAAAAGCCCAAAATACTGAACAGCATGCAGATAGTCCGGATATATCTGCGAAGGATATTGTAAGTAGTTGAAGGAAGTGGTAGGAAATAAATACTCTTCACCAAGTTCTCGCTCCATTAACAATTTCTACCATTTCAGTTTCAAAGCATCAAGGGTCTGAATCTTAACAGCTATGCAACACGTAAATCTATTGCGCAAGGCATGCTTGACCTTGCACTACTAACTGCCAATGCATCGCAATTGAAGTACATTCTGACGGTGGGAGAGGCACATCAATTTTACTACTTTCTGCTCGTCCTAATCATCGTATCGATTTCACTTCAGGTAAGATTGCGTTTTAAACTTGAAGTTGTGTTTTTGTTTATAAAAGTTCTCTTTTCATCCACAGGTATTTCAAGCGCTGCTCATTATCGTTCTGGCAGTTGTTTTCGACATTAACAAGGTTGAAGAACAGAAACGGTCCGATATCGTTAACAATGTGTTGATTGCGTTTACAGTAATCAGTGTGGTAGTGAACGTGATAATAAGTGCGTTCGATATGAAATCTCAGTCGGATGTTTTAAAGCAAAGTTAAGCTATGTTGATTTTTGTCTCCTGTAACACACATACAACTTAACCCTATAACATATAAGCAAATAAAAGATATTAAATTTTCATATACGGATAAAGAGGGTTCTAACTGCGTTATGTAGTGATTGGGAAGCATCTATATTATTCTGTTCTGTGTTATCGATAATGGTGCATACTTACTGCTTCAAAAATGTACTCTTAGTAACGTACGGGATAATATGAGAGGTGAAAAAAGGTTCTGCCTAAAAGATTATCAGATCTGTCTCTTTTAGCACTTTGGTTATCTTTTAACGTTGTTTGTATGTTGTAACTTTTTTGGTATTTCAATTATTTTCTATTTAGAAAATATCACATTGAAATATGCTGTTTTTCGACGAAACACAATAGTGGTACGTATATTTCACGTCGTAATAGATAACCCCCTTAGCTAGTTACGAAGAACGGACGCAGCCGTTTTGATAAAAAATTTTGGCTGCTCTTCGATTTGGCGGGATATTTGTCCTCTCATTACAGGTAAGTACAATTATTGTTTAAAGATAATAGAATTATCAAAGAATACATTGAGGATTGAGATCCTTAGAAAATTCGTTCCTCACAATTCGTCGGAACAGTTGATGACGCTCTCATTAAGGTTATTTAGCATAGCAGAAAAAAAAAACTATTATAAACAACAAATATACAACGCGCCAGCAAACCTTTTAACTGTTAACTTATACCTGTAATGGTCGAAATATTGTTTGCATGTAAAATAAATTTTACGTTTTTTTTTTAATGGAAAACAGTTAAATGTTAATTATAAATGGGTGGTTTTCTGAATCATACTTACATATTAAATGATAACGATTGTACGTTATGGACAAAGGCTTCCACCACAGTTCTCCAGCTCGAGACTTCCGCTATAGTTCAAGTCGTACAACGCATCATTGTTATGTTGTACTACCATATATTTTGAGCTAAAAAATATATGAGAGTAGTTTGCTTCTGCATGGAATAGACCCCATACTTTAAAAGCATATAACAGTACTGGGACTATTTATGTTTTAATGCATAATAGCTTCAACCCTCGCAATATACGCGTTTTAGGATCAGAGGGGTTTCGTTAAATGATGTACTTTTCACAAACTGCAGTATGACCAAGTGTCACTCTGCACCAAAGCGCGCATCAATACCTGGCATTAACATATGCGACGATTCAGATTGGCCTGGCGTATTCCACTAATTATTTATGACTAAAATTACCCTTTTTAGTTTTTATAGAACCCAGATTTTATCATTGTCATCTACCTCGTTCAGATGAATACATACATATGATCTAGTAAATCAAATTTATAGAGAAAATTAAATAAACCGCTTGCGATAAATCAATAACATCCGTACAGTTTAGAACTCGCATTTGTGAACAAAATGCAAATCTAGCAATTAATTCGTGGTTCTTCCAAACGGTCCATGTACAGGCATAAGTTCTAACTGATCCGAAAGGCGCTTTTGCTCTTCCGTTAGCCGATACACTTCATCTCTTTCTTGTTTGGTCAATGGGCGACGTTTAAGTCGTGCCGCAATTACCTTTTGATATGTGTCCATTATCTGAAATACCAAAAAAGAAAAAAATCGTAAATTGAATACAACTAATCAAACACATTGAAAAACACCATTACCTCTTGATCAACTCGATCCAACTTTCGTTTAACTTCAATCCGTTTCATTTCGTCTTTTGCCATTGATTGCAGTTTACGAATTTCGTTCGAATTGTATTCGGCGATAACTGCGAGCTCAGTGCGAACACGGTTGATTTCGGACAGAATTTCATCATCTTGCTGGCTTTTCGGCATGTCATCTGCATCGAGAATACCCTGTTCGATTAACTCTCTCCGGAGCCTCCGTTCAATACTGATTCCATTTTTAAGTAATGCGACGGCACTGCGAGTATGATTGCTGTGCGTTGCGTCGGAGCTACTGTTGCTGTTCTCATTGCTACTGCAGTCTGGATGTAGGTTCTCTTCCATCAGTGCCGATACGAGTCTTTGAGTGAGCGGACCAGTGATTCCTTCTCCCCTAAAAGTGATTGATAATATAAAACACATAAACCATTACCACTAACCACTGCTTTTAGCACCAGAAGAATAAGTAGTAACATAGTTAAAACATTTATGATAAGTAGTACGTTATTATGAAGGTTAGATTAGATTTAATACAAGGAGTTGAATGCACTTGTGTCACTACAGTAAGTGAATGTGTCTTCAATTTGCAGCCCTGACGAAATCCTGACAAAAAGCCGTTGAATAGCCTTAGCTTGATAAACAAGTACCGAATATGTATGAAAATGTGATACATTGTGAGATGTTTACTTACATTATTTTTTCTTTTTTGCTAGCATCACCATTGGTCAAGGATTTGGACTTGGATTTGGATCCAACCGAATTTGCTACACCATCCTGTTCCTCCTTTATATCATCCGCTGCCCATTGTGTACTGTAATGCGGACCCAGCTCCGGAATGGGTGGAATAAGCGGTCCTGAATATTCCTCCAGTAGATCATCCAAAAGCTTTAAATCTTCGTGTGAGATCGGCATACAGTACGGTTCGACTGAGAGCCAAAATTTGTTGGGTGTATCATTTTTGGGCACGATCGGTTTCGAAGTGTCACTGCTCAAATGCTGTAGATGATGGTTCTGAGGCAGGAATGGAACCGCATCCATACTGTCATCCGTATTTTGCGACGGAGCCGGGGATGGTGGCACAAGCGTGGACGAGTGTTTCATTTTTGAAAGCTTCATTTGATGACCAAACAACTTTCCAGCACTTTCTCGCAACTTCTGTTTCTCCTCCAAGCGCTTTCGCTTCCCCGGTGATGAAGGTGCTCGTTCCAAATGTTTTCCTTTACGTTCACGACGTTCATCCGCTTTGTCAATCGTTTCCAGCTCCGCTTTTAATACGCGAGATCTCAGTGCAACCGTCGACAGAAGCAACTCTAGTTCCAGTTGAATGGTGTCCAAATCTTCTGCCGGTATCAACTCTTCCGTTGTATTCGCCAACGCTAGTCAAGATAAAACTAACACATGAGCATACAACTAACCAAATAGCGGCATACTACATCTTACCTGCGGTGTATTTTGGTAACACCTTCGAGTTGTCCAATGTTTTGATGTGTGGAAATAGCACGGACTGATCCGGAGAACCGGGCGACGGAATGCTGGTTACCAGTGACGGTTTTACTGGCGGAAGCTTACTGCATCCTGGACCAACACCGACGGTGCTCGGAACGGATGACGCCCCGGCGGATGCTCCACCACTACCAGAAGGAAAACTGGTCCTACTCTTCGATGATAACGAAATCCGCTTCAGCAAACCTTTGTCCGTCATGATTTCGATTCAATTTGTTTTAACGCGTACACTAAATATTTCACAATTATTGTTCTGATACAGCCTTCACAAACACTACGATACGGGTTTAGACTCAAATCGATTTCTTATAATTTCACTCGAATCATCCTTTTTGCAGTTAGTTTTGCCGCGATTTTCCGTTCAATTACAATATAATCCTTCTCTCGATCACGATTGTGTGACCCAAATGTTTAGTGCTAAACCAAACAGATGCAACCATCTAGGTACATTTTTCAGATCATCAAGGCGACATTTGCACCCGACTGTAAATGTCAAATCAGACCAAAGTCGTAACATAAAGCAGGGGCAATGGCAGAGTTGCCAGTTATTAAGTTTTTCATCATCTGTTTTATTTATAAAATTATATTTATATATTAAAGCCCGCTTAGACGATGCGCATTCGTGAAATTTACCATAAATTTTAAGAATGCGTATCGTGTAGACATAGGGTTATATGCGCTTTTCAATAAGTAACACAACTTTCCAAAGTGCTACAGTAAATGATTGTATCGGTAGAATTTAATAATTGTTTTACAATTTGAAAAACCAATGTGCTGCCATTGTATTTTACATGGTGTGCGGCAAGTTTCAAAGCTAATAGCAGTTAATTTGTAAACTTATTTTGAAATAATGTGTCGATTGAGGTAGAACAAAAAAAACCTTCACTATGATGTCAGCTCATGATTAGCCATCATTAGACGAAAACTGATTATTTACAGCAATCGAAAGACAGAGCAAACAGTACAGTAGTACAGTTTCATTCGCACTTTTTATATCCCCTAATTGTATTGATTCGAAAGCTTCAAGTACATCAAGCTCGCTCCAATTTAATGCTTATCTGTTGTGATTTTCTGCGTTTGTTTTTTTTAATTTACACTTTTTTCGTTGCATTGCTTACAAAGATTGATTATTAGGTAATCTTAATCAGACAATTAGAGCAATTCTAGAGCAAGCTGCAGGATCTGAATATATCAATCTCTACGTATGCTCATGCGTACGTCTATTGCAATCGGCGATCATGCGTAATCGAATGAGACATATCAGTAAACATTTCACACAGAAACAGAAAACCAACACAGTATATCGTGAACATTATTTTACAAGTTCCGTTTTACGGCGTAATATTATGGAATTCGGAAAGGCACTACAAGATTTTCCGTATGGGTCACCTTTATCTCCGATACAGCAACATTAGCCTTTTGTACCATACTTTTTATCTGAAAAGAAAATGATGTTGTATAAAAATTATCAAATTTGTGATATCAAATTAAAATTTGTTAAATTTGTGATTTAACATACCATGGCCAGATCGTCCGAAGCTACTGGCACCGAAGCTAATACCGGCTCCGGATTGGGTATATCCTTCAGCAGACTTGAGTTTTCTGTCTGGTTCGGGTGGTTTACGTTACTCCACTGCTGCTGTAGACGCTGGGTGTATAGCTTAATCCGATCGTTGTACTCACTTGCTTCTAGCTTTTGCGTATCCATCGCTGCCACATCTATGATATTCCTGCATATGATATGAAAAATAAATCGTTTAATCACATCCAGTTCTATAACACAACAAGCAATATATCATCTCGTACTCAGAAGTTTCTTGTAAAATTTTTGCTAACGCTGACTGTTCATCTTTCTTCGGCACTGAATTGGGATATTCCTGCGTATATGTATCGTTGTCTCGACGGACAGCAGGACTATTGCTAACCGGATCGGCTAGTAGGTGAGTTCGTTCGCTAGGTTCGTTACCCTGACAAAAATAACACCACGATTAGTATCCAAACAGTCAGATGATTTACATACATGGATACAATACAGAAGTTGAAAATGCGAACTTTCCAGCGAATGCCAACCTACCTGAGTTGAAG
The DNA here is from genome assembly GCA_018908115.1 of Anopheles rivulorum. Taxonomy (NCBI): domain Eukaryota; kingdom Metazoa; phylum Arthropoda; class Insecta; order Diptera; family Culicidae; genus Anopheles; species Anopheles rivulorum. The sequence goes on from STHB01000012.1 coordinate 967,946, forward strand.
AATCTTCCTGGCAGGTGAAACATCTGGAGGCATAACTCCACAGAGATCGGACACATTCCATGCTGGAAAATTTCTCTTTTCCCTTTTGCTGTTTATATGAATAATCGCCCCGTATAAAGTATGGTGAACAATTGCTGCAAACTCAAAACGATGACGAAAATAGTCGAAGAGTGATAACCATTTCAATGAACAAGCAACGTAGTTCTGACACAAGCCGTCATCTTGCCGTGTTTTGTTTTGATACGAGATGTTAGGTGGCTTTTACACGAGTAAAGAAAACTTTGAAACCTCAGCATGAACCGCACTGCGTCTTGTTAGATAAAAAGACACGATGAAAAGGAAGAAAAGAATCCCCGTTCATTCCTTTCGCCTGTTCATTTTGGGTCCGTAAGACCCATATACACGGCACAATTCGGTTGTAATGAATTACTTTTCGATAGTATATTAATATGAATAACGAATGTCCTGTTTGCGATTACACATTTCTTTTTTCTGGTTGTAATACAATAAGAACTGCTATCTACCATACAGTTTTCTTCGATAAACATCTCACCAATACATAACGAAGGGTTTCTAAATGTCAAAATTAAATGTATGGTATACAGGTCAATACTGATTGTTTCGATATCTATCGTTATTAAATAAACTTTGAATTTAATCTACAAAAAATCTATTTGAAACGTTCTGCAGACACTGCGTAGATCGTGAAAAGATACCGTTGACATATTTTTGGTATACATTTTCAGCCTTCCAAAATTGATTTTTTTATCGGCCAGGCCATTCAAAGATTTCAAGGACGCTTTGCTTCAGGAAATCACTCAGCATTCACAAATAACCATAATTATACCATCTGAACAGAGACAGATCATTTTTCTCTCTCACAAACAAATCGTCGAAGAAATGATACATTTTACACATTTTGACAATTTGAAAGCCTCAGAATAGGTGTAACAAATAACAAATTTGAAATGAACGCGAAAACACTGTGTCGTGTATAATAACCTAAAGCGCTTTAAAATGTTCATTAGCTGCCTACGAATGAATGCGTATTCGATTCGTCCTTTTTACCCAAAATTGCTCGTTACGCGAGATTTTTGTTAGATTAGGCTTCTATTGGAACCATTAATTTTGCTCGTTATTCGAACCATTCGTTATCAGAGTTATCGTTATTAATCTTTAGGGAATTTACTAGATAATTTTTTGTGCTGTTATACATTCTTTTTTACAGATGAGAAAATTAAATAAACTTGTCGCTAATGAGGCGACTGGTGGTATATTTGGTAACAGCACTGGTTTCAAACGACAAAGGAACGGTGTTAAATCCCATCCGAACCAAATGCAAGACTGTCTCAAAAATAAAGTCACAGTAAGCTGGGAACGGCAGGCGTAGACCTCACGGAGTTGCCGTACCCCTAAAAAAGAAGAATCGCTAAACGGGTATTCTGATACAGTTGGATAAATTTATTTTTAACATGTATAATACATAATCTTATCGTACTTAAAATTAGCATTTATGTACATTTTAACGTTCAATGGCAAAACGTTGTTTTCGTCAAATATAATCAATCAAACTTTGTAACTTCATTGGAGTCGAGATCAAAAAATCTTTAAAAAAATCCACTTTAGACCAACTACATATTGATCATTCGAACACTAACGACAAAATTAACCTCTCAGTAAATAAAGCTGTAGTCCTGAAAAGGACTGTTGTGAGAAACAAAGTTGATGGCACCACTAGCAATCGCCTGCCAGCAATGGTAGGTAATCGCAGATTTACTTCTTTGCCGCAGTTGACTTCTTCGCTGCTGTGGGCTTCTTGGCGGGTGCAGCAGCCTTCTTCGGTTTGGGCGTCTTTGGCTTTGGTGCTCCCGTCTTCTTCGAGGGCTTGGTTGCCTTCTGTTTCGGGGCTTTTACTGCTTTCTTTACAGTCTTCTTCGCTCCGCTGGCTTTGGTGACCGCTGCTGCTTTGGGTTTCTTGGCAGCAGTTGCAGCCTTAGCCTTCTTAGCAACACCACCTTCTGCCTTTTTGGTGACCACCTTCTTCTTCTTCTCTCCTGCAGCCTTCTTTGTTACTGCCTTCTTCTTCTTGTCGGCTGCCGAGGCCGATTTCTTTTTCTGCACCGCGGCTTTCTTCTTTTCTACGACGGGTTTCTTGGCCTCTGCAGACAACTTGAACGATCCCGACGCTCCGACACCTTTCGTCTGCACCAGCTTGCCACTGGTCACACCAGTCTTCAGCGCCTTCTTGATGAACGGTCCCAGCTTGGCCACGTCAACCTTGTAGTTGGCCGCCAGATATTTCTTGATGGCCTGCAGCGATGATCCGTTGCGCTCCTTTAACGCCTTGATGGCGGCCACGATCATCGTATTTACCGGAGGATGCGTCGCTGGCTTCTTCGGCTTTTTGGGCCCTGCAGCGGCCTTGGCCTTCTTCGGCGACTTGGCCACGGTGGCCGGAGCAGATGCTGCTGGGACTTCCATTGCTGTTTCAGCCATTGTTTCTGGTACACACTGCGATACGGTTCACTTTGCGTTGGATTGGTTTGGTTGATTTGTTTTGGTTTGCGATCTCACTCACACTGCTGTGACGTTTCACTTTTCCTTCGCCTTGCGCGTCATGAACAGGCTACTCGATTTTACAATCCCGAATCGTAAGCGCCTCTCATTTAACGTTCACTGTCATGGCGTCGCTGCATGACGATTTTAAAATTACCTTTTCATATTTCTGCTTCAATCGCATTATTTTCCTAAAATACTGCTTAATGTAGCTATTGTTTCTCATAGTCAAGATATCATGCTATCTAAAAATGCTTTTGACTAAGAAAATACAATTCGTTTATCGGCTATAAAATGTAGGAGAAGTATAGAAAAGCAATTTTTTCAATTGATGGTCCCGATAATATTGTTAATTTTAGCTATTTCGTACGGTTTTTGATGGGAAAAAAGTGTCTCAATTGTTAGAGAAACATCTGTAGCATTTTGAAAAACAACGTTATCAAATCTACAGCAAGTTTTATTATTACAAATCTACCATGCAAGTTGTGACTATCGAACCTCCAACATGCCAATCTTAGCTGCTAGTACGGAGATGGTGAAGAAGTTAAACTTATATAAATTAAACAATTTTAAACATAATTTCTATAACTTGGGGTCCTTGGAATGCTGGAACATTGGTTTTCTAAATAGAAAAAATAGCAAATAAAGTAAAAAGCGCCATTTCATTATATTTTTAACGAAAACACATTTGCTTGCATGGACTATGGTGGCGTCGCAGCAAAATTGCGTTGCTTCGTTCAGATGCTTTGTCCCGAATGGACCGGGTAGTCGTTCTTGGAATTGTGTAATCTATTTGTTTTAATACTCCCATATATTGTTATATTCAGTTTGTTACTGCTATTTGTTAAGTTTATTTTACTCAACTTNTCTATTTAGAAAACCAATGTTCCAGCATTCCAAGGACCCCAAGTTATAGAAATTATGTTTAAAATTGTTTAATTTATATAAGTTTAACTTCTTCACCATCTCCGTACTAGCAGCTAAGATTGGCATGTTGGAGGTTCGATAGTCACAACTTGCATGGTAGATTTGTAATAATAAAACTTGCTGTAGATTTGATAACGTTGTTTTTCAAAATGCTACAGATGTTTCTCTAACAATTGAGACACTTTTTTCCCATCAAAAACCGTACGAAATAGCTAAAATTAACAATATTATCGGGACCATCAATTGAAAAAATTGCTTTTCTATACTTCTCCTACATTTTATAGCCGATAAACGAATTGTATTTTCTTAGTCAAAAGCATTTTTAGATAGCATGATATCTTGACTATGAGAAACAATAGCTACATTAAGCAGTATTTTAGGAAAATAATGCGATTGAAGCAGAAATATGAAAAGGTAATTTTAAAATCGTCATGCAGCGACGCCATGACAGTGAACGTTAAATGAGAGGCGCTTACGATTCGGGATTGTAAAATCGAGTAGCCTGTTCATGACGCGCAAGGCGAAGGAAAAGTGAAACGTCACAGCAGTGTGAGTGAGATCGCAAACCAAAACAAATCAACCAAACCAATCCAACGCAAAGTGAACCGTATCGCAGTGTGTACCAGAAACAATGGCTGAAACAGCAATGGAAGTCCCAGCAGCATCTGCTCCGGCCACCGTGGCCAAGTCGCCGAAGAAGGCCAAGGCCGCTGCAGGGCCCAAAAAGCCGAAGAAGCCAGCGACGCATCCTCCGGTAAATACGATGATCGTGGCCGCCATCAAGGCGTTAAAGGAGCGCAACGGATCATCGCTGCAGGCCATCAAGAAATATCTGGCGGCCAACTACAAGGTTGACGTGGCCAAGCTGGGACCGTTCATCAAGAAGGCGCTGAAGACTGGTGTGACCAGTGGCAAGCTGGTGCAGACGAAAGGTGTCGGAGCGTCGGGATCGTTCAAGTTGTCTGCAGAGGCCAAGAAACCCGTCGTAGAAAAGAAGAAAGCCGCGGTGCAGAAAAAGAAATCGGCCTCGGCAGCCGACAAGAAGAAGAAGGCAGTAACAAAGAAGGCTGCAGGAGAGAAGAAGAAGAAGGTGGTCACCAAAAAGGCAGAAGGTGGTGTTGCTAAGAAGGCTAAGGCTGCAACTGCTGCCAAGAAACCCAAAGCAGCAGCGGCCACCAAAGCCAGCGGAGCGAAGAAGACTGTAAAGAAAGCAGTAAAAGCCCCGAAACAGAAGGCAACCAAGCCCTCGAAGAAGACGGGAGCACCAAAGCCAAAGACGCCCAAACCGAAGAAGGCTGCTGCACCCGCCAAGAAGCCCACAGCAGCGAAGAAGTCAACTGCGGCAAAGAAGTAAATCTGCGATTACCTACCATTGCTGGCAGGCGATTGCTAGTGGTGCCATCAACTTTGTTTCTCACAACAGTCCTTTTCAGGACTACAGCATTTATTTACTGAAGATTTGACGTTTTACTTCTTTCTAGACTATTATTAAAACGCTAGCTTAAACTTATCAAACGGATCTAGGATAGATCTAGGAAAGTAGTTTCATTCCAAAGAGGTATCCTCTGTAGATATCTGTAAGAACGGATTTATCAAACAGGTTATTTCCTGCTACACGAAGCAGAAAAAGTGGGCTTATCAGGCGAAATGATGTAATACAACATTTGCCTCTTCGATTATCCCTACAGATGGAACATTACATGTAAACAAGTATCTAAGTTTATGTGGGTTTTTTCTATGTTAAAATAGCTCATGTGTGTATATTCCAAAGATAAGGCCATCATCCATTACTAATATAAATCATACTATGGAAACAATGAATGGAATTAGGTTACGTTCGCCATTTAGTTCCAATGGAAGATAATTGCAGAATTACTTCCAACGTTGTGATTTGAAATATAGGGTAGAGCAAGTGGCTGTTTTAATTATGTGTGCTAAAAACATATATTTTCACATGCATATTTGGCTGTTGCTTGACAATCCAATATGCTCTTGTACATGCAATTCTATTAACACTGCAATATGTTTCCGAAATCCCTTTCGGCGTACGTGAAGTTTCAGTGTAATCTTAAATGATCTTCAACAAAAACAATCTTTGCAACAATACAACTTCAGAGCTTTTGGCACGTGTTTTTTTTTGCTTATCACACGTTCATTTACCCATAACAGTAAATATGTGTTATGGGCCATAGTGTACAGAATGTACATGGATACGTGCAGGCTCACTACTATACTTTACTATCATAAATAAAATCAACAGTGAACAAGCTCCCACCTAGTTAGGGATGAGACATACGTATGTCTATTTTTTCTTCTTGTATGTGGCAATTCAACCTCGGACGTGGCCTTGGTTTGCCATTTCTAGCTTTTTTCTCTTTAATTTGTTTTCCATTGGGATTGACTCCTGTTAACAGGTCCAGGCGTATAAAAATCACAATACAAGCATTATTGTTGGGACAATGTAGCGTTATATAATCATTGGATGCCGTCCGGTTTTTTACCTTGACCAGATATGCAGTTACTTTATTTTTGATTGAATGTATATATTTTTATATTTAAAATATGTTATTTTAAATTTTCTAGTTTCAATGGATCTCAAATCAATTTTATTTAAATATTTTTTTATATTACCTTGTATTGTAAAAATGTGTGTGGGCCGGGTGGCAAAATCAGTGACGAGGGTCACATTTTCCACACTCATGCCTTCAAGATGATTTGTAAACCAAAACAGAAAGAAGGGACTGGAGGACCTGAGGCAAAGACTATTGGAGCAATAACAAAAAAAAAAATACATACCTTTTCTAATTGCATTGTGAAACGTTCCAATAGATCAGTTTGCCTGATTTATTTTAACATTTTTACTGCAGTGTTGCTCTCTATTGGAAATTTAACAACGAAATATTGACTGTGTTTCATTCGGACGTATACGGATAATATGTTCAAATAAGAACGCAACAATTTTAAAGTTGATTACATTACACGTATTAATAACTAGATTCGACCTGTATGAGTCTGTCTAATAAGAATAATAATAGTTGCAATGGCAAAGGTGCCAACTCCTATCAGAGTGCCTAAGGAAAAAGAAACCCAATTCTTCCGTGATTTATCTTTACAGACCGATTGCAACGCATGTACTAGCTACAGTAACACAGAGCTATAAATATTTATCCCCCCAAAAAGAATAAAATTGATCATCTATGAACTCTAAGAATTGATGATGTAGCAAAGCACGATACATTAAATGAATTTGCCTTCGTAAATAGGTGGTCAATTACAAACCTGATCAAATCTATGTTTTGTTTCCTTTTACAATTCCGTACGAAAGCAAAATATACTCCAGCATTATTTTTTCCTTCTTCATTCCCTTTAACTCCATTTAAGATGCTCCCGATATTGCTACAATGTTGCAGAATGGATGTTACCATAGGATTTCCAGGATAAATTATTTGTTAAAATAAACTTTGCTCCTATTTCAATGTGCCCTGTGTAATTAGCAAAACTAAAGTGTACCGCGTAGTATTTAAAGTTACTTATCATCATAATACACACACAAACACACTGACCTTAAACCTCAAAATACATCCGTTTACTGCCATTTGTCGTTAAAAGATAGATCGTTTGCCTTTTTTATGTATCTAATCAATATCGTCATCGTCATCAGAGATGGTATATTTTTTCTGCGCCCGTTTCCTCCTTACCGGTGTCGCTTTCTTTGCGGATGAGCTGGACGATGTTGATCCTTTCGATATTTTAAGTTTCATCTTTACGCTGCCTCCCTCTTCATCTGATTCTTCTTCCTCTGTAAATACAAATAAGGATTAATTTCGAACATAGCTTGCGAGCAAATAATAGACCATCATCATGTCGACGACATACCTTCTTCATTGGACTCCTCTTCCTCGTGTGTATCCAAGATCTTCGCCTTTGCATTGCTAAACACTGATTGCAGCTCTAGACTATCTTCGTAGATGAGTGACGCCTCTTCATTGTACGTCTGAGCATTTTGACACAGCAGGAAAAAATCGTTCTCCAAGTCAGCAAAGTCGACGTATTTCGCCTCCTCAATGCGTGCCAATATTTTCTTGATATCGATTGGTTTCTTGATCACCTCGTAATAGTCGGGTAGATCACGCCTCGAAGGTAACTTGAGGAATGGTTTGCTCAGCACGCGTCCATCAGCATCGGTGTACTTGATCACTGCTTTCAGTACCTTCTTCATCTGTTTCCTTATCTTCGGATCGGTGATGCCCTTTTTGCGTTTCGTCATCGTCGAAACAATGCTCTCATCATCTGAATCGTCTCTTCCTCTGCCCTTTCGCTTACGTCCCTTTCGTTTCTTTTCTCGTTCTTCTTCCTCGAGCTCCTCGTCGAAATCGGCCCCATCATCGATTGCCTTGAGCCATTCTTTCTCGGTCAAGCTATCGGTATAATCTACTTCCTTTCGCTGGCGAGAACCACGGCCCAAAATCGACGTCTCTTCCTCGTAATCCCATCGGTCAACCTCTTCGTCATCCTTCACAAGCCAGTCCGGAAGTTCGGCTTCGTCCAATAGACGAGGCTTCACTTCTTCCGCTTTTCGTTCGGCATCCATTTTCTTGAACAGCTCTAACTCATCGTCGGTACGCGAGATCATCAGATTGATCATCTCATCATCTGGTACCTCGTTTTCCTCTTCCTCATCCATCTCGTCCTGGTGCAAAATGCTTTGCAAAAACTGTTGCCGCTCGCTACCGGTCGATTTTTGATCAAACATACCAGCCTGAATGACTTTTTCGTCCATATTGAGCTTATAGCGAGCAGCTGCTAAAATACGCTCCTCGACAGAATTCACCGTCATGAGTCGCAACACGCGCACCTCGTTTCGTTGTCCGATTCGATGCGCACGATCTTGTGCTTGCAGATCTTGATGTGGATTCCAATCGGAATCGAAAATAACGACCGTGTCTGCTGTCTGCAGGTTCAAACCCAAGCCACCGGCACGCGTTGACAGGAGGAAAAGGAAATAGTCGGAATTTTTAGAATTGAACTTTTTCAGCAAATCACCTCGCTCCTCTGACTTGGTGGTACCGTCCAGTCGCAGGTATCCGAAGCCTCGCCACGAGAGATAATCTTCTATAATCGTCATGCATTGCGTCATTTGACAGAAGAGTAGTACTCGGTGCCCGGTAGCTTTCAGCTTAGGTAGGATACGATCCAAAAGCTCAAATTTTCCGGACGCACGGTACAGATCCGGACCCGTGACCGTTCCTTGCACACCAATATGATCGCAATACTTTTCCTCTATATGCTGAAACATGAAGGGATGATTGCAGAGCTTACGCAGTTGGACAATCGTGTTCATTAGAGCCTTCGCACCTCCCTTGCCCTTGTTGCCCTTCTCCGAACCATCGGTCAACAGCACCCCCTTGCTCTGCATGTGTTTATACAGCACACGCTGCAATCCGGACATGTCACATTTGATGATGTACTCTACCTTGTCCGGTAGCTGCGATTCGACCTCTTTTTTCAAACGTCGCAACAGGAATGGGCGTAACACCTTATGCAGACGGCGGATGATGAGAATTGTTTCTTCCTCGTTCAGCTCCACCTTTTCACCTGTTGTAGCAAATGGTGCGTTGAACCACTGCTCGAACGTGGAACAGGATTTAAAAATGGAGGGCAACAAAAAGTTTAGCAGCGCCCACAGCTCAGGAAGCTTGTTCTGTAACGGTGTGCCTGTTAGCAACAATCGATGTGGCGCATTGTAGTGAGTGTTTAGCACTTGTGTCAACTTGCAGTGATGATTCTTCATTCGATGACCCTCATCAATAATCATGTATTTCCAGGATATTTTGGCCAGTACCGCCTTATCCTTGATCACGTACTCGTAAGTAGTCAGCAGCACATTGAACTTGGTTGCTTTCATCTGATTTTGAACGGCACGACGACCAGCAGGTGAACCCTTGTAAGCAACTACACCGACGGCCGGGGCCCACTTTTCAAACTCCAACACCCAATTCGAGAGTGTTGAAAGCGGAACAATAACCAAATATGGGCCGTTGTTTTTCTTCTTCTCCATCAAATAGGTAACAAGAGCAATCGTTTGAATCGTCTTACCGAGACCCATTTCGTCGGCCAATATGCCATTGAGATTATTGTTAAACAGTGATACTAGCCACTCTAGACCCTTGATCTGGTATTCCTTCAGCTTTCCATTTACCAGAATCGATGCTTGCTCGGTGACCTTCTCGTGTACAGTGTGAGCAATGCTGTAATAAGTTTGCTCTTCCGTCTTGTACTCATCGTCTTCCACCTTCGCCTTTTGAATGACTTCTTTCGTCTTGGCATCATCGGTCAGCTCTTGTTCGCGTGTTTTCTTTTTGCCTCCTTCTGATTCCTCCTCATCGTCGTCGGCGTCACCATCGGCAATAACATATTCCCAGCCGGGATGCAATTGCAGCCAGCTATGGAGATCGCGCAAGAACGGTGCATCATCACCTGAAATCATCTTGCCGGTAGCTGTTTCCATTACTGTCACGCGACAGTCCGATGCCTCGCAGTGCTCATCCAAATGCTCGATATCACCACTCTCGAGAATGTGACGTTTTAATTGCTTCTTGCGCTGTATCTCATCATCCTGCTTCTTCTTTTGATCCACCTTGTGTTGTTTGACCATCTCGGTAAGGTTGCTAATATACTCATCGGTTTGCGAAAGCAAAAAGGCCAAACGTTTGTCCTTTTTCTGATCAATAAGCTTACGATAACCTTCTTCGTCTTCCGCCATTAAACGACGCATACGTTCCTTCTCTATACGCTCCTGCTCCTTCTTCTGTTCTCTTTCAGCATTCGCGTGATAGTTCATGATGCCCTTGTTCAAGCGACCCAACTTAGCGATATTATTGCGATGGTAATCTTTGAAATCTTTGCCATGTTGCAACACCGAAGCCAGAAACTCCTGATGCTTCTGACGGCGTTTGCGCTCCGCTTCGAGTTTCTGCTGTTTCTCTAACTTCTCGGTGGCACGTGCCTCTCGCAAACCTTGACGCTTGGTACGTTTATATGCCTTTACATTGACTGCCGTTTCGAGCGTCGTGTCGCGGCGTGTACATTGGACTATTTCGCTCCGCAGCTGGCGCTGGAAGTTGAGAACTCGTAATGCTCGCAGCTCTATCAGTGCTTTCATTCGCAGGTCTTCCGGCATTGAGGCTGGCAAATTATTAAGCTCTTCCAAGCGGAGTGCTATTCGTGCGGCCAGACGGTTCTCGCGCTCTTGCAATATTGTCAACGGATCCAGTCCGGCTGGTTTAGCAACAGTGGTGACGCGGTTTTGCTTCGGCATCGGTTGCATTGCCGGCGCTTGGGCCGCCGGTCTTGGACCCGGACCACCTGCAGGTCCTTGTGAACTGGGACGGGCAGGTTGTCCGACTGAGGTGTGCATTTGCTGCTGCTGTGCATGCACGTGTGATGCACCTGAATGAGGCTGTTGCATTTGTTGTTGCTGCTGCTGATGGTGTTGACCATGTCCAACTTGGGGTGGACCACCCATTGTCATGCCTGGCATTGGACTTTGATTAGGAGGCATTCCCCCTCCTGTCCCAACCGGAGGTTTGTTGGAACCGATCGCATCTGAAGCTCCCGGTGGTCCCTGCTTTCCTGGTGTACCCTGCATGACAGGTGGCGGCACTCCAGGATGATTCGGAACCTGAGGAGGTCCAGGTGTTTGTTGCTGCTGGGGACCCTGTTGTTGGTGTGGCGGTTGCGATTGTTGCTGCGCGGCTTGTGGCGGCATTCCCGGTTGCGGCGAAGGCCCTCCAGCAGCATTCGGGTATGGACTGGCTGGAGGTGTGGGACATTGTGGAGGTGTTCCATCGGAACGCTGCGCTAAAATTTGTGATGCCAACTGTTTACTAATAGGCTGATGGCGAACCAACAAGCGATATGCCATGATTTGACCGCGCAATTGATGAAGCTGTGGAGCATTGAGATTCTGTTGCTTGGAATTAGCCCGCAATGCTAACAGCTGAGAATAGCGTGGATCTTCTTGCAATCCTTTCTCTTCCATGGAGTCGATTGCTCTTTGCAACGCGTTTAAGTTTTCCTGGCCCGGTGGTGGCGGTGGAGCTGAACCTGGCATCATCCCAGGGTTTGCAGCTCCGGGAGGCATTGCTTGTCCCGGTCCGGGGCCACCCACACCTTGCATCGGTACTGGTGGAGGAGGACCCTAAAAAAAATATATATATATATAATACAACATGAACAAACATTACACAATACAGATTAAAAAGATGTAGATAATTATACATATATTATACTCATGTCCAATGAGGCATGATGTTTGGCGCAATTGCCCGAACTTAGTGTACAGTAAAACATGTCGACGAGTTTGAGAGCCAACAAACAATACAATCTTTGCTGAATTACATCGTGCAAACAAGAACACGGCAAAGAAACACGGTCTCGAACGACATCGCGCATTGTATTTACATGGCTTATCTGACACACACACACTAGCGTAAATGCGCCAAAAGCCAAAAGTCATTGGGAGTTTGTGTGATGTTGGCGCTGTCTTCATACCAAGTTGAACAGGGAACGTCGGCAGTGGTGTAATAGCTGGGCGTTGTGTAGTTTATCGCAAAATCCAAAAACCATGTGTGACGAAAAGGAAATTAAAGCAGCTTTCGACGTTGCAGTGGAACTGGTGAAACAATGCATTGGTATAGTATCGGAAGGATTCCGATCCGCTTCCAAACGAGTTGAAGTGAAAGGTAAACACTGGGATCTAGTAACCGAGTACGATCAGCGTGTGGAGAGCGTTCTGATTGCTGGACTGCGGCAACACTTTCCTCATCACAAGTTTTGTGCGGAAGAATCATCATTTGCTAGCGGGGACAAATTGACGCTCGGTTCAGAACCTACATGGATAATTGACCCAATTGATGGAACTGTTAATTTTGTACGAGGCGTTCCATTCACGTGCATTTCTGTTGCTTTGGCGGTCAATGGTGAAATTCACATCGGTATTATAGCGAATCCGACGAATAACGAGCTTTACACTGCCATTAGAGGACAAGGGTCGTTTTTAAATGGTTCCCGAATCACAACGCGCGCGACGAAAGAGGTAAATAGAGAATGGACATCTTATCTTGTCCATTTTTTTTTCACCCACACTTCACTTCTCTACCAATAATGTTTGCTTTTCTGTACGTTTTTCTACAGCTTAAAGAAGCTCTGGTAGGACATGAATTTTCTATCGGAAGCTACAAACCCATACGGGCAGCACTATTCGAGCGAGGTCAACGATTCATCGCCGAATGTGTAGGGTTGCGGGCTTTCGGTTCAGCTGCCCTCACGTTGGCATACATAGCTAGCGGACAGATAGATGTCTACAGCATACAATTTCTTAAGCCTTGGGACATTGCAGCAGGCTCTTTGCTTATCCAGGAAGCTGGAGGTACGGTCATTAGCATCACTGGCGGAAAGTACGATATCATGAAGCCGGACATTATAGCCGCAAGCAGTGAACCTCTGGCACAGAGGGTTCTGCATATTATTCGTGAGATTGAGGGTGATCTACAATTAGCGAAGCTAACGTAGTACCTTCAAATCGACATATTATCAACAAAATTTGCTTTGGGAACATCCAGCTAAAAAATAAATGCTTATAAAGGGGTAGCCTGAGGTCACTGTTTGTACACTAGGAAGAGGGACAACACTGTTCTTATTACACTTACCGCATTTGGTGGCATTGCATGACCAGGATAACCTCCCGGTACCATCCCTGGTGGTAAAGGAGGTCCTTGTCCCGGATGTCCGGCCATACCGGGATGTGGCGGGACCGCATGCCCCATTACCGGATGAGGCGGATGTTGTGGCATATGCTGAGCCGCACTCGGAGGCATATGATGTGGCGGTCCTCCGGGGCCGTGTCCAGGAGCACCTTGAGGACCTGGAGGTGGTCCATTCATATGTGACGGATGCTGTGGTGGAGGCCCATGAGGATTGGGTGGTTGTGTACCGTGCGGTGGCGGTGGTCCTTGCATCGACATGTGTGGCCCTGGTGGTGGTCCTGGCTGCGGGGGTACGTGATGACCAGGGGTTGGCATGTGAGACGGTACCTGATTTTGACCAGGATGGGGCGGAGGAGGTGCCTGCTGGTAAGGACTGTGCGGCGAAGGTGATGGTGCAGGGCTTTGGGATGGTGCTTGCGGTGGAGGCATTGGGCTATTTTGTGGCGTTGGGCTAGCCATCGATGTACGTTAATTACACTTTAGTTTTAAAGTATTCACAGTAGCCAGTATGCACAACTAGCAGACAAATTTAAGCGAACCATCGATCCATTAATAGCATACGCACTTCAAACACCGCTTCGCTGAGTTTCACTGCGGCTTGCCTTTGCAATAGAAAATGGCTGCCAATAGGGTTTGGTTGCACTGCTCAAACACACAACAAACAACGCGTCTCGCAATCACACACAACTGATACCGTGCGGAAGGGAAAATTAATGCAATTCTCACTGTCGATTATAGTTGTTATTAATTCGCACTAATTTTCTATTCTTCTGAAAGATTTATGCAACTTTTTTATTCAACGCATCCCGTACAGTCACGCAGACCGCTTTGTTCACGGTTGAATGTAATTAATGTCAGATGAGCAAATTCATCTCACTTTTCCGGCGTTCGTGCCAAAGTTTCTCATATTTAGTGCTTTCGAGCAGTTTTTTTCTCACGTTTTCGAGCAAATTTCATCAAACAATTTTGAACTTTCACAATCCGGGTTGCCAACACTACAAGCATTCGTATGACGTCTATTTTGCACACATATACCCCTGCAATAGTCGCGTGGAGTCTTTTTGTTGAATTCAATATGATGATAATAAACGTAAACAAATGTAAATTTACGTTTCTTGGTAATGTGGTGAGTAAAATTATATTCTACACATTACACGCGAAAAATTTTGGAACAAACTTAAAAAAGCGTTAAGAAAAAGGTACCATCTTCGCAATCATAAACGGTCGATTGTAGCCAATTCGAAATCAATTTTGTTGCGACAAAAATACTTTGTTTTTAAAGCTTAACAGCTAAAGAACACATTCGATCAATATCGGTTCCCCTTCATTTAAAATAAACCCCTTTACGTTTTCAACAGGAGCGACGAAATAGCAGATACATTTTATTGTAGTTATGGTATTATTCTATTTGTTTGCTCTTTTGCAACACGGAGTGACTGGAAACCTACATCATTAGGTGTGTTGTTACGTTCCATGAGCAGATATTATGCCCTCTTTTTAAGATTTACATACGGCATCCTTTCTTGCTAACAGCACGCGGACGACGTTCGTGACCATGAATTGTATCTGTTAAAAACATTCATCATCAAATTCTCACACTAGGATCTACAGCATCAGACAAAAACTGAGTTTTTACAGTCGGGCCCTGCTTATGAATACCTTATTCATAAATATCTTCCTTGTCAGCGATATACTGAACAATGTCGGCAGGTCTGAAAAGCTTTTCTGCATCTCCATCCGGAATTTCAAAGCCTGCAATAAGAGAGCCATACGACATATTATACCTAGGCGCAGTTTTCATTCCGTTTTATATTTCTTACCAAATTCATCTTCCATGGCCATTATCACCTCGACGTGATCCAGCGAATCGAGCCCGAGGTCATTGATGAAGTGCGATTCCAGTGTGAGCTGAAACAAAATGTACACAACATTAACATTTGCGGATGTGCATTGCGCTTCCGTAGTCCCCGTGGTATAACGAAAACAATCGCTGGCAACGAGATGAGCTAGGGTGCTGGTTCTAATATTGCTTGGAAATTTTAATAAAAATACTACTGAAACAGAAGCCTAACAGCAACAAAACGTACCTTTTCGGGATTGACTTTGTCGTACAGCTTAAGCACCAGCAGGACACGCTCTTTGATCAGCTGCAGTGTTAGCGGTTCTTTAGCACTGTAATTTCTGACTATCTCTAGTTGCCATCGACCATTTCGCTACGGACGCACGGACGGACGGAGGGCAAGGTGGGAGAGAAAAAGAAAAACAAATGCTATCAAATCACTAGAATTCGCACCTTATCCGCTGTAACTTTATCATAAGCTCCAACAACTTTCAGCACGCGTTGTTTGACCTCGTCAACATTTGGTTTGGTGGAAAAGAATCTTTGTCCGTTCCATACTTTCGGCTACGGCAAAGGAGTATCGGAAAAGTGTGTTACATAAATGGGGCTCCGGCACGAACCAGACAGAATAACACAGGGTTTCTAACCTCAATGGGGGAGAGCAGCGCAGAGGCCGGGGCTGTCAAATACTGCTCATTACACCGATCCCGCCGGACAACCGCGACCGAGGACACCGAACGGGCCAATATGCAACGAAGCAAGGACGTATTTCGGCAGGCCAGGCCGCGTACACTATTCACCAACGATGCCATATTCTGGTACTGTTTCACCGATTTCGGATGGCAGTTTAAAACTCGCGAATTGTTCGCCTCCTGCTTGCACGTCGGAAAAAGAGATAGTGATGTGAAGCGATGAAATTCGTTCGTAGAAAAATCACAGAAACACAGAACGCTGCAGCTTGACAGCAAAACATCGCATCGAGTGAAGGTTTATAATTGTTGAAATCGTTCTTGAACATAGCACCTGCTATGATTGCTTGCCTACGTCGTAGTCTTGATACCGGAAGATTTTCATCATAGGGAACGTTTTCTGCCTCAAAGTGAAATTTGTATCGGCAAAAATCAAATATCCCTGTGATTTGTGGTTTCTACATAAATTAGATACGAGTCAAAGCAACATCACCCAACAAAGATAACCAGAACTTTTTATGTGGTTGATCGGTTTTACTATGGATATTATATGGCCAATATTACAGAAAGCTAAATTGTAATAAAAAATGTTTATTTAGTATAATTATTAAGTGTTGTTGTAATGTTGTAATATATAATATAATACAAAAAAAAACTAAGAACGCAATTAGATTGATTGTATTTTTTCCTGATGATTGAAAATAACTCTCGACAAGTACCAATGAATTGGACTCTTTTTACGTTATTTGAAATAGTGTTCATTGATATATTGAACGATATATTCATCATGCTGCAGTTTTGGCGCGTCGAAATGATTTGATCGCATCACACAATGTACACATACAAAAAGACATTTAGTTAAAATATATTACATACCTATTCACTGCTTAGGAATAACACAAATAAAGGTGATAAAAATATAGATTGTTTCAACGCAAATTTGTTACTTTAAATGAAGAAATACACCTTGTCCTGCATTGTTATTGCGCCGGAATTGATGTGCGTGCGAGTGTTTCTTTAAATATATTCATGAAACTATAAAAGCAAATAATGAGCCATATATTTATAAATTATTAAACACACAAAATTTACTAATATCGTTAGTTAAAATTTCGGGCTAATTTTTTACTTCAACACCGAGACGCTAAAAAAATTAGGTGGATGGCACTGGTACAGTACAGCCGCTAGCAGTGCAATGGTAACCGTTGTAATATATTACTATAATATAGCTAAACATTTATATGTTGCTAAAAAAATTGGTTCTCTATCATCACAGCCATCTCATCATCTTCACTGTTAGAATCAGTGGAACTACAACGATTATTATGCACTTTTGAACAACTCCTGGTTTTACCATTAAGATCTTCATTACTTATCAAGTCGTCATAAATCTGCGCTTCTGAGTTAATTTCCAATGCTTTGGAGGCGCCACTGCCGGCTGCATTAATTGCATTTAGAAATTTTGGAAGAACTGCTTCGTCAGCCAAATGTAAATTGTTAAGTGCAAAATCCTCGGATCTCGGGCTCGGTTCCTTATGTTGCAGGAACCACAATTCTTGAACGGTCTTCCTCAGCCCTGGTATCACTTTCACCTGTGCGAGAAGTTTTGGGTATTTACAGATAACCTTCATGCAATTAAACTTAAGATTATCTTCGAACGAAGCGGCATTTATAAGCTTAATGGACGATTTGGCCGACGTAGATGATACCATGGGATAGATATCTACTGCTTCCTCTCTGGGAATGGCGGAATACGCTCGGCCTAGTGAACGGCGGTTAAGATAAAATTCCAATGTACCACGAAACATGTCGACGTAAATGCCTAGGATCCGCCCTTGGCTAAACTTTTTCCCATAATATTTCAACTGTCCGTTGTGTTGGGCTACGCCTCTATACGAGTAACCCCATGATTGGTCATCGATGCCGAGCACGCTGGTGAAAGAAAACTGATGTCGCAGTAAATCCACCTTATCAGTTCCAATGCCAAACATCTAAAAAGGAAATCAGTCAGAAGAAGAAAAGAACATAATTAATATTTTTGTTTGGGTTACCGATGTGTCTAGGGTCAATGAAGAATAAAATAACGATTAAAAACAAGCGTTGAGTCGCTAATATTGAGACTAATATTCATTGTACGAATGCCATTCTGGAGACATAGGATAGCTGAAATAATTGGTTACCGCTGAACAATGATAAAGAATTGTTACATTTGTGCGTGAAGCAACACCAATCAGCGATCACTGTACTACCGATACTATACAGGTATCGTAAAAGCGCGGATTTAAAGCCAATAAAACGATTAACCACGACCCGACAGCAGTCCCAAATTCCAATCGCCTTTTTGATAAAATCTTTAGCCGGAAATCAATCGTCTAGCTGCTACCCGTTGAAGTAGAACGGTGTACGTCAGCATTGGAACAATCTTGCTAGCTTGCTGTATAAACATTTACGCTTTGCATTTCTAACTCAACAGTCGCAAGTGTTCAGTCTTCCGTGCTCCTTGTTGATTTGCCGATATTGCTAGTGATATGAAAGCTGTTTCTTATGCCGGTTGCATCCTACTGGGTGCTGTTGCAATTCTAAGCAATACTGCAGAAGCCGCTATGTGTGATGGCCTTCCGGGAGGAACTTTGCTGATGAAAAATATAGCTGAATGTAATCGGTATATAGCCTGTCAGCATGAAACCGATCACGAGTGGTATTGTCCCCCCGGCGAATTTTTTAATCCACGTAACCTACAATGTGAACCAAGTTGTCCAACGGGAAGAGGTAATTGGCAAGCTTACGAGAATGTGTATCCCTTCAATAATCCTTGCAATCTTTACTGCTTCACCTTTAGAGCTGTTATGGTGCGGTGGAGTGCCCGATGGCGTTTTCATCCGTATTCCAGAGATGACGGATTGTCAAAACTACTATACGTGTTTCGGTGGAAACATGTTTCTAAACTCATGTCCTGTTGGATTTTATTTTTCTCAAGCATTGCAAGCATGTAGTGCTGATCCACAGCAATGCAGTTAATTGCCGAAAATTGTATAGTGTTATGGCGGAGAATTGTTTTTAAACTCGTGTCCTCTTGGATTTTATTTTTCTCAAGCATGGCAAGCATGTAGTGTCGTGATCCGCTGCAATGTAAAATGCGTTTCGTAAAATAAAATATAAAACATAGCCGAACTCACTCAACTGTTTCATGCACAACCATGATGACTATGATAAATTATTTAACTGTAGTAGTGGACCATAGGCTAGTAGTAGACCATTCGTCCAATGTATAGAATTGAATATCATAGTACAGGTAAATAAAGCTAAAGAAAATGACGCCAAAAATGACGAACACTTGTTTTTTCTTCATTTTGTCACCGTAACCTTATAAGCTGTTAGTTGAACAATTTAGAAAAGGGGATACTAGGAAAAAAAGATGATCGATTGTAAATACGGGGACAACCGATTGACCTTTCACTGTGCACTGACGTACATAAATATGTAGATTCTATAAGCTAAGCTTAGTCGAACATTTTGCGGTATTAGTAATAAATTATCTGTTATCAAATTGCATCCCATAACTAGCCAATCTTTACTTTTCGTGGCGTAATTGTTTTCGTCTTTCTCGACAGAACGCCACACGTGATAAAATGGGTTCCATTTTCTAAACCATGGTCGACTTGATAAAGTCTAGACGATAAGCTTCCGTCGTTGATCTGGTTCAATTAAACACGTCGAGGAACCGCTTGCAGCATTAGTTCGTACAGTACTCGGAGAGTGAACAGTAATGAAAGGTACGATATTTTTGCGCTTTTGCTGTAAAATTCTCTAGTGTGTTACATGCGTATTGTTTCACTCGTATATGCAGGTCTTGCGTGGTGTATGATTGGAATTGTCCTGCTCGTGAGAGCGACAGATGCATACTTTTGTGATGGAATACCAGGCGGAATGAAAATAAGATTCCCATTGCCGGAAATATGCAACGAATACATCTCCTGTCACCATGGAACCGAACACGAGTGGCGTTGTCCGTTGGGACGATTTTTCAGTCAACGTGCACAGCGCTGTGTAAATGCCTGTGATCCAAGCGAAGCGATCAACATTTGTGCAGGATTGATCAACAACATTTTGCTACGGCCACCACTGTCGGAATTCCCCTTCAGTTGCCGGCGTCACTATGAGTGCGTCGGAGGAAACATGGTAACGCGAGAGTGTCCGCCCGGTACCTTCTTCTCGCAGCTTGCACAAAGCTGTGGTTCGGTTAGAGAAGACTTTTGCATACCAGATTAGATGAAAAATGTTAATTGTTCTTCCTTTTGTTATATACACATCTGTATTGAAGTATAACTTTGAGACGCTTGTAACAAAATAAAAAATGAAAATAAAACTTACGATGTCTGTTCCCGATAGAATTGAGAGTATCTTTAGTTCCCAGTAGTGATGACGTCCTCGATGTAACGGTTGGTTGCCACGGACAATGCTAGTACCTTGACTGTACACTGGATGGAAAATTACTTCCGTTCCCAACACCACGGTTTCGATCGTTAATTCTTTGTCCCATGTCCAATCGAGTCTCCTGGATGTGTCTTCACCGCAGCTGCACGAGTTCGACTTTTTTGGCGAAGTTTTCCATCGCGTTTCGTTTGGATACTCGCAGTTACAGAACGGTACGGACAAATTATCGTTGCAGCTTCGAAAGAAGGTGTCATTTTTGTTAGGCTGAGCAAGACTCATTGCGCTTGTAATCTGGAAAGGTAAGGTAAGATTTATTGGAAAGAATGATTGTTAATGAGTTCTGAGTCCTACGTAGTATTCATAGCAGATGGTTGTGAAGCCACTGTGGTTATGAAACATAGCATTTGGCACCGTGTCCCTTTTAGAAAACGTATTTTATAGTTAAAACAATTCACACAAAACAAATCAACGTAAAAGCTATACCGGCAAAGATGCACATGGAATATAGTGGCGCATTCTTCTTCTGAAAATAAACTTTTCCTTGTTGAGGAGCTATTTGCACATTCAAGTTTATCTTGGGATATTACATATTACACATTCAATGCTGTAAATTGATGTAATTTACAAAAAACTAGCGCGATTTTCATAAGAAGAGAGAATATTTATTGGCAAGATGTAAACAAAACTGCTTTACGTCAAAATATGTTGAGCGCACGAACACTTTCACATTTTTACGTTTGACAGTTGCCTTGTAGAGCAAAATATTGTAATCTGCCGTTAACGTGTTTTGTGTGTTTTTTTTTTGCAGATACACATTCCCTGCTGATTCAGTACAGCGTACATGCGTTATGTGCGTGAAAATCACAAGCAGTTGCTTTTGTATTTACGCAATCAGTTGAAGTGTTGATAATTGTTTCACTTGAATGAATGGTTTTTTTTTCTCGTGCATTGTACAATGCTTTTTGGAGCATATGTATGAGCATTACATGATATGTCGGAAGTATTAAATTTGCTGGCACATAGAAATGCCGCATTACTTTACTTAAAACAAAGTATCTATTATAGTAAAGACAACATTCTGCAACAATTATTTGAATCTAAAATAATAATTTCTCATAGTCGAAAACTCAACCTAGGTTCTCTTGTAACAACCATTTCTAACACTGCACTATTCTAATGCAATCGTCAAACAGTTAGGGCTTGAACGCTAAAAGATTGTGTACACGTTGATAAGATTGCTCTTACAACAAGGTAAGGTTGAGAATGGAAATGAAGAAATGTCACAGAGATTAGTTTTGCACTTCATTGTACGTACTTGCACTAAAGCGCTCCGTTGATGCTACCGCTGGAAAACGACACTGAATACTAAGCTGGCATCGGTTCAGGAGCGCTGTATATAAAGAAAATTATCTCGTTAATAATCGTTAATAAAACAAGTCGACACTCAATAGGAATCGGAAGGAGAATCATCGCTTACAGTCAATTTGATCGGAATTGTAAACACGTGCATTTTCTTATGCAAGCACGATGGCAGACGAAGGACTAACTGAACGAACTTAAACTGTTTAGTAAATGATGCACAGTTTGAATTCCGATAGGATGGTTTAGTGCCCACTGCTTATCAGTGGAATTCGAATGACCCAGTGGAGTGATGGGCGTTTTGCACCGGAAAAGGTCGTACAAGGATTGTCCCTCATGATAACCTTACCCTCATGGACAGCTGATGATCTGAATAGAAGAAACTATGATGACATTTAGTTTGCATTTATTCTCATGCATAAAAGCCTAGTAATTGTGGCCCTTTTGAGCGCTTGTTGATTTCATACGGAACATGCAAGTTAAATATATAATTTTTTGTTATGTTAGAACGGCTCCAACATGACCGGACCGGTACAAAATCCCATTCGGACAGTCCCTCCGTTAGTAAGCTCTTACTAGCCGGCTACGTGGTAAAAAATTACGACTTATACGGCCTGGCCGTTTTAACACAACAACAACAACAACAACAAAATGTACCAAAGATTATGGCAAAATATCTACCAAGTTGAAAATGTTTAAAGCGCAACACGTGAATCTACGCAAAGACTGCTATATTCAAATGCTCAACCTAGACAAGTAGAAACATGCAGCACGTGAAAGGTTGATTACACTGCGTACAACTGGTTGAAAGGGGTGTTGATAATCAGTACGAATATCTAGCTACCGTTAGTGGTATCCAAAAATAAATATGCATACGGATACGTATCTGTAGTCATCATCCACGCCTTGGCTCATACCAAGGTGTGCGCAAAACATCAACACACCGATCGGTCATTTTCGTGTCCCGACTGGAAGATCCGATGTTTTTCCGGCCGGATGAAATGTGGCACTACATTTTCTCTCGCTTAGTGTGCCGTGAACGCGTCGTGAGCGTGAGCATTTTGTTAATTTACTCGCAGAGGCGACGAACGTGAGTTGGAAAATGTGTTTTGAATTTTCATTCTCCAGTGTTGTTTTTCTGCTAGTGTGGTTTCCTCGGCAAATGGCCAGGGTCTGTGTAGTTTCCTGGTCGTGCCAGCAGTAAGGATTTTATACATAGTTAGAGTAATGCTGCCGAGTGTAAACATAGGTGTGTTTTACAGTTGTTTAAAGGCGTAGCATGTCCCTTTGGCTAGGAAAAGTGCTATGTGTGAGATACGGTGAATAACTTTTTCGTTTCGTACCGAAGAAAAGCACACAGTGTGTTGTAAGATTTTTCACAAACGATAAAAACAATAAGCCTTCGGTTCGACGATGCACAGCTGTGATGTATACGTGTACGTTAAAACAATGAGTATGTTTTCTTTTCCATAATTTGTAATATTGCTCCGTTCGTGGAGGATGTTTATGCGCTGTGGAAGAATGATTGCGAGCGCGAGAGAATTGTAACGACATGGCCAGAGCTGTTTATAGCCGAAGAGCATCGGCAAGTGTAGCGAGAGATGAATATGAAAAATGAAAAAGGAAACAAACCCCAGCCAGTAATCGTTACCACCCGAGCCAAAGTGTCTGGGTCCATTCATCGTAGTATTGAGTTGATAGTGTTGCTGTGCAAAAGCACTGTCATCGTAGGTGGGTTTGGATTTTTTTTCTTCAATAGTTTCTGCTATTTGCTTTCAGCTGAAAATTCAGTTCCCAGCACAAAAAGGATACTTTCGATGCGACGAACAGTGGTGAACGGTGCTGAATTCTTCTCACGACCATAAGCTGCTTGTTATCTACGGTGGTACAAATAGCAAGCAAACCATATTGATGCGAAAAGATTCGACTGAGTGAATTTGTTTGGTGTGCTTGCGGGATGGAAAATTGGTTCACAGAAACATGCTCCAAAACTGAGAAAGGGATCCGCTTTCTCATGGGGCTGTGTGATGCAAAGAAGTGTTTTTCATATTGGCGCGGAACACGAAGATTGGAATGCTGTGGAGCAGCGATGAAATATTGCACTCGTCACGTCACGTTGTATTAGTACTCTCTTACCATTTCGAAATTCGCAGTGCCGCACAAACCTTTCTATTTAAAAGGAGGGCTTATGCAGCAAAAGTGTTTTTTTTTTCTTGTTGCCAACAAACAAAAAAAGGTGAAGTTTATATGAAATTTCGGCAAAGATAAGACGAACGATCAATGTGTGTAAAAACTTATCACACTCATCTTGCAGAAGCCAGCCGTGGCCAATCGGAGAAAGAACATGATGGAGAATATTGGGGATAGTGAGAAATAGTGACCAATGGCAGCGTATGCCGGAGTGCTCTAATACAACGTTTTACATGGAGTGTATGTGAGCTATAGTGGCCCCGTGAAAAAATGATAACCCGAGTGTAGTGGGAACGTTTCAACGCGCTGGCTTACGGATGCATGTTTAAACGGGTGTCAGTATGTGTTGATATGAGATGGCCGTTAGAGGACAGTGTGATGCTGTTGCTTCCTTCAACGATTCCGCATGTTGAGTACAGTTGAGGATAGCAATGGTCTAATGTTACGATTCGAATAGATGGAACGAGCGTTAGGAACCGAAATAATTATCGCATTTTCGCTCCGGAACAGAACGGATGGTGTTATTTTCCTTATTTTCATCTAAACAGTCAAAGGTATGGAAGCCTGGTGCGGGAAAATGTCACCCGATGGTAACATCCGTAGTCCTTTGATGTAATATACTGGCAGGCCCCGAAGAGTATGCGTACGATGCCAAACGTACAAACACTTGCGCAAACATACCCATACACATACCAGGATGCACATGAAGATAGCATGTGTGAGGAAATAGACAAGCATCCTTGCAATATCGTACGAGATATCTCTAAAGGGCATATTGCCGTAGGAAAAGATTAGCCTGTACAGTCATGATGCGGAAGGTGTGGGAATTTTGTTTGCAGGAGACAACCAATGAAGAAGCATGGTAGAAGGTGCTGTGAATATAAAGATATTTTTTATTCGCTCTAGAAAGGCCAGACCGTACATATGAATATGGCAAGAAAGAAAACGTGAGAGTAAATAGCAACATCCTGCATCGAACATGCTTGTCTTAGTACTCTGCATCCAGGATAGCCATGGATCACAAACAGGGATACAGAATACATTCGTAGCACACGCACACATACACACACACATTCAGCAGCAATAAGAGCAGAGAAGAGATGGATATGATCCTTCTCCCTGCAGCACAAACATTGTGGGCAACAGATGAAGGGAAAAACTTACCACTAATCCTCATCTCATCGTGGTGCATTAAGTGTTGAGCAAGTAGTAGCGGAAGTAAGCAATGAGAAAGATGAGAAGAATACGTTCGGCATGTCTAGAAGCATAATGAAGAGTCTTGAATTTGCATGTTGTTTCAGTTATAGAGTGCACTTTGCTTCCACACCTCTTAATGTTCAATAACAAAAATGGAACAAGCGATTTATGAATGTGAATCAGAAGGAAAACGAAAAAAAAACGATAATTTTGAGAAGAAGTAAAATGCTCGCAACATGACTACAGCTACAATTGTAGCTGAGGTGTAAATAATGTGTTTGCACATTATGTCTTGTGTTGTTTGCAATAATGTGTTTGCACATCATATCTGGGAATAAATTATCGGGGAAGAAAAAAATAATGCAGAGTAAAATATCGGCACAATTACAATTGAATAAGTTTATTGTAATATTAATCATAAATGAAATGTGCATAATTTCGATTCAATGGATTAATAATGATGAGCATGGCATTGCTTAGAAATTTCGTTTGAACGAAAGTTTAAACCATTCTCATGGACATTAATCGTATGAATTGTTGCATGTGCAAATATAGTGCATTTAATATATTTCATACAGCTATGGTTTTAGCAGCATTCTGAAGATAAGCAGTGTTTGACATATACGTGAGAACAGCTGGAGAAAATGTATGCATCGACGCCACTATCAGCTGTCGACTCTAACTAAATTAGGCCATTGATTATTGATCGTCCCTCGAGTCAACCGGATGGAGGCTGCATGCAAAGGCTGCACTGGACATTCAATGAAGCTTTTTGCTGTTCGGCTGGGAGAGAGCTGACGGGCATGATTCAATTTCAGTAACTTTATTATTAATTCAGCCTTTGTACTGTCACACGGCACACGCAAGAACTGATATTGACACGCAGAAAAAAGCAGGAAAACTTCTGCGACGGCAGAAGTTTAAGCTGGCGTTATCGTTTAAAGATGAAATAATGCACAGGAGAATAGTATATCTACATCTAAAGTTTCGTACACTTAGCAGAATAAATTGAAAACAAGTTTTTTTGCACACGCAGTTGAAAAGTGTAAAATTGACATCTCTTTAAAATAATTAGTCGAGCTTATTTAAACACATTTTGTATGATAAAATGTGTTTAAACAAAAATAGAAGATTTTTTTGGTAAAACAATCCAGAAACAATAATTAAAAGTGAAATACGGTAGCATTATTGGGTGTGTTGGAAAGGATATGTCGAAGGTGTCATTGACAGTGGAGTCAGCTTCTCAAAATACAGGAACATTTCTAAATGTCATTTGTTCCGTTTTGTCGCACAGGACCGCTTCCAATCAATTTCCATCCGTTCCGCTTTTCCGTAGACAATTATTACGCACTCTTATTTGCAGTTATTGAAAAATACACGTCGAGTAATGTAAACATTGTTGGTTAGGAACTTCTCAGGTTTTATAAATAAGACATAAATAACACGAAGTGTGGTATGATGGAGAATGCCGAAACTTCTTCGGTGTGAAGAGGTGAGAAGAATGTTCCTATCGTAAAGATAATACAAATAAAATTATATTGGGCTATGTTACTTGCACTGGGAAATATCTCATAATGAACTATGTTAGTTTTGTTTTAATCAAGGAAGAACGACAGTTCCGTCTATCTGTAAGGAGCCTTTATACACCCAAATTCACTTACGTTCGAATCGCAAGAAGTTAACATTGAATCAGCAGCCACTATGCTCGAATTACGCTTCACTATCATTGAATCGGTCGTCATCAGCATGAATGAATGGGTAGTGGCGGATCTACCGGTGGGCGGAGTAGGCGGTCGACTAGGGCAACTGGACCTATGAACTATCCTTGGAGCCCTCCCTCTCCCTCGTGGTACTACAAATACCCCACATTGCCGAGCTTAAAAATTTCGACACAGCTCACGCCTAAAATTTCGGGGCTACGCTTTAAACCAAGAAATAATGGGGCGGCCCGGTGGTGCATTTGGCAACGGCGCCAGTTCCTAACACGACCGGACCGGGTTCAAATCCCATTCGGACCGTCCCCCCGTAGCACGGTCTGACTAGCCTGCTACGTGGTAAAATTAGTCTAATACGGCCTGGTCCGTTCTAACATAGTAAAAAAAAAAAAAATATGGATATTGAGGGGCCTTAATATCAATATGTGTTTGCAAGCGTCATGAAAAATGCATAACCTACCACCTAACAACCTATCATCCATCCCCCACTCGCCCCTCCCCTATTCCATCATATCTCAAGCAGCCTTGGGCCCCCAAGGATATCCTCTAGATCCGCCACTGTGAATCGGGTGCCAAAACCATCGAAACGCACACCACTATATTTAATTTTTCAAAGTTAGAGCTTTATGCAACATTGCTACATTAAAAGAAAATACACTACTGGTAAATGATGCACAGGAAAACAATTTTCGGTGGGTAAATGAACAAAACAGGTTCACACGGCAGATCCGGTCCAAAATCCTATGCGAACCGTTCCCCTGTAGCAAGAACATGGTACACACGATAGTCCAATAAAACAAACAAAGACAAATATTCTACAAACAATGAATAAACATTCTAGCAACTGTAAAAGCACGATTCATATACATGGCGGCCTTTGCAATAGCAGTGGAGCGTATTTCGATCGTAGTAGCGGTTGATTTAATAATAATTTAATAATTATTTTAAAGAATATTAAATATTATGATTTTTGTTCGTATGCAATATGCATTTTTTATTGGGATCAAAAACAATTTTTGTTTGCTTTTTTTATTTTGTACCACAGGTAATAACGATTTATTAACTTTGCTTGAACTTTGTTTTACTTTTAGACCAACAAACACTAGTTAACATGTGAATACGTTATAACTCCTCACCGGTGATGGACAATCGTGATCATCTGCAGGAAACAGGAAGATAGATCGCAAAAAGCATCACAGCTATGGATTCCATGCTCATCAGGATATGAAATGCCCGTGCGTTGTTGAGCAATAGCCGGAACCATATCTACACAAGTCGCTTAAATTTCCGTGCTGCCCAATCAGGTGCGGTCGTAGGAAACAGAAAAGAGGAACAATTTAGTAGAAGCGGTGGCTGCGAAAGGAAATGCATTTTTGGATTGATAAACGATCGCAAGCGTGTGGTTTCGGCAGAGCCCGTGTGGCAGCATCTTTGTCGGGTGGTGGTGGTTTAGGGTTTGGCCATCCGCGACGCGTGCCTCGGAAATCAATGGTCACTCCAATACATCGGTTTCAAACGGTCGACTGTAGTCGGCCTCACATTCATCGCCAGCAACAGTCGCAACAGCAACAACCGCATCAACAATCGCAATCGAATCCGTCTGTCCCAGGAACGCATTATTCGTCCACACAAAGTCAACCATCTTCAGCTCATCAACACCAGCAATCGCATCATCCACATCCATCGCATGCAGACCCACAGCACCACCGTCATCATCCACATCATCCGCACCACAATCAAGGTTCTACACAACAGCAGTCCCAGCCAAATAATCAACAACAGCAACAGGTGCACCAGGTGCAGTTGCACCTCAGTGGTCAATATAATCCCCAGAGCAGTATTCTGCCTGCGCCAACGCCTTATCCGCAGTCGAGTCCCAACTTACAGCAAAGTCCGTCACCGAATGCCCTAAACTACCACGTACCTGTGTCGATGAATCACATTTACAGGTGAATAGAAAGAATTACGCATTGCACTGCCCAAAACTCAAACCAAACGTTGCATAGTTACACCAAACCAGGTCACAACAATGATTGGAATTTGGCTAATGTTCTGTGTATAATGAGCACTAAACACTGGGGTTTGGTTTATATTTTTTTTAGTTTATTAGCTTAGAAAATGCTATTTATGTTTTAAATTACGTATAATGCTTGTGTTCCTACTTACCGTCCACTAAAAGAGCATAATTTTCTAATGGCATATAAGACACTCGTTTTGGAGTAGTCATGATCAGTATTAAGTATTGCTTGATTTCTTATGAAAATAAGCAAGCAATATGGATGTAAAAAAAACGATTTTGCAATATTTCCTTTGTTTCTGAACCTTAATTTAATTTATTTTAATTTTAATTAAATAACTCTTAATATTAATTTAATTTAATTTAAATAAATAGGAAAATTTCTCGATCATAGTTTAAATAGTTGTGTTATGTCTTCATGCTCTTTTTTTTCAAAGCAACACACATATACATGCCATTACATATATATGTATTATTAGTACGTACTAAGCGCTTACGCAGAAATATGTTAGCATGAGCTATTCGCTTTCCCTTATTGATGATATCGTTTTATGTATAAACATTGCCATCTTCCTTTCCACACTTCTTCAATCTTGAAGTGCATCAACACAATCATCTGGTGCTGAGATAGAGGGCATTAACAATGTTGGACAGCACATACAGCCGCACGTTGGACATGACGCACAACTGTTACCGGCCCACCTGAAATGCGGCATGTGGGCTTCGTTGGCTCTAGCTACGGTGTTTGTCGCTGGAGCAAAGTTTTACTTCGATCATCAGGTAGGGTTGTATGCTCATAATTGTATTGTATTTTTATTCAGTATTTTTAATCAATTAATTCGTTTTATTTGTTTACTTCCCTCTGCTCGAGAATGTCCGATTACGCTGTTATTCATTATTTTTTATTCACTCTTACAGGGTACTGGACTAGAGGTGTTAATATTTTGTGCATTTTCGGCTACATTTTTTTTGGCTGCCTGTACCGTATCGCTATGGAGACGTCCACGGGATATTCAGATTACCAGCAACAATATGATATCGGACACGATTTCTAACGCAGAGCAAAGTTCACTACAGGTGAGAATTCGCCATGTTCGTGTTCGTGATGAACAATAAGCTGAAGCATCATACATTGTGTATTCCTTTCTTAGAACAACCCTGAATTTCTAAGTAGAAACCCTTCGCCACTGCTCAATGGAAGTGCCGGAAGTGGTCCACTGGGAGGACTTGTTTCAGGAAACATTCAACAGGCTTCATTGGCAAGCATAGTAGCACCACCACCACCGTATCATATAGCGATACTTCTGCCCGATACTTCGAAAGAAGCGGAGGAAGCTCCGCCACCGTCGTACGATAAAATAGTGATTTAATAATAATCATCGACAAACGGAGAACGGGAGATGAAGGTACTTCTGTACAGAATTAAAATGGCACACCTTTACTATTCCCTTGCTAGAAGCAAATAGTTTACTATTATAACAATGTCCAGCGCACGTGAAACGTTACTGGAAACGAATGGGAAAGACAGGTGCAATAGTGTACTCGATGCGTGTAGTTATTGCTCGTTAGGTTTAGCTGATAGTTTTTTTTTATTTTTTACTTTAGACGATTAAAAGACACATAAGCGAAGCTGCAGATGGGCCAACTGAGATAGATAGTGGAAAAAGGAAACGCTGCTCAAATCGTTTAACACGATATTTGAAGGGAGTGTGGTCCGAACAAGGAAAATGATCAATAATAAATTATTATGTGTAGGATGGTCGAAAACGTTCAAAAATGTCTTGCAATAATTTGTTTTTGCAAATAAATAGAGCCTAACATCAATCGTTGCGCTATTTGGTGTAGAGCAAAATAACATTAAATGCGCAACAATAAGGATGATACAAAAGAAATATTTTTGTCACAATATATGTCGAACGGTGATTCTTCGCAATTGTTGTAAAACAGCGGTAGCATTAATATGTCAGTTTATTAGGAAAGCGTGTATTATCATTACTATTGTACAGAAAGACGAAAAACAAAGTATTAAGCGGTATTCTTTTTATTTATACTAAAGATTGATCGTGCAATATGTTTTAATAAAACTCTATCGACAAGAGTTATTACGGTTTTAAAGATTGATTAACAATACGCTAAAAACTGTTGTGAAACCTTATTATATGTTCATTTAAATATTTGTGCTTACTGCATTATTTCACTGCAAATCGGTAGCTTAACATTATTAGTTCACAGCACACTTTGGATGATATGTTACACTGCATGTAAAGAGGATCGAACAACAATCCAGGTGGGCATTCACGATCGACGGCAACTCCCATGAAACATTGCACAAATTTTCGACAGTCACCATCGACGGCAAGGTTTACGAAACCCGCGACTGCACATTTAATGCAACCGGCTTTGCTGGGATAGTCACAAAGTTGCTTCTCGAAATTAAAATGGTATCCCGAAGGACAGACTAGCGGTGCGGCAGTACGATTAACACAAGCCGTGTAATAATGACATCTTTTATGATCGGGTAAAAACGTATTATGTTTGACGTTAGCACATTCTTGTGCATTTCCGATCGCTACACTCAGCAGTATGCAGCCTAGAACGGCTATTGTATCTAGAAGTAAATAATAACGATATTGTGGATTTGTTCTACATGCACCGTTACACTGATATTCGGACCTACTTTTCATACTACATCCGTGAGGGAGTAAAATGAAAGGAAAAGAACACTGAACCCTAGATTGGTGTTTGAAACTATATTTATACCTTTGCGCTGAAACTGTGGAGCACTTTGTTTGATTTGATTCTCTTCGGTCATGGGAAGGTCTAGACATTTTTGATATGACACCGATAACTCGTAGTAATACTGATAATAAAACAAGAGAACAACAAGAATAAAGTTACAATTTGATGAACTCTAACATTTTTTTTGATAACACTTAAAATGTGTGCTTGACTTGGAAGCACTCATTCTTTTGTAGAGATACAACTTTGTTTTTAACACTTTCTTTTGTCCACGTTCAGTGTTCGTGGGGAAGAAAATGAACGAGTGGATCCTACTGAAGTTTTACTTTAGTTGGATACATTTGAGTGCGTAGTTGTATTGCGCAATCGACTCGTCAAAAGAATACATTCCTTTAAAACTATATTTTATTAAATAAGTAATATGCTATAGACATTGATCTATCAAAGAAGACGTAAAAAACCTCTCCTATCTTTGGGTTGACCTACGTCAATTCAATATTAAAAATTATTTTGTAATATGTGTTAAAGATTAATACCTGACCTGACATTGAGATACTTTACGATTTTGCTAATACAGCAAACCCTGGTGGACTAGTCAGTTGGTTTAGTTAGTTCGATGCATTTTTTTTGTGCTTCAAACATCCATTTTGGGAATCTAAATCGATATTTAATATAGACGCAGATTATTTCTCTCTCTTTGGCTAAACGACCTACTTCGGTCATGCCGGCCATCAAATGGCTTACTAGACTATTAGATACCACGTAGTTGCATAGTCAGTGCTCACTACGGGGGACGGTCCAAATGGGATTTGAACCCGGTCTAGTCGTGTTAGGAACTAGCGCCGTTGCCAAATACTCCACCGGGCCGCCCCCGCCCACGCAGATTATTTATTTCGTTGATTATTACGGACTAACAGGTTGGCTGATAAGTCCCCGGTCTAACAAAGAAAAACACATTTTTTGTCAAAATTCGTTTTTATTATTCAACATAGTTCCCTTTAAGAGCGATACAACGATTATAACGACCTTCCAATTTTTTGATACCATTTTGGTAGTACTCCTTCGGTTTTGCCTCAAAATAGGCCTCAGTTTCGGCGACCACCTCTTCATTGCAGCCAATTTTTTTCCCTGCGAGCATCCTTTTGAGGTCTGAGAACAAGAAAAAGTCGCTGGGGGTCAGATATGGAGAATACGGTGAGTGGGGAAGCAATTCGAAGCCCAATTCATGAATTTTTGCCATCGTTNCTTTACAATATTCTTCCATTGGCTAAACATATTTTCTATGGAGTTCAAAAACGGAGAATATGGGGGAAGAAACATTATTTTGAACCCAACTTGAGTTGCAATAAGCTCCTTAACTCTAAGTGAATGATGGAATCTTACATTGTCCATTACTAAAACACCTGTTGTAATAATTTTTTGAGATATATATACGTTATTAGAACAATAATATTGTAAAGCTTCAATTTTCTTCAATCACTCAAAAAATCGTTTCAATTTGCCCGGTTTTTCTCCAGAGTAAAAAATAGTTGATTAAGCGACAAAAATATATGACTTAGAGTCAAAAATAGTTGCCTTCGAGTCAAAAATTTATGCGTTCTGTCAAAAATTGTTGCCTTCGAGTCAAAAATTGATGCGCTCTGTCAAAAATTGATGCCGTACGGACAAAAATTGATGCGCGCTGTCAAAAATTCCTGACTTAGGAGCAAAATTTAGCGGCAACGACTGTAATATTTGAATATGTTAACAACAATCATGTTATCTGTGTTTATTTTCCGGTGTCTTATAGTTCTCATAGATTAACACATTTCTAATCGTTGGGAATTTTTTCATATTTTTTGGAAAATTTTAGGTGATCGTTCATATCGCCTCAGCTAAGCTAGCCCAACAACGTTGTCGCTATCGAAGTGTCGAGTCCACTCGCCCTGTAGAGATGTATCCCACTCCTGCACTTTCGCACAGTTGAAGCGAAAGTCCACGTTCTCTTTCCCTTGCCGTCTGGTAGTTGCATCCTGTTTCACGGCACCGATGATAACATCGCGCATCCTCCAGGATCAGAGATGCATCATCCCTGCAACCACGCAGCACGAATCATGTGAAGCGGTACGGAAAGTGCTGCATACTCTTTGAACGTGCTTGCTGTAGAACGCTTTCTGAGTCTGACGATGCGAACAAGGTGTTGAACAGGTGTACGAACATGACCGCGCCATAACGCACGCGCGCAGCCACCACTGCAGCATTCGATCTTCTTCGGCTGGCCCGAGGACCCACATGATTCGGCATCATTCGTATAAGAACGTTCGTTGCAATCTGCGTTGCTTTCTCCACTGCATAGGCCAAATGTGATACTTACGCGTCTGTATTTATGGCTTTCGTTTCTGTTCTGTGTTGTTATTTCGCATCGCGGCATATCTGCATGTTTATGTTCCTTTTATAGATTTTAATAATCTTTATTATCGGAATTCGAGGGGAATAATATAAAAAAAACAAAAAGAGAATCAAAAATGTTGATTTTTCAATACAAAGACGACCGCTTACGAGAGAAGAGAAATTTAAACCCTCATAGATAACAGTAAGTTAAGGTGGAACATGGGTAAGTAATGGCGAGTATGGAAGATAGGTGGGATAAATTATTCGGAATTAGTAACTTAATACTTATTTGCGTAAAACGGATTCCGGTGATATACCTAGTTCTGCATGAAGGAGGAACATTTAGGAAGGTTTTCAAGAATTTGTTTTGAATTTTTGCTCTTTTATTTTGTTTTTTTTTTTTTATCGCAGGAGTGCCTCACGGTTAGCCTAACGGGAGTGCCTAACAGGTTGGCTGATAAGTCCCCGGTCTAACAAAGAAAAACACATTTTTTGTCAAAATTCGTTTTCATTATTCAACATAGTTCCTTTCAAGAGCGATACAACGATTATAACGACCTTCCAATTTTTTGATACCATTTTGGTAGTACTCCTTCGGTTTTGCCTCAAAATAGGCCTCAGTTTCGGCGACCACCTCTTCATTGCAGCCAATTTTTTTCCCTGCGAGCATCCTTTTGAGGTCTGAGAACAAGAAAAAGTCGCTGGGGGTCAGATATGGAGAATACGGTGAGTGGGGAAGCAATTCGAAGCCCAATTCATGAATTTTTGCCATCGTTTTCAATGACTTGTGGCACGGTGCGTTGTCTTGGTGGAACAACACTTTTTTCTTCTTCATATGGGACAATAACAAAAGTTGCTTGACAAAAGACGCTCTGTCTCACAAACTAATTGACATACAGACGTCAAATTTTGACACGAATCATTTGAAGGTTGGTACTATATAAAAATAATATGCATTTAATACTAGCGGCGCCATCTATGTGTCAGACCGGGGACTTATCAGCCAACCTGATATCGCTAATTGTCGGGCTAGGCCTCAATTGAGGTTTTACAATCGTTGTTAGACATTTCCTCCAGCCCAACTGCCTTATCCCGGGTATACTCGGTTTACAATCGCAGATTGTTTGATAACTTTTAGTAATTTTATTTTCGTTATTCTCGTTTATTCTCGTTAGAACATCCGTATTTCTTATCTTTTTGTGAAATAAAGATCCTCAAAGCACCATCCTCATCTCACAGCACCTTAAAAAGATAAATTCATTGCATTTATACACACGAATGAATCCAAGAACATTGATCCATAATTTTCTTCCGGAATTCCATAGGTGTGTTTGACAGGGTCTGATGAAAGTTCCCAAACTGCACAAGAGCTGTTAACATTCTTCGTCTTCTTTTTATGCTCATGACAACCTATGTAGTCATGTCTGCTTAGACCGATAATCAATATAAGGGGGATTCTTACCACGATTTTGTGTGTTTTAAGCGGTATATTCATCGGCGAAGAAGGATCCTGAATTGTTCGTGAATTATTGTAGAAACTTGAGAAATCCTGAATTGTTTGCGAATTTACTTTAGAAACTGTTGAAATATTATTATCATCCGGTTATCCGACTATCGGGTAAGCAAGTAAGCAAGCAAGCAAGTAAGTAAGTAAGTAAGTAAGTAAGTAAGTAAGTAAGTAAGTAAGTAAGTAAGTAAGTAAGTAAGTAAGTAAGTAAGTAAGTAAGTAAGTAAGTAAAAGTTTTATACAATTGTTACAATATTAACTTTATTAACAGAAATTTAAAATAACTGCGGATGATAACTACTCCGATCATACTCGATTGTGCCGCACTTGTTTGGTTACCAACTAGTTGTCAAATAGTGCAAGCTGTTGGGAACCTTCACAATCAACCATTTCGGCAAGGTTGCATTGCTCGCGATCAGAATCGAATACAAGTCCCGGCGGGCATTGTCGTACCCAAAGGTTTCCATTTATGCAACGGTAGTACACATCACACATGGTAGGATGAGGTATTTTGTTTAATTCATTTTCACCTGTACACTGCAGTATGACGGATTCTGGTGGTGCTGGAAGTCGTTCTCGCTGTGGTTGTGAATTGATTATTCGAATAATTTAATTAAAGAAATATTTAAGCATTACAGTAACTTAAGCTTTTACATACTAAAGATACTTACTTCGCATGGATTTTCCTCATCGTCAACTATGCACCAGTCGTTTTCGGCCTCGTAAATCGTACCTGGTGCGCAAGCACGCTCAACAGTAAAATTACCAACGCATATGAAATATCTGTAAGAGTTTTGCGGTGATATGGGTATAAAATCAGTTTCTAGCAGTTTTAGTGTTGTTTTACTTACATTTGGCAGGAATTTTGGCTTTCTAAGGTTAATTGGTTTCCTTCGGGATTATTACGACAAACAAACTCCAAACATTCAGCTTGATCGGGAGAATCACAAACGGAAAGGATAGAATTAAAGTGCAACCCTGCTGGGCATGATTCTGTACGTATGTATTGTCTATTGTCACACACAACAAACATATTGCATTCGCCTGGGTACGCCAACTCCACTAGCGAGTCAGACGTAAGAGCGGCACAAAGTGCATCCAAATCTGGACCTTCGTCCACAGTAGTGGTTTCTATGGCCGCGGTAGAAGTAGTTTCATCAGTAGTGATAATTGGTTGTGTCGTAGTATCTACATCGCTGGTCGTTGTATCTACATCGCTGGTCGTTGTATCTACATCGCTGGTCGTAGTATCTACGTCGTTGGTGGTAGTATCTGCGTTGCTGGTGGTAGTATCTGCGTCGCTTGTCGTAGTTGTTTCATCCGAGCTCGCTGTTGTTGTTTCGGGGTTGTTCGTTGTTGTGTCTGGACAAGATGGTGGTTCGATTTGGCAATCCACATTCGTTTCATCGTCGCAAAGCTGTGTACTAGGGTCGTAATACTTTCCAATTGGGCAGCACATTTTTATACCGACGCCATTGAAGCATGAAACGTAGGTACTGCAATCAGTACCGCTTGGTTCCGTGGTCCACTCCGGAAGGATACTCCCTTGGCAGGAAACGGTTACGATTACGTCCGGGAAGCATTCTCTCAATTCTGGACAACTTTGGCCAAGTTTAACCAATACAATCAATAATATCACCAGCCTTTGCAACACACTGAACCTTCCAGAAACCATGTTGTTCGATGGCTACTGAAATAAGAACTAAACTAAGCACTTCTTACTGCCCCTAGCACAGCTCAACATATCGGCAAAAGGATAAGTGAGGTTTGATAAGCGTCAATGCACATTTAAAAATTCCATTGACCGACGGCTTTATCTTATCCATGGATTAACGAAATTCATTGCCGCGAAACAGAATGAATCCCTAGTGTGACCAACACCTGCGTAAAACCACAGTGGTGAAATGTGAAGTGTATTTCCTTCCGTCATATTCATGGCCATATCGGTGTAAAATACGATTATAGATCTTAAAAAAACAGTTTCAATCGACTTTATACACAAAAACGCCATTTGGCCTTTATCATGTGACGGTGCGATTGAGAGATTATTGTACTGTATAGGCGCGTATTGAAATACTCCTGAGCGTTCCGAATTACGGATCATTCCCAGCAGTCAATCACGACGGTAGGCTATTGAGTGTTACGCGATTTGCTATTCTGCATTCGAGTGATTTTTACTTCCATCTAGTATCATGAATCGGTTGTTGCTATATGCTGTACTGTTTGTCAGTGTGTTGTTACGAGAAGCAGTGTCAAATAATCGTTGTGCAGGAATACCAGACGGCGTATTCATTAATGATTTTACGGCTTGTAATGGCTTCTATACGTGTTTTCGTGGAGAAGCCTTCCCTGGCGTGTGTGCCGATCCGTTTTACTTTAACGAGGAAAACCAACTATGTGACCATCCGTGGAATGTTAGGTGCTTGATTTGTCCTCAAACGGAGGATCTTGTACCGACCTTTGCACCAATCGAAGGCGAGTGCACGTTTTACACACTTTGTATTCAAGGAGTCGGTACGCTTCGTGAATGTGCAAAAGGACTCGCATTTGATAGAGTGCAAGGAAGTTGCGATCTAGCTGAAAACGTCGAGTGTGAGACAGGAACTTGCCCAACTAATGTGAATCCATCTATTCCGACTTCAGTACCGCACCCAACTGACTGTTCAAAATATTTTATTTGTCTCTTTGGCGAGGCTACCGAGCAGCAATGTGCTCCAACTTTGCTGTTTAATCCGGAGACTCGGTTCTGCGATTTGGAAGAAAATGTCGAATGCGTAAGTAGAGAATGTTACCGTACATATATATTAAGAGCTAAGCATCTTTAAATGCCCACACATGCTTCCATGCTTGCTAAAATGTGTAAAAATTGATTCCTATATTATATGATTTAATTTTTCCTGCCTTACAGGAAGATGGAGTGCCTTCGCCTACTTCATGCCCACCAACCGGAATTCATCTCATCGGTAACCCGGCGGATTGCATTTCTTTCTTTGTTTGTCTGGATGGGCAGAGGAGCGACGAAGCTACAAATTGTGCCGCGGGTTTAATCTTTGACATAACAGACTCGGTATGCCGTCCACCGATTGAAACGTCACGCTGTGCTGACGGATCGGATCCCCTGCCACCTCCACCTCCAACTCCACCTGCTGTTCCGGTTGGCAATTAAACATATGTTGCAAAGTGCTTACTGCTCATGTGATTGACAAAGCGAAGGAAAATGAAATAAAATATAATTATTTTTTGTACATAAACTACTTCTGGAATGATTATACAGATAAATATGCGCATGCAAATGGAAGTATAAACAAACAAAAAACCGCACAACATCTTTATTTTATCATTACTCAATAACGTTAATGACTGAACTCAACGATTAGATTAAAGATCGATACTATTGTATTGAATTTGTTAACGGCGAAAACCTTGAGACAGACATTAGCAGCGTCGCATTATGCATAAAAATCGTGCCTATAGCAGCCTTCACCGCCTGCTGAGATCCAGGAGACTTCGAGTCCGCTCGAAATGTGAGATATATCGCATTCTGATTCGCCAGATGGTCTTTTATGGCTACGAGTCTTGGACCATTCGAGCGGAGGATGCAAACGCTCTGGATGTGTTTGAGCGATGCTTCCTCCGGATCATCTTTGACGGTGTGTACGAGCATAGAGTGTGGAGGCTAAGGATAAACCACGAGCTTGCTCAGCAGTACGACGAAACAGACATGCTGACGGTTGCGAATGCCGGCAGGATACGATGGCAGAGGCATGTCTTGAGGATGCCCGACTCTTGCCCCAACAAGAAGGTGAGACAGAGAAAGAGAGAGAGAAGAAGAGAAAGAGAGAGCGGAAGAGAAAAAAAAAGAAAGATAAGACAAAGTACTTATGAGACATTGGAAGCAACGAGCATTACACAGAACAGGTTGTGTTTGTAAAGTAGGTTTTAGCAGCTGTCTTAACTTACGGTACTCATATTCGTTTATCGAAAACCTACGGTTCATTAATCGTAGGTGATGATTGGATGTGTTTTGTTGATGACGCGAAACAGGATAAATAGTCTTTATATAAAATGTAATAGACAAATTGTAATAAATGGGGCCTTACCAATAGCTTGTGCTGGAAGATGTTAACTCTTTTGATACTGATTAGTGTAGTAGATGTTGTATGGCTACATGCTCTGTTGTGTAAATCTTACATTTAAAACTAATACCTATAATCATAAAAAAGGATTGGTCAGTCTAAATTTCTCCCACCTTCCAATTCTCGATTTTTCATTCAGTTAGCTTCACTTGTACAATATTTAGTTTGCAGATAGTTGGACGAGGTAGACGAGATGTATATTTTATTATGGGTCGGAAAGTTTAGTTCTGTGATGATAATGTAAATATATGTGATGTTGCAATATGAGTATACCATGGTCTAGATTTTAATTTCGAAAGTGTAAGACATATTAAAGGCAGATATTCAATCAGGATATTTAGCATATTTTATACATTAAATTCTGCTTGTTTTATAAGCAAAAAAAATAGCCTTTTTAGTATAAACATCTACATCATAATTTAGAACATTTCGTTCTAAATTAACATCTTCTTTTTGCAATCTTCTTTCAAATACGGTAACATAATATTTAAGACGAATTAGAAATTAAGAACAGACGATGCTAAGTAGAACGAAAAGAAATTCGAAATACTTTAGATTTTCCTGCAAGCCTACAAATCGCCAAATTGTAGGCTGAATTACCAAAATCCATCACCACAGATGATCGGCAGGAATATGAAAACATTGCCCAAACGGCTTGAGTTACGGCAATCGAAATTGCTATGAATAAATGATGCACAAAACTCATAGCTCCATTGAAAGCAAGTGGAAGCGTATCGAAAGCTACAGACAGGAACGTTTACGTGAAGTGTAACTGAATAAAAACATAGTTTCAATTGTCATCAGAAATCACCATCTAAGTCAATGCAAATGTTAATTTCAATGTTCTTCTCTACAATTTGCATGGTAAAAGGAAGCTTATTCAATCATGCCCAAATCAGGTCAGGCGTTGTAGCAGTATAAGAATGAGAATGATGAATGTTATGTTCAGAACACAGTATTAAAGCAGAGGAGTTATTGGCATTGAAAATGAAAACTTTTAGAAAAAGAAACAGCATCCTTTGGCTTAGTGAATCAAACATTGGGATTTTATGCTACCAATGAGCATACTAAAAATGAACTTCAAGTAGAAAAGGACAACATTTTTATGTTTTTTTATAAACTTTTCATTAAACAGCTAATTAGCTTAAGAATTAAGATTTTATAATTAAGAAAATTAACTTTTTACGGGTTTTTTAAATTTTTTTTATAATGGATTATGACGGTATCTTTGCCGTATTGTCAGCCTCACTTAGGTTGATTAACATACAATTTTCATATTGCATTTCCTACTTGTATTTTGCCTTTTCCCTGACATGCTCGGTTAACTTATTATGTGTATTACCTAAAAAGTGTATCTCGCAAACTGTTGGTAAGTTTTAGAATTACATATTTCTTAAAGCTTCCCCAAGTTTTTATCGAGCTGCGCGATGCAGATGCTCCTTTTTATATTCCCTTGGCCAATCCCTATTTTCGTTGCCGGAATAAATTGCAAACAAAAAATAAAATTTTACATTTCAGTAACTTCTTTATATTCTTTTTATTATTGCGATTTAAAAATGGTTCTTGTGTTTACTGCACGCTTTAAAAATAAAATAATAAATAAATTAATAAATAAATAAATAAAAAATAAAAAATAAAAAATATACTGAGGCCTATTTTGAGGCAAAACCGAAGGAGTACTACCAAAATGGTATCAAAAAATTGGAAGGTCGTTATAATCGTTGTATCGCTCTTGAAGGGAACTATGTTGAATAATAAAAACGAATTTTGACAAAAAAATGTGCTTTTCTTTGTTAGACCGGGGACTTATCAGCCAACCTGTTAGAACTGACGTCTCTTTTTGCGCACTGTTATAGACTACCTCACTCGACCCATAAAAATAGCGCATTTAGACATTTACAACTATCGATGATTCATCTCTACTTCAATAATCCTGTTTCATTTATAGATTGGAATTTGACCTAATGAGCCAAACGGAATCATATGAGGTGCAATAGTGTGTGTGTAACTAAAATGGAATGATTGAAATCAGATGATGTTTCAGAATCATAACAATCGAATATGTCATGCATCGTGATTAAGTAATATGACCAAGAGATTTTCATTTTGTACAATTACCGTCCTACTTACACGCTGGATTTTCATGTCAAACTGGATGTTGAAGTGCAGCGTAAGGATTACAGGCACATTTCTATGGTATAAAAGCTCGTGTGCATGATTAACAATGATAAGATAGCGGAAAAAACAATGGATACAGGAAATGCCTGCAAACCGTAAAGGGCAACTCATTCATTCCCAAATCATTCTGCATGATATCTCTGGTAATATCAATGATGGTGTTAGCATTGATTTCCAAAACGCAGTTGATCAAGATTTCCAATTTGTATAAAAGTTGACCCCGGCAGGACTGGTGTTATTAGTAGCATCGGTGCATTGAGTTGTCTCATAGCGTTGTACAAAACATTATCCAAAAAAACAAAAATGTTTAAAATGTGTTCGTACCATTTGTTCGTAGTGTGTACCATTTTGTTTACCTTTGCTGTGGCGACTGATGCGCAGCGCAATCCTTGTATGGGTGTACCAAATGGCATGTTCGTTAATGATTTCACGAGCTGCGAAAGTTATTTCTTGTGTCTCGACGGTGCCGCTATGCTAGCCAGTTGCCCACCCGGGTTTTACTTCAACGAGGCACAGCAACTGTGTGATTTTCCGCAGAACGTATTCTGTCACGTGTGCAACCAGCAAACCGGCGTGCAGCTGTTCCCACATCCAACGAATTGCGATCAGTTTATCACATGCTCGAATGGAATATCTTTCGTGGGCAATTGCAAATCCGGCGAAACGTACGATGTAGAGCTGCAAGCATGCAAGAGTGAAATGCGCGTGGATTGTGAGCGCTTGCGCTGCCCAGAGGTTGATAATCCGAATGTGGTTGTATTCATTCCGGGTTTCCAGTCTTGTGATGAGTACTTTTTGTGTCAAGCTGGAACACCAATTCAACGATTTTGCGCTCCCGGATTGCATTGGAATCGAGAACTTCAACGATGTGACTTTCCCGAGTCGGCACAGTGTCCGTAAGTATTTCCGTGTCAAATACACCACTTAAGTTGCTAGCTTGCTTACTAATGCAATTTATTCTGTTGGTACTTTTCAGATTATGAAAACAATTAGTTTAGTTAATAGACCCGACGGGTAATTGACCCTATCTTGTCACTAAATATAGGTATAAAAATGGATGGATTATAATGAATTATCATTGCTGGACCAAGCTATAGGCATGTTTGGCACTCTCGAAAAATAAAAAATAAGTGTTCTTACTGTTGATTACAAACATGTACACAATCCTGCAGTACAAGTTGTTATTTATTGTGTTATCTAGTGCTTAGTTTTCATAAACACTATATGAAAATGGTAGATTTCTACTCAGGTTGCGAATCATAATAGCGTTTAGCCTCTTTAACCAATAATATGGTTCATTTTTCATGAAATCTAGATTTGTAATAGGAATTGACATATGCCTTTTACTAAGGTTATAAATTTCGGATAATTGTTTAGATAAGCGAAATTTCCAATAATAACTCCATTCAAGTTTAAGAAACAGTGGCATTTAATGTGACATTCCTGCTGATGAAGCTAAATGGAAAGGTTATTATTTGCCTGTCGAAGGGCAGTTGACATTGAATGGATGATCGCAAAATTCCCTTTCTTGGTTCCAGTACTGGTTAGGTGGACATTGCATGACATGCAATGTGCCCCACACACAGCGGTAGAACCTCGTGCAGTCTGGGTGTGGGTGGTAAAACGTTTGATCGAGAGGGCAATGAGGAGGAGTACCAGGAACGCCGGGTGTTGGGGCAGGAGTTGGGGCTGGAGTTGGGGCTGGAGTTGGTGCTGGAGTTGGAGCTGGAGTTGGAGCTGGAGTTGGGGCAGGAGTTGGGGCAGGAGTTGGGCCAGGAGTTGGGGCGGTCGGTGC
This sequence comes from Anopheles rivulorum, assembly GCA_018908115.1. Taxonomy (NCBI): domain Eukaryota; kingdom Metazoa; phylum Arthropoda; class Insecta; order Diptera; family Culicidae; genus Anopheles; species Anopheles rivulorum. Next base: position 1,011,362 of record STHB01000012.1, read on the forward strand.
AGGAGACGGAGCTGGTGTTGGTCCCACAGTTGGAACGGTTGGACCAGGTGTTGGGGCTGTGGGTACTTCCGATGTGGGTGATGGTGCTGTAGGAGCCGGAGTTGGTGCTCCTGTTATAGTTGGAGCTGTAGGAATGGTGGGACCAGCTGTTGGAACAGTGGGATCGTCTCCATCAGTAACGGGTGGAGTGGGAGCTGTGGGTATTGGTGGTGTCGAAGGGCCTACAGTTGGTGGAGTTGGAACTGTCGGACCTGTCGTTGTCGGTGGCGCATCACCCGGTCCAGCAGTGGGAGGTGTGACAAGGTCCGCAGCACAGATTGAAACTTCTGGTCGGTTGCACTGAAGAGTAACAATATCAAACACAAGGTTAGGACCGCAACTGAGCGGAAATGCCTGACCTTCGACGCAAAGGTAATACATGTTGCAATCAAATGGATGAGGTGCATTGACGGTGCCCGTTGCAGGACAACCGAATAAGGGAAGTAAGTTTGGTGGTGGAGTTGGGGGCGTTGGGATATCCCCGGGATTTACTGGTGGTTTCGGATCCAAGATACAAGTAGACGTGCCACTAGGACCACATTTGGTTGTGTAAATGTCAAACGTCTCCCCTGCTCCACAATTCCGATCCAGAGCTTGGCTGTCCATACACATGTAGTATCGGTTGCAATCTTGTGGATGTGGCAAATAAGCTATTCCGACATTATTAGCGCACGGGTTATGGGCTGGTGGCGATGGTTCTACTGGTTTTGCATCCAGTATGCAGGTGGAGGTTTGCTCTGGTCCGCAGGCGGATTGATGAATATCGAAAATTTGACCGTTTGCGCATGATCGATCGATGGATTGTGCATCCATGCACATGTAATACAATGTACAATCACTGGGATGCGGCTTATAATCTATGCCTTTGTTATTATCACACGGATTAATATCCAGGATACATGTGGACGACTGTTTTGGGCCACAAGTGGTTTGGTAGATATCGAACACCTGACCGGATGGGCACGTGCGCTCGATGGATTGCGTGTCCATACACATGTAGTACCGCATGCAATCGATTGCATGAGGCTTGTAGGTAACACCGATATTGTTTCGGCAGGGATTGCTCGGATTAGAGGGTGCTGGTGCTGGTGAAGGTGGTCTAGGGGTTGGAGCCGGCGAAGGTGGCGGTGGTGCTTGTGGTGCCGGGGCGACGTCACGAATACAAGTCGATTGCTTCACTGGACCACAACTACTTGAAATGATGTCGAATATTTGGTTGCCGGGGCAAGTACTTTCAAAGCTTTGCGTTTGCACACAGGTAAAATATCGCTGACAGTCTGAAGGATCCGGTACCAAGTTGACTCCTGCATTATCTGCACAAGGATTAATAAATGGTTTCGGATCCGACATTGAAGGAGTATCATAAGCACAGTGTGCTATGCTTGCGTCCACGCAACGGTTTGTTCGAATATCGTATCTTTCGTGTGGAGAGCACTGGATTTCGTAAGCTTCATCAAAGATGCACAAAAGATACTTCGTGCAGTCATTTGGATAGGCGACGGTGTTTAAACCATATCCTGTGCCATCACACAGCGATTTGAAATTAATCAAACACTCAGCATCACCTGTGTCCATGCACAGTTTAGCTTTTCGGTCAAAGGATTTACCGGGAGGACAGGACATTTCGTATGCCAGGGAATTAAGACACATGATATAGGAATTGCAGTTATTTGGAAGGGGCTCAAACGTCATTCCACTGTTGTTTTGGCACAGTGCGCCACTCGACGCTTGCGTTGTTTCTAGTAGGACAGGCTGGAAATAACAAGGGTAGGTTAGGGTTGGGCTAGGAGTTTGGTATTTACAACAGTGAAGGGACATTAAATAAGAACTAAAATGGTATGCATGTACAAACATAAAAGAGCGAATATTTACAGAGCATTCAGAGGTGTTTATTTACAGTGATATTTATTCGATTATAAAGGCCATATGGGTTCTAACTCTTCATTACGGACTTACAGCGCCTGGACATGGTACACGATCTTCGAGATCACACACGTTTAACTGCGGGTTAAATCGGGTCTGATCAGGGCACCTTTGTTCTACTCCTTGTCCATCGATACAGATGAAGTATCTCTGGCAATCACTCGAATCAGGTATGAACGTTGGAGTTTGTGGGTTGTCAACAGCAGGACAGTTCAATTCAAGACAATCGACTGCTGATTCTATGTTGCATTGTTGCTGAGTTTTATCAAACATCGTACCCGGTGGACATTGACGCTCAAACTGAACACCTTCTATACATTGAATGAATTGAGTACAGGAACCGCTTACTGGGAAGTTTGCAATACCAGTCGGAGGACAGTTGACACATGCATTTCGATCACCATAATCGCACATTTGATTGGATTCGACGAAAATGAATGGTTCGGGACATTCTTGTATAAATGCTACCTCATTAACGCAGGTATAATAGCGCCAACAATCGGTTTCATGTGGCACGAAACGGTATTGTGCCTGTCCCTGGCAGACGTTTGGCTGCGTTTGAGCCTTTGCGCATCCCACGAGGAATAGCGCCAGTGCTAATCCTGCAGATATATGACAAAACAAAAGTGAAACCATACATTAGAAACGTGTTTTGCTGCCCATGCCACACTGATCACTGCAGTTTGCGTCACACCGACACAGTTGAACAAACACTCACTTATCATATTGCACAGCACTCTTTTGTATGTTCGTATGACTGTCTCCTTAAATTAATGAACAGGTAGACTGCTACAAGTATGTTATCACCTCGGTGCCACTGTTTCTGGAAAATAGCTGACCATACAAGCTAGACCATCTCTTTTATAGAAGGTACGTTGGCAGCCCCGATGGTGGCCAAATTCAACGTAAAATATATCAACGCAGAAGGATAAAAAAGGTTCACATTAGATAAAACATTGAGCAGAAAATGTGTCCCTTATCTATGGCACCAGATTTCAGGTTCACGGTACGCTGCTGTATAAAGTGATATCGTATGTTTAACCGTTTGTAAAAAATGTTATCATCGGTAATTAATCAATTATGGCAGTGGTCGTAGCACTGACAAACACAAGTAAAGTCTGGGTAAGATTTTTGTATCGTTTTAGCTCGGCACAACTGGGATTGATAGCAACTGTGCAGAAAAAATACGATGCCTATTTTCATACATAAACAGACAGACGATGCGAACATTTCATGCTGAAAGAATTCAGAATGATTCAAAAACATACATAGCCTTGTCCTCGGTAGTGTTGTTTGATAACAAAATATGTGTACAGGGTCTGTGTTAATTTTCGATTACATAGATTGATGAGCTCTCATGTTATATTTCCTTAAATGATATGGCATTGAATTTTCTAAATTTGGTCTTCGTCACGGTGAGTGTGATATTAATCTCGTACGGAAACTAGAGAATTGATTAGTGTAACAAAGTAATATAATTTTAAAACAGCTAACCCACACAGGAATATACATAAAGCACTGCCCACAACAATCGTCTTGTTAAAAATGTGTGCTAAAATCGACGGGGAATCCATACTCGCAAAATATACAACGATGTTTCGATATTACGTGATACCGATAACTAAAAAGTCGCTACGCGAAAAGACGCCAAAAAGGTGTTACTTTGAAAGTTATCTACAGTTGCAAGTCATTGGCAGAAGGAGTTGGCATTTGTAAAAAATAGCACTCATGATGTTCGCAGCAATTTATCATGATGGCTCCCCGACAGACAACAGGGTCTTATATAAAGTGTGACAGAATTTGCAAATATATCATATTTGTACGTTGGAACGCTTGGCAGAAGGTTGTTGTGTTTCGTTCAAAATAAAACAACGCAATGAAGGGTAAGTTCGACGTTTTGGAGTACACGACCAGTTGAAGAAAATTCAAATACTATTCATGCGCTATTTGCAGAATACTTACTCGTTATACCTATTCTTGCTGTGGCTAATGTTGTATCGTGTGCTACTGTTCAACAAAGAAACGAACCGCCTTGCACGGCAGAGGATGATTTCTTCGCTGCCGGTCCGGAGTGCTATAACTTTTATTCCTGTCGCAATGGCTTTTTAGAGATCATCGAGTGTCCAGCTGGATTGCTGTGGAATGATGATATTTCACGATGTGATGCAGCAGAGAATGTACAGTGTACGGTAAGTCTCCGAATCCATTCAGCACAGATTTTAACTGCTAGTTTTCATGACACGACACTGTATGGAACATTTACAGGATGAAGGGACAACAGTCACTACAGAACCACCGCCTACGGAAGCTCCAACATTACCACCAACGACGTCAGCTCCATCAAATACCTTTATGCCAGAAGTAGAAGGTGCATTGCCTATATTTTTTCCCGGGTCAGAATGCCCACCAGATATACGAGCATTTCTGCTACATGCAACTGATTGTCGACGATTTTTCTACTGCCTGTACGGCATTCAATATCCTCAAACGTGTCCATTTTTGGAAACGTTCAACTTTGTTGTTGGCCATTGCGTACCCCGGGAACAATCGTTCTGTTTTCCTGGCAGCCAATAACAGCTAATACAATACAAGCTGTACAACAGTATAAGTTTAACCAAAACGAATCACGTTTGCAAAACAGACACAATCCTATTGACATTAACTGGAACTAACTAAAAGTGACACCTTAATCAATGATGTTACATGGGCAATGTTGATTAATTAATAAAGAATAACGAGAAATTCCGCAACTCGTGGAATAAAACAAATTTTCTCGGTCTAGTAGTAATAGTAGTTGAGGTATTAGTTATGTATTTGGATATTTACAGGTTACATTGAATTAATTATACATTTGTTTGGGCATTAAGCAGATTTTCTTTTTCCCAAGCTCACGAACGACAGTCAGAGCATTTAAATGCTCATGTATTGATCACTGCTGTGGAGAGGCCCGGTGGTGTATTTGGAAACGGCGCTAGTCTCACACGACTTGACTGGTCCAAAATCCCATTCGGACAGTCCCCCCGTAGCAAGCTTTGACTAGTCCGTTACATGGTAAAAATTAGTCTAATACGACTTGGCCATTACCATAACAAAATAATCGATCACTGCCAACACAGGATTTGGACAGTACCATGTGCATACTAATTCGGTCCAAGGTTGTAGTTGATACTGCTGTCTCCACTTCTCTTTGTTCGAGGAGCCTCTTAAAAAAATGGTATGCAGATGTTGCCATCCTGCGGCTTCAATTTTGGAACCCATGCTGGATCCTATATAGCAAATTTGTTTTGGCAAAGTTAGCTGTTCTTGGCGTAGCAGCAGGAAACGCTGAGCACAGACAGCATTATTCGATCAATTGGTCGCCAACATATTGGATTTGTTAGATATAACAGGGTTAAGTTATTCATAATACTTTATACGTTATAATACGACGGTAACCCGATAGTACTGCTTAGTGGTCCTTGGTAACCGAATAGTACTGTTTATTTCTTCGTGGAGTTATATGATTCAGAAGATAGTATTTTTGTTTGTATTCCTTTAATATTAGGCTCATTTGATGTGTGGTGCTTGTCTGTACAAAAATTTCTCGGAAAAGGGCGTTTTACTCACAAGCAGCAGTCCTTCTAAATATGGTATTTAAGATAAATTTTCATTGATCAGTACGCCCTGCAACATGGAACAAGTAAACACTTCGCAAAAAGTCATCATTGCGTCGATCGTATTGAACATCGTAGCTTTTGTTTGTGCATTAGCTTGTCGATTATAAGGTGAGCCGAAAAATGACATTTGCACAACCGTGAATGAATTTAAAAAGAGTGTCATATTAAAAAAAACTTGATGTCTGCGAAAAATTAGAGCAAAAAAATGCCAGTTGATCCAGGAAAACCATGTTCTACTGTGGCGGAGTAGTCAGTGTGGGGATAAGGTCCAAATGAGATTTAGGTATCGGTCCTTTCGTGAGAAAGAACGGGAAAGTATATTACCTAGTGTACAAAGGCATAATTAAACTCGTCAGGTATTAATTTCACATTGCAACTATTTTACGAATAATTTAAAGCATCCTTTCGTTTCTGAAGTGCAATGAACATTGATCAGTTGATATGTTGATAAATCTAGTAGGCAGTGAGCGTTACACGAAAGAGAAATGTATATTATTTGATATGGGGGACTATTTGATTACACTATGTTTCACTAATGTACAAAACATCAATCACTAGTCTATTTCTGGTTTAGGAGATAAAGATTGGGTATTTTTTAACTTGAAAATCAAAGCGTTTCATCAATTTAATTCAATTCAAACAATCAATTTTGTCCGGAATGTTTTCATCCAATAACGTTTAACTTAATTTTGTTGAAATTTTATTATTTTTTTATTTATGTTAGAACGGCCTGGCCGTGTATTAGACTAATTTTACCACGTAGCAGGCTAGTCTGACCGTGCTACGGAGGGACGGTCCGAATGGAAATGGGAATGACCTATAAAGTATGAATAAATAATATAAGAAAAGTGTAATGTAACGTATAATAAGAAATATAACAACATTTCACCGATAAATGGAATTACACCGTAAAGTAATAATGAGTACAACACAATTCCGATCGATGGGGCGGTGGTGTATTCGACAACGGCGCTAGTCCTTAACAGGACCGGACCGGGTTCAAATCCCATTCGGACCGTCCCCCCGTAGCATGGTCTGACTAGCCTGCTTCCTGGTCGGTCACCACCAAACAGCTCAGCTAGCTCATGTTTCATTCTCATTCTCAATACGTTCTGCTCGCATCACCGCAAAAGAGAGTTCTTAGCACTTAGGTAGAGGAGTTCTGCTAACTTGGTACGATCGTAACTTCGGACAACAACGTAAGTAGCGCAATCCACGTAAAGCGCATTATCTCTTGCGATCCAGAAGACTCCAACAACACAGTGTTACTGACAGAAATATTATTGAATAATTTGAGCATAATCAACAGCAAACAAGTGAATGTTTACTGGAACAACAGAATAAGAAATAAACTTTACAAAGTTGTTGATTTGAACGACAATTTATGTCGTTTGAACGAATTGAACAATCGTTGGATGCGCTAATATTTTAACCATATCATAATTTAAACAGCTCCTTCTAGTTTAGGAGATGTGGACCACTGTTTTAACACGAAAAAAACATGAGCAAAGCTTATCTAAATCATTCTCACAGTACTAGAAGCAAGCTAAAGGGAAATACAGTCAAAGACTACCTAAAACGAAGGTTTAAGTTTAATAACTAGTATGGGCTTCTTGATCATTGATTTTATTTATTTGTTTTATTATCATACGAACAATTGATTTTAAATTGTGAACAACAAACATTTCATAAATATGATCTTTTCATTGTGATATTACACATCTACGAATATTGTATTACTTGTTATTAAAAAAGAAATAGAAGCCATTCAATACTCATTGCTAAGCATGTTTTCTTTTAATCAGCATTTACCCAGTACACATTCCCCAGTGATGGGATCAAAATATTTGAACATTTGACAAACTTGCACTCTAGAAATGCCGTGTAGACAGAAGATAAATTTTTCACAAGTAGTTGGATGTGCTAAAACTGTAGTTCCTGTTTCTGGACAACCGTAAGGATCTTGGAAAATTTCCTGAAATGGAAAAAACAACATCATTTGCGTATAATTTGTAATTAACTGCTCCTAGGTTATCTAAAGGTAAAAATAAAAACGTGACATACCTGACATTTAGCATTCTCTGGTATATCACAAATGGAACGATCTTTGTTCCATTCCATTCCACTGGGACAGTGCATTGTCAGAGGATTACCATGATAGCACATAATATAAGAAGAACAGTCGCCCAATATAGGTAGATACAAAGGTAAAACGGGGTCGTCAACTGCTGGACAGGAATTGGACGCCGGTGATGAAGGTGTAGTGTCTTCGTCTACCATTATTGTCGTTTCTGGAGTCATTGTACTTGGTTGTTCCAAGTCTGCAGGAGGTAATGGAACTGATCCACAATCCACATTTTCGAAGAAATCACAAATTTGTTCCTGAGCGTTGTATAACATATCACTCGGGCATTGCCCAGCCCCGGCCGGCATGTTGTTCTGACATAATAAAAATGAATCGCAGGACAACGGATTCATTACCGTGGCATTATCTGGTTTTCCCTGACAAATTTCCATCGGGTCGAACTCCTGTGCTTTGACGTTTAACCACATAAATAACAGTACTACACTAGCAAATTCGAGGTATATGCACCGTTTGATTATCATTTCTGTTATTACGAAACTTTCCTCTCCTACAACAAGCTTTGAACTGCACTAAATTTTCGAATTGTGCAATTATTTAACATGGAGCATTTTGTTGTAGCGTTTTCATTGAGCAGTCGTGTATCTGCGGACTGCGATCGTACTGTCAATCAGCAATGATGTTTGATGAAATCGATGACCAATTGAGACCTTGAATGTTTTCGTTTGACAGCAGTAAAACGTACTGCATTCATATAGTAGGACTTTCCCAACGCACCATTCTATGGGAAACCATCGTAGGCGAACCATTGAGAAATCAGATTGTGAATAGGAAAAAGTCACCTTTGGTCATTTATTAACGGGTATTGAGTGAGTAAGATAAATATAGATAAAAGGAAGCAGAACCTACTCATAGCGTAGTTTACGTTTTATTGCTTTGCACCATTTTTAGAGACCGTCCGTTACGTCTCGTGTTGTGCTTTGTTTATCATAAAGAAATTTCATGAACGGGTGGAAATCGATATGTTATCGATAAATGGGAACCACACTTCCGTTTGCAACTAGATTTATGACGACTTTACAAAAACAGTGAATGTGTAACAGCCGGTGTTTAAAATAAGATAATACCGTTGATTTCGGCTTGATAAAAAAGAACTTGTTTCTCTTGTTGTTGTCGTTGTCAGATAACGATTTGGAGCTTTGTGAAGTACGACAAATGTATATTACTCTGAAAAACCAAGTTTATTTAATATAGCAAAATGAAGTACAGTATTTAATATAAAATAAGCAAATACAAAATATCAAAAACAGTGTCAATTCGTTTACATCAGCATTTGCTTAAAAAAACAAATTGACGCTATAATTTATAACCGAGTTTTCCCGGAATAGGACAATGAATAAAGTGGAAATGCTTTATAACAATAGTTCATGTATTGTATGGCATTGTCAATAGTAAATAACTAAAATTTCTTTTGTCGTTGAAATTTGTCATTGCTGAATGCCTCACCTCAACAAATTCAATATCTTCTCCACCGAATCAAAAAACACAAAAATACTTTCGTAATACTTGAAAAGAATGAGGAACATGATTATGTGATTATAACATTTAATTAATAAATGCGTTAAATGCGTAAAAAAGATAAAATTAAAAGGCGATGTAATGCTGGTGTTTGGTCCACAATTATTCTGGAAACAATTACAAACTTTAATGAGAAATGTATTTATTAGATTAAAAATTTTGTAACAATTTCAATTTTTTAAAATACTTTTTGCGCTGGCGTCAGCTGGCTGGTCGCCTTAATAAAATAAGTGATTAGTACAGTTGGAACCACTAATACCGGTGTTGTTTGCTACATTGAATCAGGTTCCGCGAAACACAACGTGCATTGACCGGATCCCAGTCGGTAAGGAATGGACACCGTTGAGTAGACGCCTTACCATTCCGACAAAACAAGTACAGATCGCAGTAAGCGGGATGACTCAAAAATGTGTTATTGCTTTCGCTACAGAGTAAATCGAGGTCCATAGAGGTCGGCATTTTCATCTAGAGAAGGGTAATAAAAATAAATTATTTTACTATATAATGAATATCACAATAAAACCATTTACCTTGCATGGCACAACATCTGCAATATCACATCGATTTGTTTTACTATTCCAATAACTACCCGGGGCACAATGCATAATGAAGGGATTCTGTTTGAGACATATGTAATAATCTTCGCAACTCGTGGGACTGGCGGTAAAAGAAATTTCACCAACTGGGGTACCCTGACAAACTTCCACCGGATCGATTATACGATCATGTTCACACGGAACTTTTTGCTGATCGTCACAATAAAGAGATGCAGGGTTCCAGTATCTGCCAGGCGCACACTTTTGGAGGAATGGCTTATGATCGACACAGATGTAATAATCTGAACAATTGGAAGAACTCTTCACAAAGCTTGGTACATTTGGATCCGCAGTTAGGCAAAATGTTTCAGGATCGGTTGTGTTGTCCATTGGCAAAGTTTCGGTTGAAGATACAACTTGTGTTGTTAGCGGGGTATCCGTTAATGAAGTTGTTGTTGAATCAGACGGTTTTAAATTTTTACAGTCAGATGAATCTATACTACACACATCCCTGAAATGATAAAACATTCCGGGCGGGCATGTACCGTGAATGACTGCGTCTCCATTGCACTGATAAAATTTGTTACAATCTTCAGGATCGGCCACGAAGGAATTACTTTCGATACCATCACACAGTCCATTCGGTGTAGGTTGTTGCGAATGTACTAGAGCAGTAGCTATGGTAACCAAAATGAAAACTGACACCCACTTGCATTCCATGTTGTTTCGGTTAACAGTGCTAGAAGAGACTAACAAACGTTATAGTTTGAATCGCCTTAAATATATTGAAAGCCCTTCGAAAGCGATAACAAAATTAGGGCACGATATCATTGTTTAGTAAACATTGTTATCATTGTACTACTTTCACTGGTAGAATGTAGAAAAGATGCCAAAAAAAGAGTGAATGCGACGAAAACGAATTTCACGCGTTTTCTTTGTTACTTTATATCGTTAGACATATGTCTACCTTATTAATGGCATCCAACGAATTTAACTAAAGCAATTCTGAAAAATGTGTAACAAAAGTTTAATCACAACATAAACACGTTTCTGATTCTTTATTTAAGAATAACAACCTATAAAGTATAACTTTGTATTCAAAAACAGTTTTACCGAAAGATGGCGCTTTCTATGCATTAGCTGAAAGTTAAGGGTTGATTACATGTTAGCAACGCAACCAGTAATATCGTAATAGATTCTATGTTACGAGTGATTGTAATCATCAATCCAGCAAACCCGTTCCTCAATAGTTAAACAATTTTTATGCTATCAATAAACAGTAACAGAGAATCGTATATTTTTTATGATTCACATTAGCATTAGCATGCAAATAGCACAATATCTGTACCATAACAATTGTAATATGTACAAATATTGTAACTATTTTAAATAATTTTTCGTATAAATATCTAGACAAGAAATGCATTTCGTGTCTATTGATGAAACATGAGTCCATATTTATAGTCACTTTATAAATAGATATTATAACCGACTAGTTGCCGTGTATAATCTTCATTACGACTAAAAATAATGACAGATACGATAAGAAATTCTACTGCGTAGTAATTTTTGAAGCAAAATATATAACTTATATAATTAACTAAGCAATGTTGAGTGATTTAACATTGCCGTAGAGACTATTGAACCTATAGTAGCCAAATGTCGATAATGCCACAGGAAAAAAAAGAGCGTACTAAACTTGTACTTACTTGTTCTAAAATAATGTTATCATGTCAACGCACCTTGAGTTGAGCTTTTTATGGCACATTTTTGTCCATCCCTTTCTTACCGCAATCGAACTAACTATAATACAAGAGAAAATGTGTGATTTTGTTTTTGATTTTTTTTATGTGTGAATGTGAGTTTTGTTTTTATTCGAGACTGATGTGTACATCACATTTGAATATGTATTTCATTTGTTTTGCCACAATATTTGTATTTGTTTACCACATTGCCGCATAAGACTAGTGCGCGTAGAGGGTAGATGCGGTAGACTAGTTTTGTACATTTCAATTTAAATACCTACGAATCAATACTTTCATCGAATTTTATAATTTCATCCTCCATTCGGATGGACAGTTTTTGTACTGCAATATGGTGTTTAATATAAGTCGCGGATGTTTAATTTTACATTTATTAATTTTTTCTATTGAGAATTTAGGATATTAAGTAATATTCCGTTAAGTTATATAATTATAAAAATTGGAGTAGTTGAAGTAGTATTCAAATATAAACTAATCAAAAGACATTCAAAATATGCCATTATAAATACAAGTTTATTCAAAATTACAGTCATATTTTTTGGAATTTTGGCTGCACCATGTTAAAAACGTATACATTAAAAATGAATGAACGATTCCATGAATCCAATGAATTCGAGTTCCATCATATATTATTGTAATTCGAACATTGTTTCATTTTTTTTTTGTAGCTATCCTATTGTACACAGACAAATTTTGATAACGTTATCAGTTGTAGCAGCCGCTTCAATAACACTCAAGCAGCTGCCCCTTTTGGTATGTTTGTACTGCAGGCTTCATGCCGGAGTGAAGAAGTTTTGGCATTACTATGACATTATTATAATTTAATAATTAATACTAATAAATAAATATGATAGCTTGACATTCACAATACGGCAAAGATCATGATAATTAAAAATAATTAAAAATAAATATCTAAATAAAATACTTGTAAAACATACCAAAGCTTCAACCAAAAGGTGAATTCTGACCATAAAGCAGTGTAGCATACGTGATCATAACGTGCAGCACTACCTAACGATGAAGATTGAGAAAAAATTGACCTCATTATTTTGGGAGGTTGAAACCACTGGTGAAAAAAAAAACTTGAACAAAATGGATAATATTATGCTAAAGTGTTGGGCATAGCCATTAGTACTTGACCAGGCAAACATCCTGGAGCAACTGTTGACGATGCTTATGATTTTTTGTCTTCTCACGAAGCAAGTCGTCGGTGTCTTCACGGGGTCTGTTTGATGCAATAACGCCAATAACTTCCTTGGATGCCGTGTACTTAAATTTTTTCAAAATGTTAGAACGGCCTATTACACTAATTTTACCACGTAGCTGGTCAGACCGTGCTACGGGAGGATAGGGGGGGGGGGGGGGGGGTCGGTCCGAATTGCATTCGAACCTTTTCGATCATTTTGGGACTAGCGCCGTTGCCAAATACACCACTGAGCCGCTCCAATGTACTTTAATGTTTAAATAAGAAGATTCTCGATATGGGCTGATCAATGAAATTGATTTTACCGAAACCCCAACTCTCCTAAAAACCATCAATTGTGTCCATAATTCCCTTTAAAACCAACATGCAAAGGACAGCGGTAATCCATCCACCACCAACATTATCAAAAGAGGTAATCCATCGATCAGCAAGGCTACGAAAAAGCTGAACCAAATGCTGAAACTCATGTTAGCAACATTTACTATTACTAACATTGTGGGAGTACTTTGTTAAGGTTTTGGTCAACTTGCACAAGACAGACATGTAAGGTGTCGATGCACATTTCGATCAATCCTACAAAAAATACATTTTGGAAATTGCTTATCCATTAAACGAGCTGATAAGAATAAAAGGTTCATCGCTTTCGTAATTCTTGCTTTAGACGACACTGATCTGCTTGTTTTATATATTGTGTTTATCTTATATCATCGGTTAATTGCAATTAATGAAGTACACATGGTGTAAAACAAAAACGATCTGCACAACTAGTAGAGACAATTTAATCACCTACACATTTGCATTTGCATTCCCGTTATGGTAGTATCATTGGTTTATTTGATATTTTGCAAAAGCCCAATAAAAAAGAAAAGGTAACATTTGTTCGGTTAGTGTTGATAGTTGCACGAGTGTGTTGTTTCATCCCAGATGAGACCATCGTCACAACGTTTAAGCATGGATTTTCCCTTATAGCAGAGATAGTAATGGCGCTCACTCTTTGGATGTTTCACCCAACGAGCTTGATCGTCCATGCAACTAACTTTTTTCGGCACAAGCGTCGGTTCGTTCACCTCCTTGTAGGGAGTAAAGTTTTGACACTTTGATTCTGCGATAGTTGTGCACCAGTTGTTGACTGGATCCCAGTGGAGTCCCGGAGCACAACTGTGTGGATGAAACTTTCCATTGTAGCAATAATAGTACCTGTATAGGGTAAAGTAAATAGATACGGAATTAGTTAGTATTCCTTGTATAGGACATCCTGTTCAGAACACTCACTTGGAACAATCGAAGCGATCGGCAACAAAGACAAGCTTCTGTGGATCATCCTTCTCAGGACATACATGTTCTTGTAAATCGCAGTTTGCCATGTTGGGTAGGGTGCACTGACTTTGTGCCGCATTGAAGTGTAGACCCGGGGCACATCGCTGGAGAACAGCAGTGCCGTCGAAACACATAACATACTGTGAGCAGCTGCGTCGGTGGGGTATGCTTAGTACACCCTGCGACGGGCAGCTATATTCTTCATTTTGAAAGTCGTCCGGCAGACCGTGGTGATTTTCATCCAGAATAATTCCATCATTGGTGGGCGGTTCGTATGGTGTTGTCTGAACGGTTGTGGGAAGTTTGACTTTGCAAGTTACTAGCATCGCTGGCAGACACAGTCGACGCATGTTGTCCCAGTACAGCCCGGTGTTGCATTCGCCATGCGACAGATATCCTCCGAGACAGATGCGGTAACGGCTACAGCTATATTCGTCAGCAAAAGTGGCTCCGTTACGTTTACCGACACATTCGTCATCGAATGCCAGCGTGACACTCAAAATACCGACGAACAAGGTCGCGGCTAGAGAGTTCATGATTGGCACGTGTGATCAGCACAATTGTTTGATGGTAAAAATTAAAAATTGTATTACTACAGACACTATCCTTTTGCGGTTGAGCTGGTTAGTGTCCAGATCACCTATGTGGAACACAATGAAACATTTCACTTTTAAAGAATTGGCTTTTATTTCCCGAATTGGCACTTCACTGAATGACCAGTAGAAGACAAGTATGAGCTATATCAGCCTAAGTGACAGAGTGTAGCACAAATTGGAAAACTCGGTAAACATACTTATCGGATCGTATCTGGAATGTAGTTATCGTTCCTGCATGATCACGATACCACACGAAAGCGTAAAAATGTCCGTCTCATTTTGTAGTCTGGGTTGAAAATGCATTTTTTGCGCTACTTTCGCAAGCGATAAACTTCCAAAGAAAAGATGTTTGTTTCCGTTGATATATTGTGTAACAAAAGATTTCCATTTTTCTGTTGCAGTATCAAAGCGATGCAGTTTGGCGATGGTTGTTAGCTGTTTTCTGATTATTTGATTGTTTTTATTTCATTTTTTAATTGTTACAACTATCGCAAAACGGGAATACTTTCATTTTTTCATCGTCAATTGTAATCATTTTCAAAACTGTATATTGAGCCATCGGCCAAACATTGGTCTTAAACAAGCTCCCTTGGCCAATAGCTATCATTTTTCGTTTGGAGTGCAAAGAAACTAGGCTTGATTGTGATCATAACATGTATATTGCACGGAACAACACGGAACAACAACTAACAACTAAAGAGCTGTCATTTGTATGACCTTCAATATCCTGAACAATTGCAAACATCTAGATAATCAATTCAATTCCAGTTGAGAATTGATGTCACACTTGTTCTTATTGTGACATTCATAACTCTCTTTTGGGAAGATAAGAAAAGAAACCGTCCAAGTTTTGTGTTTATTATTATTTATTTATAAATTATTTCATATACCTACCTTTACTACCTTCTTTTTTGCAAAATTATTGGTAGAAAGCCATATCGTGTATGTACATAAGTGAATCAATTAACTAAACTGATTTCAAAAATGACACCAATGAGCGAAATATAAGACATAACAACATGATATACTACCGATGAAAAAAAAATGATTATGAATTATAAAACACTGCGATCAAATTAAAATATTAAAATATTGAAAACCATTTTCTTCCAGATTTTAATTGATTGTTTGATTGATTCTATTTTGAATGGTGAAAAAGATACTTTTCATTAGGCTAATTTAATTTTGCCTGTTAATAAATCTACAGTTGTTAAATTTCTATCTATTCCACAGCTCGAATAACGTGAATACTAAACTATAATAATAGTTTTTTACTATTTTTGTTTTCGATGTACTAATTTAAAGATAGAAACAATAAACGGATCTGTAAGAAAAATCATAAATTAC
Organism: Anopheles rivulorum; assembly: GCA_018908115.1. NCBI lineage: Eukaryota > Metazoa > Arthropoda > Insecta > Diptera > Culicidae > Anopheles > Anopheles rivulorum. The sequence goes on from STHB01000012.1 coordinate 1,027,404, forward strand.
CATCATTAATCATTAATAATTTGGATCAAGTATGCAGTGCGTTGTGAAACTTCACTAACAAATGGAGTGCTGACGCGAAAAAATTATCGATTACTAAATTTGCAGTCATCTAAAAGTGTCACTACAAGTTCGACTTGTTCCATACGAAGAAAAGTACACAAACTGAGAACACAAGAGGAATTATTAGTGTAACGTTTCAACAAAAATTTTATTTAAACTAAAAACCATGTTTACACTGAATGCTGATCTTGAGAATAGAGAGAACCTGAAAAGGGCGCACAACAGAGAAATCCTTTCTCGATGACATTATCTGTCAAACATGACAGTGTTGACATAACAATCAAAAAGGATTCCGACAACGAGAAATCAACATATTCCTTCCATCTCTTTATTGACTTCAAATCCACATATGATGGCCAAGGTGAAACTTTACAAATCAATAGGCCTGTTTTCTTCTGAGAAAAATCTTTTCTCAAGCTAACGACAACGGGAGTTTTTTACGTTATTTCATTTTGATTTTGAACAGTTTTACACATCGAAATTTCCATTTGTGTGTAATGATTGGTCTTAATGTGTTACATTGAAATCCTGATCAAGCTTAACAGATTTGTACGAATGACAATCACTATCGCCGCATGCTACTAGATGATGGATGGAAAAGCCCTTAGAACCCTTTGCTACCACCAAGCATTTGCGCCAAGGAGATGGGCTAGCTTGTCTACTATTCAACCTAGCGCTAGAGAGGACTATCGGCGACTCAGAGGTTGAAACTTCGGGAACAATCTTCTATAAGTCAATCCAGATCCTAATATACGCATTGTTTACGTACGGCTCTCTGTAGCATGCAACATGTAGCTGATGCTTATTGGAGGATCTAGCAGGTAAAAGACCCCTGTTCAATTTTACAAAATTCGATACAGCGGTGCAAATTGATGGTGGCATCACATCATTATTCATAAGTGGCATACGAATAGGTGATCGCATTTTTGAAGTCTTCCAAAATGAAACCCATTTTAGAACCTTAAAACACATTGATGTTGAGATAAGCGCAAGGGTGTTGGCCAACCGATAGTGCTTAAGTCACTCCTCATTGGAATTTTGCAAAAAAGCATTTTTGAGCCCGCTGTTTGGAAGGACAATATGGGCAGGGCGAACGTCAAGCGCAGGTTAGAGGTTTTTCGAATGATCTCATACGACCTTGTCCATAAAGTCGTTTTAGGTTGTCCGGAGGTGAAGGTCTTTTTAGAGGAGGCGTGGTAGACTAAATCTGAGGTGGAGTGATGGGTTCGATGCGCCCACCACAAAGGCTCAAATAAAAGTTCCGGTATTTAAAGTTTAAGTTAAAAATATGTTAAATGAAGAATTTGGAACACTCTTGTAGCAGGCCATGAAGTGTGCTTTGTCTAGATTGAAAATAGGGAGATGTTGATAATAGATTATCTTTAAACCTCAGCAATGCGGATATAATAAGCCATTGTAATGTATGGGACCTTATTTATATAATATACTATTTCTTAACGACAAAATAAAATAACGAAATCTAAACATGGCCAGACCACAGGATATTGTCATAAAACCTCAAATATTTTGCTGTCGATAGAAGGAAAAATCCACCTAAAAATTCATATGCCACTTATCACTGGAATCATATTTTGTTATCAAACGTTGTGCGTTGTAAAAAACAAGACCGACACGATACGTCATATGAAGTACGAAATTCGCTCCGCACGGTAAATTCTAGAATAACAACAATGGGTGCTGAAAAGGTACGTCTGAAACCCAGACGAAGATTATGTATTTCCGTAGGGCTATAAATCACACGAACCGAGCGCCACTACAAAAACAACGAAGTTGATGCCCGTCCGTCTGGAGCGTTGTTGGTGAGTGTAACTTTGTCATCAACCAATTAAAAGCTGGACCAAATCTGAATTGTTCACAGAAGTTTATGGCCGCTTAGGCGGTTGTTTTGTTTTTGTCTGCAAAAGATTACGAAAAGGACACCAGACGCAGTGATATAGCGTTGTTATCAACGGCATGTCTGCTTCATGGACTTGTCTGGACAGTAATGGATCAGGATCATTCCCAGTCTGAGAATGGGACCCCCCATTCTCGGATCCCATTCCGAGACGGTGTAGACAAACTTGTGTAAATTTTGCAGTCTGTGACGCAATGTTCGTCATGCCAGGGCATTGAGGAAGCCAGTCACAACCAGCTGTATTTTGTTTTGTACCCAGAATGTGGGAAAACGGAACGACATTTAACACAAGCCAGACAAAGTTGTAAAAAACCAGAAACTGCGTCAACACTTTGTAGGGGTATTAAAAAAAATCTGTTAAATCTACTGATTGTATGTGGATCGTCGAATGCCTCAGCACGTGAGAATTGATAAACTGAGATTATGCCATGGATATTTGACTTTTGAACAACATGTATAAGAGCACACTTATCTCAAAACGCGTGCCCATTGTACGAAGGATTCTACGTAATTGACGATTTATATTATTTTTATTGTTAGGTGGGCATGTCTTGGGGATTGTTATCAACAACAATACGTAGTCAAGCGCAATGGGAGTAATAAAATCCAGGCACTAATTTAGGCTGTTTAATGAATGTGCTTTGAATTCACCTTTTGCGGAGCGATGGCATAGTTTCGGGTATCAACAATCAATATAATGTAACGTTTGTTATTGACTAAAATTTATCTGGAATTGTACCGTACAGCATGGACTCACATAGTTTTATGTGACTAATATTAGAAGATTTAAGTATAAATGCTTCAATTATGCAAATGAATTTCCGGACTTATAACTATTAAAGCCTAAAATTGATTACATCTAGCAACAGTAATTAGAATTAGTAGTAAAAAAAATCAATGTGTACCATTTACAAAAAATGCTATGTGTTGTCAGTTTAATGCAGAATACAGAGACGTTTGCTTTCTACAATGTTCGATTTATTTCATCACCGGAGTGTTTAGTATCATTACAATTTTCATTTGCAGGATTTAGCATCACCAAAAGCGCAGAGCTTAATATCTGAGTAAAAGACTTGATTTTTACCACACGACTGGATGTTTGGCTTGCCCAGAACACAAATGATGTACTTATTGCAGTTTCCAGGATGAGAAATCATGTCAATGATAACTCCTTTGCACATACCCTTGAGTTCGTCTTGCGTTGGTTCTGGCGCGGTCGTTACTATTTCGGTCGGGGTTTCGCCTTCAATCGTGCAAAGTACATTGGGTTCGTAATCGCACACTCCTCTTGTCGAGTCAAAGATGGTGCCATCCGGTACACAAGTAGCTTCAGTAGTCTCGACTTCACCTTGGCAAGTAACGAAATTGGCACAGGTGGTTAAGGATGGAAGTATGGTGCCATCAGGCTGTCCGGCACATCTGTCACTGGAAGCTGCAGTCGTCGTAGCCGGCGATTCTGTACTGAGCACCTCGTTTGACGAGCTCTCGTTGGATTTCTCCTTCGAACCAGAGTCTTCTTTGGACTTCTCCTTAGATTTTTCCTTGGATTTTTCTTTGGATGATTCCTTGCTCTTATCGGCCAAGGTGGCAGAGCAGAGAACGACTAGCACGAGAAGAATACACAGTTTCTTGTTCATCTTGTCGAGATTCGGGTATGGTACGATATCCAACCTTCAGTGTAGCTTAAATACCGTTTTGTGGAGGAGTTGAAGAGATAATGGAGCAGACAAAATCAACAGATCGCTTGTCTAACAATACTGCTCACTCGTCTGGCGATGACAAGGGTGCAATAAACAAAAGTTATGTTTTTTTTCTACAGTGCTTCTTATTGAAGTTTTACAGACAGCACACAGTGCATTTGTAATTGTTTTATTCGGGAACGAGGAATAGATATCACGAGGCGTTTACTTAACGAACGTAAGAAGTAGCACGTCGGTAAGCTTCAATCCAAACTTGGCTAGCCACGCACGTCACTGGATCACCGAACCCGCAGGTTGCTAGTTCCGCAATAAAGATGAAATTTTCCGGGCACTGCTGTACATTGGGCTGACCCAACACACAGATAACGTAGCGCGTACAATCTGTCGGGTGCTCCAACATACCAACGGTAACGCCACGGCATAAATCTGTGGGAACACTTGGATCTAGCGGCGGACGGGTTGGTTCAGCGGTTGGCATCGGTGGTGCGTCGGTACTGTTTCCGGACGGTCCCGATTCAGCACATTCGACATTTTCCGGATGGTCGCATACCTCCCGCTGCCAGTCGAAATATGTGCCCTGTGGCAGACAGTTAATTTCTTCGGCGATGTCTTCATTTTCACAGCGGAAGAAGTTGCTGCAGTTGCGAGAAGGCGCCAGGGAACCATCGGGGCGACCGGCACAAGCACCTCCTTCATAGCACTGCACATTCTCAGGATGATCACAGACTTCTCGCTGGTAATCGAACAGCGTGCCGCTAGGTGCGCAGGTGACCTCTTCATTTTCTAGCTCGTTCATGCAGATTATGAAGTTGGAGCAGTTCGTAGCAGGAATGAGGGTTCCATTTTGACGTCCAGTGCAACGATTTTCTTCCGTCCAGCAAGTTACTTGGTCTGGATGATCGCAAACCTCGCGTGCATAGTCGTACATGGTACCTAGTGGTAGGCATTCAACTTCTACTTCGCGGCCACTTTCACAATTGATAAAATTCGAGCAGTTGGCTGATGGGAAAAGGGTACCATCCGGTTGACTTTGGCAGCGGCCTCTGTCAGCCGACGAGTTGCGAGGCACAAAATTACCCTGTAACAGGATCGGTTGGCGTTGGAAGGTAGCTATTCCCGCACCTACAAGGCAGCACAGGCCAGCAATTATGAGTAATTTTGCCATATCGGATTGTACGATGATTCTTTTTGTGGTCGTATACAAACTGATACAAAATGCTAGCTTGAGTTGAAGCTTTATAGGGCGATTTGGGGAACTTGAGGTTCAATCGTTGCCCATAAAAGCAGCTTAGTTATCGAACCATGAAGCGTTGAGGAGTCAGATAGTACCTGATATGGCGATTGCGTAATTGTTGATAGTGATTAGATATGGTAAATTTGGTTCTTAGAAATCCGTAAGAAATCATTTTTTCTACAAAGCCATATATTTTAAATTTGTTCAACTGTTTACGTCAAATGCAACTTAATTTAGTACATTTGAATAGGAACTCATTTTCGTAATCTTTCATATATTCGTGTTTTACATCATGGTTTGGTGTTCATGAAATAGGTAGAACTAAAATTAAAGACTTTTCTTTGCATATTACACATTTCACATAAGTCTAATTAGGCCTGGCCGACCTAACATAACAAAAAAAAAAACATATATTTATCACATAACATCAAAGCAACCATTTTGGACGATTGAATGTTGACTACCTTAAGATCTGAAACCAATTAAGGTTAAGGATAAATCAGAAGAAGAAAAATTGTACATCACTAACATCGCCTTTGCTTGTTTTAGATCCACAAGAACAAAACAAAAAAAAAAAAAAATATATATATATATATATATATATATATATATATATGTATGTATGATATTACATTATATATATCATATATATTACATTATATATATAAAATATACATTATATACATAAAATCTTTATAAAAATAAAGAAATTCTCGTGAATGGAATATATTTTCTTCTTTAAGTAGGATTCAATAACCATTTCATTCTTTTCTGTTATTAAGAACGACTGGACCATGTTAGACTATCTTTTACCACGTGGACGAATAGTCAGTTGTTGCTACGGTGGAACGATCCGATTGGTATTATACAATGGTCCTGTCGTGTGGAACTGACGTCGCTACCACATACACCACGGGGCTGTCAATTTTTTTTCTCCTTAGAATGAACCAAGTTATTTAAGCTACAACCAGGTATAGACATGAGAAGATTTCTGCAATGATGTTATAATAACATGTTTTATATTTAATGCTTTGGCAAGATGCATTACTTGCCATAACGTCGCTTGTATAACGTTAAATAAAAGGCGTAGCTATAATTGATGGTTTGCAAATATGGAAGTTAAGTCAATTTATTACAATATTTTGTTACATTGTATCTATTCTTAGAAGTTGTTAAATGAGTACTACTATCGATGCATATTCAGGATAACAGAAGTTCTCAATTTATTTTCTAAATATCTGTGGCTTATTTCAAATAAACATTATCATGAGGTCAACGATAACATTTAAGCTTGTTTGCTCAGTTTCTAGTAATCCTAATGGACATATGACACGACTCTCTGGTAAACTTCTACCCACGTCCGGCTAGCAACACATGTATTCGGATCACCAAAACCACATGTGGAAAGCTCTGAGATAAAGATGAAATTATCGGGGCATCGTTGAATAGTAGGCTGTCCCAAGACGCAAATGACGTATTGTGTGCAGTCCGTTGGATGTGCAATCATTCCTACCGTAACGCCCCGACATATGTCGTTTGGCACGTTAACATCCAGTGGAGGACGTGTTGGTTCAACGGACGATGTGGGTGGCCGATCTGTACTATTGCCATTGGATTCAGATTCCCAACATTTGACGTTTTCCGGATGGTCACATACTTCTCGTTCCCAGTCGAAATGGGTTCCGTGCGGTTGACATGTTATTTCCTCAAAGATAGATTCATCTTCGCAAATGAAGAAGTTGCTGCAGTTGCGTGAAGGAGCCAGAGAGCCGTCCGGACGTCCAGCACACATGTCACTTTCCCAGCAAAGCACATTTTCCGGATAATCGCATACTTGACGCTCATGATCAAACAGAGTGCCAGCCGGCGCACAGGTAACCTCCTCGTTTTCTATCTCATTCATACAGATGATAAAATTGGAGCAGGATTCCGCCGGAATGAGTGTTCCATTTTCTCGGCCTGTGCAACGGTTATCCTGGCTGTAGCACGTCACTAACTCCGGATGATCACACACAAGACGCTCGTGATCGAAGAGTGTACCCTCAGGAACGCAGGTAAGCTCGCGCTCGCTGCCGCCCTGACAAGTAATAAAGTTGGCACAGTTCGGGGCAGGGAAAAGGGTTCCTTCTGGCACGCTATCACACCGGTTGCGATTGATCGGGGGTCGCCCAGTCGATACCCATGGCGGACGCCCAGTAGACACCCATGGAGGACGTCCGTTTTCGTTTGATTCACTTGACGATGAAGACGACGAGGATGAGGATTGTATTGAGCTGCCCACTAAACAGCATAGCGTAAGCGCCAAAATTGTCCAAAATTTGTTCATTGTCACAAGCTGTATGCTTGGTACAGTATAACTCTGATATTAATGTGTGATGCCTACAACACACCGTCCTATATAAGAAAAATCGTGCGAAACGCCTTGGGCGATCTTGGCGGCGTCATGCATTTATCAGCATCAGATTAGGTATAGTGATATATGACCCTAGAGAAAAACCGATATAAATTGTTACGAATCAAAAGAAATTAATCTACTGCTGCTACTGTAGCAAATAGTAACTTGATTAAATACACGAAGAAGGTAATGTGTTGGACCGGGTCAAAAAGCCGCCATGCCACATTTCTAGACTCAAAACGTAAATTTTAGTTATATATTGCATAGTAATATTCGCACACTTATTTGAATTATATAGCGTAAAAATCGATCAACTTATAAGTATATTTATTCGAATATTCAATTGTATTCTCGTTATCAAGAACACATGACGTCACTGGCAAATGTGATCGTAGTTATGTCGTTATCGGAGTTTTATTTATTGACCAGTGATAACACGTTGGTAACTTAGTCGAGACAGTTTAATTGTTTCCTGAAACTCGGATTTGTTGACTAATCTGGTTCTGATGTTGACGTAAAAGATAATTTTACAATCAAGCAATCGTGTGAAGCTTGGTAAAATACCGTGTAAAACAGTACAGACAGACAGCCCCAAAGGTAGTGTGGATAACAACAAGATTGCAGCTGGTCCATGTACACACCTTTGAGGGATCGGGTACTTCCCTGTTCGTTGCGGAGTAACATTCACTTAGGTGGAATTGTATTAGCTGCACATTCCACATTTTCTGGATCATCACACTCCCCTGTTTCTGGATTGAACCACAATCCTTGTGAGCAATTGTTCGGATAAGCTACCCCTTGATAGCAGGAATAGTATCTGTCGCAAAGCGTATTGCTAGGAATTAATGCGGTGTCTGGTTGACCATAGCATATGTCAAGCGGATCCACCGTTGGAGGCGTTGCAATCGGTGTTGTGGTTGTTTGCCCATTATCACATTCCACATCATATCGCGTTCCACAGCGCTGAAGTGTTTCGTCGAACCAGAAATACAGCGGACAGGAAAGCAGATATGCGATCCGATCGATACACTGGTAATACCACTGGCAAGAGTACACGCTGGCCACGTAACGGAAGTTTGGTATTTCGTCACATACAGCTGATGGTTCTGGAGCTGGCGCTTCTGGCAGTGTGGGAGGTTCGGCTAGGTCGCATTCCGATTGATCTTTCGGTACGCACTGCTGCTGCTGCATCGAAAACCATTCATCCTGCGGACAGATTTGTGGATACGCGTTTCCACCGATACAGCTGTAGTATAAGTAGCAAGCGTTTGGACTAGGAATGTAGCTTAGGTTGGGAACTTCCTGACAACGATCATCCTCAGCTACAGCGGAGTATTGCGATACTAAGAACAGCTGCAGTGCAACTTGAAATAACGACCACATCGTAGAAAACTTTAAATACACTGAGCAGATTCACCTTCAATGGATGTCTGTTTTATACAGCTTACGTTTCCTCGGCAGTCAATAAACCACCAAAGGAAGCGCTCAGATAAGAATTCGTGAGGGTGATAAACTGAGAGCAAAATTTATTGGAAACATCATAAGGCAGAATGAATGGTTGAGTTTGTGAGAGCCAATTATTAGGTGGCTAATTACGGTAGTGGTGCATTACAAAGCACATTCTCCGGCAAGTCGCAAAGCATCGTTTCCGGGTTGAAGAACAACCCACCGAGGCAATTGCTTGGATATGCGCCCTCGTTGAAGCAGATGTAGAAACGGCTGCAGTCGTCCAGGCTCGGTACGTACGTACCATTGGGAAGTCCATTACATTGCTGATTACCTGCTTCCGGTGGTCCGGTAGGCGGAACGGTTGGAGGTATAGTTGGTGTTGGAGGTGGAGTCGGAGGTGTGGGCACATTACATATAGCATCGGAAGGGGAGATGCACTCGCGAGTAGTTTGATCGAACCATAGTCCGGGTGAGCAGTAGAGAATATATCCGATACCACCCGAACAAACGTAATACGCCTCGCATCGTTGTGGACTGGGCACGTACTCTCCGTCCTCTATGTCGACGCACACGTTCGGAGTCGGTGTGGTCGGTGGACCATTCGGGCAGAAAACATCAATAGGGTTTCCACAGGATTGCCTCTCCTCGTCGAACCATGTACCATCGGGACAAAGAGTTGGGTACGCAGTGCCCTCCACACAGACATAATATTGGTTGCAGAACTGTGGATTGATTACCATCTCACCGTCGGCTACATTGTTGCAAATTGCTGGTGTTGGCCCCGGTGTTGATCCTGGCAAACCCGGATTACTGCACTGTACCTCTTCCTCCGGAATGCAGTCCTGCGTGTTTTCGTCGAAAAAGAATCCGTTGCGACAGATCATGGGGAAGGGCGTGCCGTTTAGGCAGTAATAGAACAGTTGACAAAATTGTGGGTGCTGTACGTAAGAAAAGTTGGGACGACCAAAACATAGATTGGGCTCGGAGGGACCAGGGGGAGCCGTGGGCGTTTGCGTCGATCCTTCTCTGTCACATTCTACCTCAAACCGATTACCGCAACGGCCGAGCTCAAGGCTAAACCAGTAGCCCCGTGGACACGATAGTCGATAGGCGACATTATCGATGCATTGATAGTAAAATTGACAAGATGTGCTGCTTTCGAGATAGGTGAAATCGGGAACATTTTCACATTCTGGTGATGGAGGCCTTGGCGGTGCTTCCGGAAGTTCCGGTGCTGGTTCAATGTCGCAGTCTGCTTCATCCTGAGGCACGCAACGCTGCAACTCCATAGAGAACCAAAGATCATCGGGACATGTGTATCCGTACGCCTGACCATCTATGCAGGCGTAGTACAGGTAGCATGCTTGAGGACTCCTCACGTAAGTAAGGTTAGGTACACCGAGACAGATTTCATTGTAAGCCTGGATGGAGCCCGCTAGCAGCAGGCATCCTAGTATAGTCGTCACCAGAGCTGTGATTGAAACATTTTACGTACAAAGTTTATCTTAACCCATTGGCAGTCTTTTACACTATAGAACTGAGATCACTTGTTTACATTTTCACTTTCTTACCTTTCATTTTCCAGCACTCTGCTATAATTCATTCAGTGAAGGACCTTTTATCGTTTATATAGGAATGATGTGACGGATCAGCAATGTATATGCTGGCGATTGCTTGAATCGAGCTATCTGTTATCAACCAAAGCAAATTGATGGCACTTCCGACAAACTGACCAGCTTTATTATGGATGTTCCATGTGGTGTCAATGCCATGTACAGATAATTCAGGAAGGAAGTTGTAAATGTACAATGCCGCATCATACTTCATTCTCGGCATTATTTCAAACAGCGGCATTTTTCTAATTTGATACACGATACAGCGTGTTATGGTTCCTAAACGACGTACGATTATAGCAGTGCATCGATGATTGATTAGACGTAACAGGTCAGTATTAGTTTACCGTTGGGACAGAACTGTCCAGAAACAGTTGGTAGTTAGCTAGCAGTAACCTCAAGGTCAGTTATGTGTTCATACGGAAGATTATAGCATCTCATTATTGATGGATTTACGAGGAGCATGCGCGATTCATATATCCCAGTATTACCTTATAACTTTGCTACGTATAACAAAGTTTAGTCAGCTGTCACAAAGGCTGAATGATAGTGAAACTAGGTGTAACATAATAAATGATCAAATACTTTCAATGTATAATTGAACGAATTGAAACTTTTTTATTGTCAAAATGGAGATAATTTCTTATGTCTAGTCAATTCTTCTTTGCTCAACTTTCGATAGAAATACAAATACCGATATAAATATTTATTTCCAAAATTCACTTTGTTAAATAACCCATACATTTGGATATGGTTTTAGTTAAAGATTCACGGCATTAGTGCAATCAGTAGCTTTTTTACCGAGTTTAAAATATTATGTAAATATTTTTTAAAATTTATGTTAGGACGGACCAGGTCGTATTAGACTAATTTTTATCTCGTAGCCGGCTTGTCAGACCTTGCTACGGGGGGACGGTCAGAATAGGATTTTCATCCGGTCCGATCGCGTTGGAACTAGCGCCGATGCCAAACACATCCTCGGGCCTTCCCATTATGGAAATTATTAACATATAGAAGTATTAAATTGTAGTTTAAAACATTATAGAAACATGATGGTGGGTGTAAAACATACACTGTTCCAAAAATTGTGAAGTAAGACCAGGGCAAAATTATTCAAGCTATATAGTGGCATTTCTGGGGTAAATCTAAATTCTAAAGAGATTCTCAAATTTCTGCAGTTTTCGATATAGCGAATATAAATACAGTATAAATAAACGGCAGAACATTTTACATTCCGGTTCAGCATTTAGCAAGGTGCTTGCAGACACACGAAGAATGTACAAAACAAAAGAAGATAAGCAATAGAGACATTAAATTTCAAACCTGTGACAACGGTAAGCGCACATAAGACTTGTATTTTAATGTTTTTTTTCTCTCATACACAAAGTAAGTATTCTGATTCATGCGATCGGGTAATTATTTATGTGCACATACTGCATTCGTGGGGAGATCGCATTGGCCCTTTTTGCTGTTCCATAGATAGTTGGTCGGACAACTCATCAGTATTGGTTGTAGTCCAATACATATGTAGTATTGACTGCAGTCGTTGTAGTTGGGGTAAAAAATGTCACTTCCGTAGCAATCTGAAAGGGAATGGTAGTCGAGAGGTGAATCGTTAAAGAAGCTTTACCTGAAGCTGTTTCCATTTGATAAGCCTTACCGGGAGTACTTGATATTGTCGTTGTTTCCGCAGAAGGTGTGGATGTTTCCGGTGCGGCTGGATTAGGCAGATTGGTGCAATCGGTATTTTCCGGAAAGTCGCACTGGTTTGTGGCCGTGTTCCAGTAAACACCATGACCACAGCTGTGCAGGATCAGCTTACCGTAGGCGCAAATGTAGTAGCTTTCGCAGGCGGACGGATGGGCAGTGAAACTGAACTCTTCCGGCGTGCAAAAAGGGTATGGGTTTTTGGGTGGGTAGAAGGAAGGTGAGGTTGTTATAACAGGACGCGGTGCATTTGTTGGCCGAATAGTCGGGATGGAAGTTACCACTGCTGGAGGCCGGTAAGTTGGTAGTGCTGTAGGAGCTGTGGGGATGTAAGGTGGTTGATATGGTTTTTTCGTGGTCGTGGTACTCTTCGTCGGTGGTGGAGTGGGAGCAGTAGGCACGCCAGGAAATGCTGTAGATGGATTGAAGGATGTCGTACGGGTTGGAGTGGGAGCCGTAGGTATAACGGGTGTGGTAGGAATGCTGGGGAAACTATCGGGCGGTCTAAAGGATGTCGTACGTGTAGGTGTTGGGGCAGTCGGAATGGAAAGTGTGGTGGATGATGGGTCTATAAGAATTGGCGGTAGTGAAGGTGTTTGTCCACATTTGACGAATGCGGCCCAGTTGCACACCATTGAGTACGGGTCGAACAGCGTGCCGAAGGAGCAATGTTGAATTTTCTGCACATTGTATTCGCATACGATGTATGAGGCACAGTCGTTAGTGACAGGTAGCTTTTGCCCATTTGGCATAGCTAGGCAAATCTGGAACGATGCTATTGATAGAAGTTGCATTCTATGCTACCACCAATTATCACTTACATTATCCGATATGAATCTCGCCGATGTCGACCAAACAAAAAGCCCAACCAGGACCAAGCCGATGGCTATCAGTGAAAGGTAATAATGCATATGTAAAACATTGTTGTGTAGGTTACATATTTGTAAAAAAGCACTTCATCGTCTGCTTCGAAATGATTACACGTATCATAGCGTACCTTGCATTTTTGCGACTGCGTCTGGAAAAAGGTTACTTCTGAATGATGGATTTGTTGACTAACTAACACACTACGACCAATTTTCGTCATCTACTACATGGGAGGTATATTTATACGTACAGACGATTGAACGATATACGTTGAAACGATACTCATGTTTTGGACACTTGTCGTTGCAGATGTTTTCCATATCTTAATGACCATCACGAGTTTTGTAGGGTTTTCAGTGATAGAGAGACCAACAGTGACCAACAGACATTTGACAGTCGCTTCGATCTTCGCTCAGTTGCAAATTACTAAAAGGATTTCATTGAGTTAAATAACAAAATTTCAAACTCAACAGCAACACACTAATTGAAATGGCGTATAAAATACAACAAGTTAAAAACAGTATTAATCAAATAAACATTATTTTTTTGAAGTTATAAATTCATTATGATGAGCACGTATCTCATGACTGTGAACCGTAATAGAAAATAGGTTATGATACATTAGTTAAAGAATCCTTCAGAACAAGATGAAGTACATTACTTTCTATATATAAATAACTCATCTCACTTGCAAGTTACTCACTTGCAACTTTTGCGTTCAAAGTCATTGTGATCGTTCCATGTTGTTTTATTCAACACGGGTCATTCTTCTTATTCATTTCTACTGATAACTACAAGCAATATGAATGGAATGCTACGTGAAGAGTACGTCATAACACACATATTTTGAAATAATTTTTTTGATGAATGGCAACAATGCAATGCGTACAAGCGTACGGCGTAACTAATCTTAGTGCTTTTAGATCATTTTTCTTATATTATCATTATTCGTGTGTTTTAGCGTCATTCACACGCGGCTGATTAGTCGACGGTAAGATGCAGGTTTGTCAAACTCGAAAGGTCTTGCAAAATAAGCAACTGCTAGAGAGGCTTTATAAATTGAACCGTTAAGCCAGGTTACACATATTAGAGTTATGTAGACTGAACAAAATTCAGCATTGTTCAGTCACTCCTCTCATGACTTGATTTTTTTTTCCGAACGTGTATGCACTTGTCTTCCTTTTTCTTATGTCGTTCGGGTTGCCAGTAAAAGTCCTTAATTCAAAATTCACTGTTGATGTTTAGTCTTTTTATTAAAAGTCTACTCTGTTTAATCCGTTGACTGTTTCTTATTGTTTGCTGATGATTGTAGCTGATATTTGCATTAAATATTTTATTCTAATCCCTTCTTCCATTGATTCCATCGAATGTTGTAATATAATTTTCTGTTGTCGCTCTTCTTATTCAATTTGTTTCAGTAACGTACTTATGGTATTTCACTGGTTCGCTCATCATCTGGGTGTGTGGTTTGATCATAGGCTTAACCTTACTGTGCATTTTGACAAATTAATCTGTAAGGGATAGTTGAGTTTGCTAACATTATGGGATCGCCTTCCTCTCCTTCGTCCAATCTATTTTTTAAACTTTGAGGGAATCTTCATCTAGACTACACGCTGACTCCGGTGGGAAAGGATCCAACGGCCAGTGGGACTATGCTAAAATACTCCTCGACTTGATTGAACGCTGCCGATTCACTGAGATTTTTTGATTTACCTTTTCGTTGATCCTCTGCCTGGAGCTGTCGTTGCTGCTCCAATGTCTCCTTTTGCTGATTCAATGGATAATGAGAACGAAAAAAAAGAGAAAGAGAAAAGAGAAAACATTTTTTTCTTCTTTCTCTTGAGAAAGAAGAAAAAAATGTCCATTAAAGTTAGAATGGGAAAAATTGAAGTCAATGACTATAAAAGTCGAACGATCGCATCGCTCTCATAAACGGGTCGGTGTAACCAACAGGATTCCATAATTATATATTTTTTACCCAACATTATTACCCAGTCCCTAAAATAATTTGCGATTGTAAATCGTGTGAAAGATAGTCATTGATTATCCTTTCATTTTTTTATACTTATATATCCTACGACGCACCTTCCTTTAGTATAATTTGTTCATCCTTAAGGAAAATATTATTATTATAAATATACAAAATACTGAAACTTTCGCGTATACTTTCACTTAGGTGCTTAAAGATGATTCATCCATTAAAAAAAGCCATAACATTAAATGTACAATTAAAGAACTATTACTGAATAACACTAAATTCGTGAACTGTTTGACATCCCTTGTTGTAACTGTACATGCTAGACGCCTAGAGTTTGCACGAATTGGAACAATTACAAGACCTTCACTGCTGCAACAATGGATCGTTGAAGAAACTACCGACCGTTTTGTGATAGCATGTTGAAATAAAGAATTCAAATAATAAGACCGTTTTTCGCATGCCAACGAGGTAAAATCACCAGCAATCTCAGATTGATGTGAAATCGATAAGATAGCTACTGTACAATCCGTAGCATATAAATATCATCAAAATGGGCTTAGTGGCATTGTTTTGATTTACCATTCGCAAGATTAAGATGACAAACGCAGCGAGTAAGTATTTTAATCCGCACTGGATTTGGTGAAGAACGCGAAAAGTGAATTCAGGTTAATCCATTGCAACAATTTCCCAGAATTTCGTGTGTTTGAATTTGTTGGTCTTATGGCCATAATCGGCTGTGCCACAGCTCAAACAACGGTGGATCCTTGTGCGGAACCAGGAGTTGTGGCCGATTTCCTGCCTCACCCTACCGATTGCACGAAGTACTTCTCCTGTTACGGCGGTGTAGGTTACGAACAGACATGTCCTGATGGAAAGTACTTCGACCGAATGAATAATTGGTGCGATATTTCTGAAAAAGTAACCTGCGAAGTGAATAATTGCCCTCCGGAAGGCGTTGTATATCTACCCATAGAAGGCGTGTGTGATCGATATACAATTTGCATTGGTGGTACAGCGTTTGAAGGCACTTGCGATGATAATTTATTTTTCGATGCAGAGCTACAAGAGTGCAACCTGAAGAATGAATCTAACTGCGTGGTCAATCCTTGCGTACAGCCGCCTGATGTTTTAGAGATCCACCCAGATCCGGTAAACTGTCAAAATTATCTAATTTGCTTGAATGGTGCGCCGATTATAAGAAAGTGTGCACCAGGGCTATTCTTTGATCCGAATGCGCTGGTATGCGTAGAAGCCGATGATTGCATTGTAAGTATCAAATATGTAGCATTCTATGACGTGTAATTAAATCCATATTTATCGTAATCGTTAAAACTTTACAGGAAAACGCTACAACCGTGTTGTATGAACCAGAAGTGGATGTTTGGTAGAAACCTGGAAGAACGACTTGGGGTTATCCGGTATATGAGAAAACAAAGCAAATAAAGATACCACCGCCACCAAACAGTGGTGAAGAAAAGTAAATCTGTGTTATCTAGCCTTGCATGTCTGCTACGTGTTTACGATTTAGGTGACACATGCAAATTGGAACTATATAAGCCATTTTCGGTGGAATAAAGCCCCTATCTTGAACATTGTTTCGGCTGGGATAACCGTTTTCGCTGGAAACGGATTCATTCTGTATTTTCTGAGCCAGAAACCGTTGAAGAAACCGTTTTATTTTGTTTTGTTTAGTAAAAGCAACATGAAGAAGATGAGTAAGTAAGCACAATGTATAGTTTATTGTTTAGATGTTTATTAATGTTAGGCGTGTTTCTTAAGACTCAGTGTGCATTTTGCTGATTACGTCGTTACTTGGTGCCTGCACTGCCCAAACACCACCAGTTTGCGATAGCACCGTGACTTCCTATCATGCAGATCCGACAAATTGCAATCAATACTATTCCTGCTATAAGGGTGTGGCTACGCTACAGACATGTCCGGATCAGAAATACTTCGATTCCACCAGGACGCTGTGTGATATTCCAGCAAATGTCGCGTGCACCATTGGACCTTGCACTGGAAACACCGGACTGTTGGCAACAGCAATCCCAAATGTGTGCACCAGCTACACATTGTGCGTGGGCGAAACAGCATTTAACAGAACGTGTGCTGACGGCACATTGTTTGATGAGGCTTACGGAGACTGCGTACTGGCAGGAAATAGCACTTGTGTGGAGAATCCATGTCTCACGGTTGATCCGGCCACTGCTCTACCGACTACGTTTTATCCGGTGTTGAATTCATGCAAGCAATACATCATTTGCGATAAGCTTAATCCGGTGGTGCGTACTTGCGTCGGAACAACCGTGTTCAGTCGTACCGTTTCGAAGTGCGTTGCTTCCACTGATTATGTTTGTCCACCCGGAACTTCCGCTCAATGAAACAGCAATAAAGCAAGAAACAACATGATTATTCTGAAGTTTAAGTTGCCTAGGCTATTAGGCAATGCTATTGATTACTTTAATAAATTTGCATAAATGATGATCAATACATGGGTTACTATAAAACGAATACATGCCACATTTGTATTCACATAAATTTTCCCAAGTTCTTGACGAAAACTTATAGGGATTTGATACGTCATTACGAATAAGTTTATTTTACACATTACCGCTTGACAAGATATACGGCCGTTTTGTTCTTCAGTGAATAAATAAAATAAAATATACATTATCACTTTAAGCCAGCCAATGTGTCTTTTGAATTTAACAAATAAAAATATGAAAATACAACACAATGCACGACTATTCTAAGACTGACTAACAGGATTGCAATGTTTCTAAAGGAGTACGTCTTTTGCATTAATATTATTTGTTAAACATAAGGTATACGGCCAGGCCGTTCTTCACAAGATAAATAATGTTAATGTGAATAAATATCAAGAGCTGCCATTATTGCGGCTATCGCTCTCCGGAGGTTGGCTCGATGTCACCTATATAATACAACACCAATGAAATAAATTATAGCATTTCAGAAATGGTAGATATTCCCAACCACCCTGTGTTGCAGCAGCATTCAAAACTTTATTTAATGCAAAGAAAAACACAATTAGGCGTTGTAATTAACGACCACAGGTATTGGCAAAGCAACATTTATGACTATGAAAATAACAAATAATTTTCTTGCAAGGGAAAAAGGTATGATAACAGTAAATATAATGTTTCAAATTTTGGTTTAAAAAGTCATCTCAATACGAAGCTTTTGAGAGCTTTAAGCTCCATCAAGAAACTTTTGTGCGTGCAAAGTTCAGACCACGTGTAAAGCTCTTAATTCTCCTATGGTTGTTACCCAAATGGCAAAATGTTTGTCTTTGCAACAATTTATAATGCGTGTCTGACATCAAACACAACGCCGTTAGTTGTCGTAATATTGCCGTTTTGAAAAGGAATTATGACAATGGTGAAATTTGGGTGGGTAATTTATGCTCATCAATCACACTGATCCTGAAATATTAGCATGTTTTAAAAATAGTTTACAAATTTTTCGTTGGAAACTGTACATTTGTAGGACTGTGTTCTGAACTGGCGTTCTGAATAAAACAAAAATATTTTATGTATTGTTTTATTTTCCGTTTGTACGACTTTTTGCATACTATTCACAAGACTTATTATATTGATTCATACTTACGTACATGATGTAGATTGGAAATTTTACGTTTATCTATTTAAATAATAACTCATTTGTTTACGTATTTATTTATTTTCATTAATTCAAAGAATATCTGTAATCTAAAACTACAAATTTTCACAGTTGTTCATTGTTTCATGAAATTCATTATTCTTGAATTCTTTTAGTGTTTAGTTTGAGTGACGACCGGACTAAAAAAGTTGTCGTTACAAACCATTGACGCTGGTCGCTAGATGCATAACTAGTGCTAGTGATTCAGGAACGTAAGGGGCGTTTCGGTATCAACTGCCACGTTTTGTGTTTGCCATTCTACAAAGTAAACTGGCTACATCCTACTGATTGCACATCCTTGTAGCTTTATATTGTAAGAACATTGAAATTAGTTGGCTTAAATCAGTTTCTTTATAGTTAACATGGAAATACAGCTACATTTACGTACGTTCAAATTGCTCATTGGTACCATTCAATCAATTGATAATTTTGTCATAACCCAAACGTAGTGGCATGAGATTCAACGATAGTGGTACCCGATACATTTACATAGCAACGTGTGATTCATTTGTAGTGGCTATATATTTAATGTTAGCAGCATGCGTTTCAAACGCATGTGAATTTGGGTGAATGTTACCAATTAGACTTTCCACGGTGAGCTGCCGTGGTTACAATTTTAGCACAAAGAATTGGCTTACTGAACCATAACTCGATGGCCTATCAGTAGGTCTTATGGAAGATTTCATGAAGCCTAATTCGACATAGATGCAAATATACTAGATTCGGTAGTAACACCTAACTTATTGAAAAGAAACAACACAATTTGTTCATTAATTCAGTTTTTCCCGATTAAAAAGTTGGCGCTTTGCACTGTATTTACGATGGTTTCATGGCAGTACCATGAATGCACATCGCTTTTTTTATCAATGCAACCGTGATTTCGTGACGATCTGTTCAGAATAACGCTTTTATCCAAACGATTTCATCGAATCGTATGAACTTTAGTACAATTTCGGTCTGGTTACGTCGAAAAATGTTATGGTGTGCATTTTTAGGCAGTCTACATGGACAGATAAAGCGTCGATTATGTTGTAGCGTCCGCCAAGAAGGTCAGGCTAATAAAATCCAAAATGATGACACCTAAATGCAAATACTTTAAAGAACATCATAGTAAGGCATAATCGGTCAGCGTTCAATAAATGTAAAACTGGTAATAAATGCCTTGGCTGCTTGGTTGAAACCCCAGCATTAAGCGGAGCAAATGGTTCAACTAAGCTAACTTTGTATTCCACTTTGCATCCCTTTACATTTAGAAATAATGTTTCAGGGATTATCGCAAACTATGTAAATAATTTATTGCAAATTATTAAATATCGGAACATGTTTTTACTTAGTTTTGATGATTTGATAAAAGAAATGGGTTAATAATATTCCATATGTGGTAAAGAGGGACAAATGATTTTAATTATCAAACGATTCAAACGGAGCTCGACCCATCGCCTAAAAGCAGGTGTTGTTTGAACAACACTTACTAGCACACCAATAGTGAATCTTTTGTTTGCTGTTAAGTTCTGTCTCCTTTGAAGTACCCTACCGTACCGTACTGTGCAATGACATCATATGTTGAACATGTTTTGTTTTTTTTTGTTTGTACTTGCGCTTCATCGATGTCGCTTTCAGTTGTGTGGTAATTGTTTTTGGCTCATCGTTAGTTGTCAAGCAGCAACATTGATAAACTATGTTCGTTATTAAAGGTAAGAGTCGTTAGTAGATCTCACACGTTCATGATTGCAGTATTGTTTGTGGTAAAACTGTTTGTAAAAGAACTGGCATGGAGTATCTTGCTGACCTACAACCCAACACTGGTCAACGAAAGTAAACCGAAAAAAGGTCGCAAAAAAGCCAATGGCACAGTTGTCTGATTCACCAGCAAGCAGTCGCGCTCGTTCGCATTACATCATCATCGTCATCGCGGTAGTAAATGTAAACTGTGAAATTGACCGTTTTGATTCTTGCCGTCAGTGCCACTGTAGATTGAATGTTTTTTTTTGCAAACAGAAAAAATTGCCAGTAACAACAATCTGAGCGGGAATCAAACAAATCATTGGTTCGGACACTCAACGATTGGCTTGCAATGTGTTCCGCATGTGAGAGAGAAGATCTGTATCGCATGGTCGCAATAAACCGAAGTACACTGATCTTTCTATGATTCGTTTTGGTTGTGCCCAACTGACACTGCGTCCCACGAGGTAGCACACGAGCATACGTTTACACATAGTTTACACAGTACGTGCAAGATCGATCAACCGACGATGATCGATAATGTGTGTGCGTAGCGCTGCGTAAACAGCTGATTAATTAGCGGCACGGCGTCTTCGGTAGAGACAATTGTTTCAATGTGCGTGTTGCAGCTAGCGATCGCACACTGTTAACGCGCACACCGGCAAACCGGTTGCTGACTAAGGCCAGAGCGCGTACTGGTGGTGCTGGTGATGCAGCGATCCGAACAATTGCACTGCCCGGCCAGTGACGGTACGAGCGCTACAGCAGTACGGCAAGCTGTCGAGACGGACTGCACGCGACGTGTCTTGGTTGCGTTGTTGGTGACACTTTTACACCTCGGAAAGACGCGCGTCTCGTTCTCTGTTATCGCGCTGGTTGCGTTCGAAGGCAGGAGGTTGGAGTGTTGCTACGGTGTGTTAAACGTTGTCACATTGATAAGATGAAAAAAAAAACCATTCCCCGAACGCTTCTCACACTCTCCCACACTCCTGGAACGTGTTGAATGCTGTGGAATGTGTGTTTGTACCGAGTGGTGCGCTGTCAAGTTTCTCACTCGAGTGTCCCGCGGTGCAGGTGCCAGTGTGAAGTCAAAGTCGAGAACTTGCAAGGTTTTCCAAGGTGGAAGATATTGGTTATCAAACGGAACCACTTGCTGTCAGTATCCACCAATCTTTTCAACCTAGAGCTCTATACGCAATGGTGTTGGTGCACGACAGTGCACAGTTTGTGTTTGACAATTGTGCTGTTTGCACCGCGGTGGCGGTGGTGTAAAACAAACAAACCGCTAGACAATTGCGTGCGATAGAGTGAGACAACAGGCGCAATAAAAGAAGCGAAGGGATAAGGGCGTCCGGTGTTTCGCAGTGCGTTGGTTATCGGAACAGGAAAACCCAAAAAAAGAAGCATAAATGAATATATCGTGCTTGTGTGCGTAGACGAATACCTGACGACATCTTTTGCGGTATTCACCGACCGGTATATGTTGGACAAAAGCAAAGGAACACTTTGCGGGGAGCCGCATCGCTTTCCTGCAATAACAGATCCACCTTCTTCCGCCTGAACTGACCTGAACGCATCCAAGACGAGGCCAGATAACGGCCAAACGCTGTGTGCAGGAAAGTTTGAATTATCGACATGATACAAGTGTTGCCAAAAGCTGTGTGTTGTTGTCAGGAGTGACCGAATTGGAATTGTGTATTATAGTAGTTAACGCGCATAAGTTTTTATGACGAAAGAAGTTTTTTAACACCCTCAATGATAGCTTCTGCCAGGGTAGTGCGAAGTGTTTAAAGAATAAATTCTCATTCATACGACAGCGAAGCAGTCAAGTTACATTAAAGATGATGAATCGTGCAAAAAAAAGTAATCACCAGGGCAGCCAGCGCAGCAAGGACGCCAAGGCGGCTCGGCATGGAGTGGGCGCAGGCGCGAACGTGGGCCCGGTAAAGCCATCTTTGGCTCAAACGGCACCGCAACCAGCTGCGTGCGCTGCGGGTCAACCGACGACCCTCACTACCGGTGCCAGTGGAGGTGGACGTACGAAAAAAGTGAAACAAACTTCATCGAGCAAAAATGCAGTAGCTACTGGTGGTGCAGCAACTCGTCGGGCACGTGCCACTGGGAAGGGTACGATAGAGCCCAAGGCACACGGTTCAACTCTGCCTGAATCAAACCCTGACAATGGCGTTGGAGGCCTGGCCTCGGTGTCGGAACACTCGGTCGGACCGAAAATGGAACGTTCGAACAGTTTCTTTCTGACACGCAAGCTCACGAGTCTGTATAACAAGTTGAGCGGAAGCCGCGAGAATGTGTCCACCACCAACGCGGTGTCTCCAGTTGCCGATGCGCAACCTTTTCAGTTCGTTCGCAGTCGTAGCATGTCCTCGATACAGTTAAAACGAGCGTACCGACGCAGCCAGAATGAATCTACGCTGCAGAACCTACACGAAGACGCGATTTTAGAACGTTCCGAGAGCACTGAAGAAACCATACCAGCTGCGATCCCGGAAGTGATCGCAAACGCTCCGGAAATCACACCACCCCCAGTGCCGCGGTTTGAGCGATCCAACAGCATTTTGGCTTCGATAAGACGTAAAATTAGCTTCCGCTCCGAAAGGCGCTCCTCGAACGTATCGAACTGGAGCACCTCGTTGCAAAATCTGCGCCAGGAAGATTTCATGATCAGCTACGATGATCTAAGCTTCATCGATTACGATCAGTTTAACAGCTATGAAACAAATTTTCTCAAACGAAAACCAAGTTACACGATGGATTCTATCGCTACCGATTCTTTTGTAGAAGCTCCATCATGTACTACCCAACCGGAAACCGTTTCGCCTGCGAGGAACCAAGAAGCCTCTCTAACAATCACAGAAGCAACCAACGATAGTGTCGTTCGGCGGAGACGAAAAAATGACACTCTACTGCGAACAACGCTGATTCGCAAAAGCATGGATGTGGAGGGCAACCTCGACCGGGCTAAAAACGTGTACCGCAACAGTCTGGACGCCGAGAAGCTGCTTTGCATTAGCAATGTAAACAGGAAATCATTCAGATGGAGTGCGGATGTGGAACGAGATGTGGTTGCATTGGATCTAGATAGTGCCGAATTTGCAGCAGCCAAACCGCTGGCTGAATTGGTTGCCCATCGTCATACACCGCCACCAGTGTATGATGTATGCGATAGTGGTATGATCGACGGGAGTGAAAGTGTCCGACTATGTGCGATAGCCAATGGTGCCGATAACGCAGGAAGTAGTATGGGATACGTGAGTCGTAGTGAAAGTTTGAAACGATGCCGATCATACGGGGGAGAGCGAGGCTCTGCTTTCGAGGAAGGATTCGGGTATTCCGCCAAACCAGCACAGGTGAGTAAAAGACACAAATGTAACTAAATATTTAATTGGATGAATTATTAAATTTCATTTGTTCAAAATTTGAACACATTGTACTAATACTGCTTTATTGCAATGTGCTCTTTTAACTACAAGCGTTAGTCATTTTGATATATATATATATATATATATATATATATATATATATATATATAAAAATTCTTATATGTTAAATTATATTATTTACACATCAAACACACGCCCAGTACGGCAGCGATCTCTGAATTTACCCATTTGAGCTGTTTTCATCATTAGACTGTGAAATTCGCTACTGAATTGAAGAGTTCTTACGATGTTATCAAAAGAGTTCTCATGTGTATGGTATTTTGAATGGCTTTTATGGGATTCAAAAAAAAAATAACTTGCTATATGCCCAGCGACAGATTCTCCCGACATCAACAGTTTTATATACAAAAACTTAAAAGGCAAAAAATTTGCATACCAAAAATCATCCAAGTCAATATTAACCAAAATTAATGACTGCTAATTTGCCCTTTTTCCATCCTCAAATTATTCTTGAATCTAAATTTATTAGGTCAGAAATGTTTGTGAATATTGACATGGACATCTTGAAAATAATTTGTTAAATTAGGCGTCCTTAGCTGTTGATACGATATTTTTCAAACATAACTATAATAATTACTACATGATACAGCAGAAGAACATTGTGTATACATGCTAGGTGCCTACCCGTCCATCCATTTTTCATTGTTATTCGAAAACCTGCCAAAATGCTAAATTGCTGTGTATAGAACTTGCCAACTATATGTTTATACATTCTATAAGTTTATTTGCTGTCAACGAACTACGAACGAGGATCTAGTTTCTTTATTTTTTTTCACCATATAAGCTCACACATTCATTGAAAGCTACTGCATCGAATACTTTAGGGCATTGATTTAAATGTCGCAATTAGTTTATACACTAATAAAATCCGAAGACGTGAATGGAGCTCTTCAACAATGGACATAAAATTGAAATTAGATATGAAAACTAGAAGAAATACTTTTGAACCTCACCGGTAAACATGAAACAAGCAATGAATAATCGGAAACTTTTGATAAACTCACACGTCATACAATTGGTTCAAAATGTTCATTTCACTCTTCTTCACTTTTCTTTTATTTTCCAAGAAAGAAATTCCAATATTCCGGTCTGCCACTATTTCTATGTATCGCGAAAACGATATCTGAAAAATTAAAATAATAGTAAGTTAATATTTATAATTAGTATGAAAAATAATATGATGTGATGTTGATGTGTTTTAAAAAGTTGAAATGCTCCAAAATTATATATTTTTCAACTATAGCCGTACGGAAAACTACACATACATACATTTAAATATGTCGTACTTAACTAAACAAACACTAAATGGCAACATTTCACTAGCTATGCGGTTCTCAGTTATGCAGATTTAGTATACGTGGATTTGATAATTTGCGAAGCATAGAGTTTTTATTGCGGAAATCTATTTGTGATTTGCAAATTAAAAAAAATCCAAAAACTTTGTTATATTTCGTTAGAAAGAACATAAGTATTAAAGCAATACGGCCTGGCCGTTCTTTCTGAATAAAAAAAACATAAGTATTGTGTATTACACTTAACGTCTTGTTTTATTCAGGACGAGAAACTGAAAAAATGATTTTTTCAAAGATTTCAGAGAATGTACTCCTTTTCTTATTATTATTATTATTTTATTGTTTTTCTCAAGGGCTAATGCTTTTTTTATACAATAGCGTGGATAATTACAAAAAGAGAAAACAAAAATGAAAAGAAAAAACATAGTACAAATAAACACGAGACGATACACATGACGCAGGATTAGACAGAACACAGGAGCGGAAGGTCTAGGAGGATATATTATGGCCAAACAAATCACCTACAGAATTGAACTCAGCTAGAGCGCGCTCCCAAGGATCACTTTGGGAGAACCGCGTGCGTCGCATAGGGATGAGCAGGGAAGGGCGTAAACGCAAGCGGTGGGAAGGAACATAAAGCTAACTAGCTAACTAGATTTCCTCAGATATATCAATAAGTTTTGTTAAAACTTTCGTATAAATTTCAATATTTCGTTTGTCATACAAACATGTTTTCAATACTGAAAGGGATATTCCACTCACTGAACTCGACAAAAATTCGAGTGATGTGGAGTTCTCCAGAATGCATTGTCCTGCTAACTCGTGTAATGATTACGTTTGCTCCTAACCAATGCTCTGTATACTTCAATAACAACGTCTACGATATCTACCATTAGTTTTACTTAATAAATTTTCTACAATTTAGAACCCTATCTGTTGACAGCTTACTATACAAACTGGTAAGATAAGTTAGCCTGTGAATTAAAGGTTACTTAGTCAGACAATTTTGTTTAAATTGTCTATAAATTAATGTAACTGGATAGTTTAAGGGTAAATTAAGAGCTTTCTTCGTAAAGCATGGCCAGACCGTATTATTGGCTAATGTTGACTAACTTACCTCAATCTTGAACGAGAAGAGGGGGGGAGGTTGTGGAGATCACTGAACTTAAAATATCGTAGATTCAAATGCTATGAAGAGTGCTTTTAGGATTACTTCTAAGTACATACAAACTTATTACCATTTTACGTAAGAAATACATACGAAAGTAATTACTAAAGGTTTTGAAGGATAGACACTCAGAATTGTTTTTGAAATTTTTCTTTGTAGAAATGTAATTTGAATCATTTTACATTATCTCATGTTATTCTCTGTAGTAAGCCAGCCTTAAGACTCCACACTGATAAAAACATCCACTAAGTGTAGATTATAAGATACACTTTTCAAAAAAATACTTACAAAGATCATGGTCAAAAAAAAGCAAAATGTCAAGTAGCAAGTCCTATGTTATGTCAAAAATGCACGAACAAAACAAAATACACAGTCTTTCGTGCTGGATGCATTTTGTCGAGTTCATTCACCGCAAATCATGGATGAATATGCAACCGAAACGGTGATCAGTGCAATGAAGATTTGGTGTATTTTAGTGCTATGCCAATAATAGACCAACACACTGCTATTTTAGGACATTGGGGATGTCAATAAATGCGTATGTTCCTTGGTGTTTATAAAAAACAACAACATCACAAGTACACATCGTTGCTTCTTATTTATTAGCTCTTCGTCCGATGTCTGTCATTGCAGCCAATTGTCATTGACAATTCGGTTTGGACCATGCGCATTCTTTAAGTTTACCATAAATTTTAACGAAAGTGCTAAAATTTACAGATAGTTCTGTATGATTTTGTGAATCAGCGTGCCAAAACAATGGCAACGAGCCAGGGGGTGTTACATTGAATTTTATATTGACGATTTATCTTCCGTATTTGTTCCAATAAGCGAGAGCTTCCTGTATAAATTAATGTTGAATATTTTTGCAGAAACAGCGGCTTCTGTTATAGAAAATTCCAAGTATTTCTTCAAGTTCGAGACGAGGGAGTACATGGTCTTTTAAAGGTTTACGCGAGAAAATAATTCCTGGATGTGTATAGTGTACACATATTCCAAACCTAATATCCCTATGTCCACATATTCCTGAGCTGAAGAAAATGTGCACATGATTCCTGAGTGCCGACACACAGAATGTACAAAACACACGCACAACTTATCAACACACCCCGTTTGATTGTTCTCCAACACGGTTCCGGTACCGCCGAATACACGATTATTCATAATTAGATTATTCAATCATTAGCAGCTGCAGATAAGCTGTATGAAAAAAGTTTACGTCATCGTCATTTATATTATATAGCGAGATTCGAAAATAGGTTCTACACTCAATGACGATTTTTGTTTCGGTGGTAAGTTTTTACCTTTTTATTTCTTTGTTGATGGTAGCAAGAGCTTTAACATTGTTAGTTCACGCTTATGGTCGATGACAGATTCGACAAGGGTGTATAAAAGAACGTTTACATTAGGGGAGAGGCAAAAACACTTTTCTTAACACATATTTACTTCCGTATAAAAAAACTTCGGCTACCAGTGTTGAAAATTACGAAGTAGCTAAACTTAATACCTTAGTGTCGCTAATTATGCTCGCACTACATTCTAAACAATGNGTTACTTAGTCAGACAATTTTGTTTAAATTGTCTATAAATTAATGTAACTGGATAGTTTAAGGGTAAATTAAGAGCTTTCTTCGTAAAGCATGGCCAGACCGTATTATTGGCTAATGTTGACTAACTTACCTC
This sequence comes from Anopheles rivulorum, assembly GCA_018908115.1. Classification (NCBI taxonomy): domain Eukaryota; kingdom Metazoa; phylum Arthropoda; class Insecta; order Diptera; family Culicidae; genus Anopheles; species Anopheles rivulorum. The sequence continues at coordinate 1,055,323 of STHB01000012.1, forward strand.
AATCTTGAACGAGAAGAGGGGGGGAGGTTGTGGAGATCACTGAACTTAAAATATCGTAGATTCAAATGCTATGAAGAGTGCTTTTAGGATTACTTCTAAGTACATACAAACTTATTACCATTTTACGTAAGAAATACATACGAAAGTAATTACTAAAGGTTTTGAAGGATAGACACTCAGAATTGTTTTTGAAATTTTTCTTTGTAGAAATGTAATTTGAATCATTTTACATTATCTCATGTTATTCTCTGTAGTAAGCCAGCCTTAAGACTCCACACTGATAAAAACATCCACTAAGTGTAGATTATAAGATACACTTTTCAAAAAAATACTTACAAAGATCATGGTCAAAAAAAAGCAAAATGTCAAGTAGCAAGTCCTATGTTATGTCAAAAATGCACGAACAAAACAAAATACACAGTCTTTCGTGCTGGATGCATTTTGTCGAGTTCATTCACCGCAAATCATGGATGAATATGCAACCGAAACGGTGATCAGTGCAATGAAGATTTGGTGTATTTTAGTGCTATGCCAATAATAGACCAACACACTGCTATTTTAGGACATTGGGGATGTCAATAAATGCGTATGTTCCTTGGTGTTTATAAAAAACAACAACATCACAAGTACACATCGTTGCTTCTTATTTATTAGCTCTTCGTCCGATGTCTGTCATTGCAGCCAATTGTCATTGACAATTCGGTTTGGACCATGCGCATTCTTTAATGTGGTTATTAGACGGGTCCGATTTGGTCAAATGCTTTCGTCTTCTATCTGTCAAATCGCCCTTGACAGATAGATGCCGGTCCGAAAAATCGGAATTGAGCATGCTCGATTCCGATTTGCTTTGGGCATTCGTTAATCTGTCAAAGCGGCGATTTGTTTACATTTGCGTTGTTTTGCTTTCTATGGATGTGCAATCGATCATTTAATTTTGTGTAAAAGTGTTAAAAATGAATATCGATTAAGATTATCTGTGGGTTTTGGGGGTGTTGTTTGCTCTTCGACCGGGGAGTTATTACACTGGGGTACGGCATCTATCTGCCAAATACCTTCTCAGAGCTCGGCTTGACAGATAGAAGACGAAATCATTTTGATAGAATCAGACCCGTCTAATAACCACTTAAGTTTACCATAAATTTTAACGAAAGTGCTAAAATTTACAGATAGTTCTGTATGATTTTGTGAATCAGCGTGCCAAAACAATGGCAACGAGCCAGGGGGTGTTACATTGAATTTTATATTGACGATTTATCTTCCGTATTTGTTCCAATAAGCGAGAGCTTCCTGTATAAATTAATGTTGAATATTTTTGCAGAAACAGCGGCTTCTGTTATAGAAAATTCCAAGTATTTCTTCAAGTTCGAGACGAGGGAGTACATGGTCTTTTAAAGGTTTACGCGAGAAAATAATTCCTGGATGTGTATAGTGTACACATATTCCAAACCTAATATCCCTATGTCCACATATTCCTGAGCTGAAGAAAATGTGCACATGATTCCTGAGTGCCGACACACAGAATGTACAAAACACACGCACAACTTATCAACACACCCCGTTTGATTGTTCTCCAACACGGTTCCGGTACCGCCGAATACACGATTATTCATAATTAGATTATTCAATCATTAGCAGCTGCAGATAAGCTGTATGAAAAAAGTTTACGTCATCGTCATTTATATTATATAGCGAGATTCGAAAATAGGTTCTACACTCAATGACGATTTTTGTTTCGGTGGTAAGTTTTTACCTTTTTATTTCTTTGTTGATGGTAGCAAGAGCTTTAACATTGTTAGTTCACGCTTATGGTCGATGACAGATTCGACAAGGGTGTATAAAAGAACGTTTACATTAGGGGAGAGGCAAAAACACTTTTCTTAACACATATTTACTTCCGTATAAAAAAACTTCGGCTACCAGTGTTGAAAATTACGAAGTAGCTAAACTTAATACCTTAGTGTCGCTAATTATGCTCGCACTACATTCTAAACAATGTCAGCAATGTTCACTTAAGGTGTATCGTAAGTTAGGCATATTTAGTGTAGTGAATGAAGGCAAGCACAGAATCTGCCAAATAGAGGGCTCCGTTGATGACACACAGTGCGCCCAATGCCAGTCCAGCCTAAAATTGAAAGAGAAGAGAATCAATTTTGCATTAATTGATGCGAATAATCTCTATTTGACTTACCGTGCGCTCGGAAGTGATGTTCTCAAAGTCGTGTTCAGCCAGGTAACCGTGCCAGTAGTGCAGAGCAGTACCACCGACGGCTACCCACATGAACGTACCGACCACATTCATGATCGTGTCGGACAGCTCGTACTTATGTTTGGTGGTGCCGAAACCAAACGTCAACAACTGCACGCCGGTGTAGATAATGAAACCAACAAACACACCGGAAGCAACGATTTCCGCATCGGGGCTTTTCTCCTCATTCAGGTTCCAAGTACCTCCAATACCGAGGAAATCTCCTCCATAGCCTGTTCGGTAAATTATCAGCACTACAATGTTGATGACCTACGAAATGGAACCGATAAGCAGATCTTAAGAAAAGGTTCTAGCTAAAAGGGCTGGATCTCTGCCGGGCAACATAAACATTGCGTCCAGCGCTAATGGTGTTTGTGCAATTTAATTTGGAAATGCATTATACTCGTATCGTGGTTTTATGTGTCCCGTTACGGGTGGTCGTTACGAGAAGATGGTAGTGTTTTATCGTGAATTTTGATCATTGTACGCGAGCAAGGAAGCGTGTGCGTGTGAACCGGGACATGAATTCCCTATTCGTAACAGTATTGGTAGGGGTATGTAACCGTACGAGAAAAAGTTAAGTGCAAACCCGTAACAATGTAATCCTTCCATTGGAATGTCATAAAGATGGTGAACGTATGTGTTACGCCTCATTATGATACAGGCAAAAAATCAATGGTCAATCCCAATGCCCACAGTAGCGTGAGCACATATTTGTTCTGTTGTGCATTGATGCACATCTGTGAAGTGTTATCCTTGTAAAAAACCCTCAGCACTGGAAGAGATGTTTATACTTCCTTTATAAAAACGTTCAACGGAACGTTAGTATCATTTTATGATCCGATAAGCTTTCAAAAAAGGGAAACTTTGTTTCGATAACCCGTATCCCATGCTGGCGATATCACTTGTGCGTAGTTGTGCTGTTTCGATAGTACAGAAAAAACAAATGTTTTTAAAGCTCTTTAACTTAATTCATCTTAGCTCTTGCAGAAATAAGCAGAAGTATTTTGACATTTTTGCTGATAATAGATGATACAAATTCCATTCGTTAAAGAATCATTGTTACCATGGTATCGAATATTTCTAAATTGCTCCGTAACCTACCGTAAAAGGGTTGGCATGTTCGGCCGAATATTTGAGGCATACCGTCATGAACGGACGGCGTTAGTTGTAGTGAGCACGGCCCTTATCTTATCATTTGTGCGAACGCAATGCTGGGAGCGATAATTATTTTTTCCATGAATTGGACTGCTCAACTCAACGAGATCTATTAAAAGTACATCGTTGTGTGGTTGACACTCCGATTTTAATGTTTGGCAAACTTCAATTTATGGCTTTGAAACAAAACTTCCCATTTATTGGAGGGTTAATTTCTGCAAGAACGTAAAACAATTAAATGTAATGATTAAACAGCAAACCGTTAATTCAACAATCTGTCTAAAAAAATGCTTGCTTTGATGCTTTGATTTTTGAACATTTGAAAATTTGAACCGTAAGTTAAATCTATCCTGTTCCAAAACCAAACTATGATTACATCGAAAATGACGTGAGCATACGATTTCGCCATAACATTGTACGCCAGTAACCGATTGGGTGTGGTCTCTTGCTTGAACTCTTGCGTCAAACCACTACCTGTTGTTAAATGACGAGTAATCATCTTCACAATCACTTTTTAAACGGCACCTCAAGAAGGTTTTATCTTAGGGTCGCCGATTTTTGAATAATACAGAAACCATAAACGTTGAACTGTTTGCAGGCACATAGAACCATGGTGCTAGGTTTTCCCATTTGTACACATAACCTATTTTCTTACACACGGACAATCACAGTAGCCAACTAATAGATATGCTCACCACTTTGAACACTTTTATAAAAATGGAACCGATTGTTTCTGCGGAAACCATTTTGATGCGTGAGATAGCAGCGTACGATAGCGATGTACTAATGACGGCCACTTGTTATTGCGACACCTGTAGCGATTCTGCTGTTGGTTCGATAGATCCTCTCACGGCAGGGATAGACGGAGATCCTGGTGGATGTTAGAGTAAAGATTTAGACCTTCACTGCATACAGCACGTTTGGGTGTTGTTAGATGTTAGCAGAGACACGGTGGTCTTATTCACTTACGTACCTTCCGTCGGATAAAGCGGTAGAATTGATTCTGAACGGAGGACGATACTCGTAACCGCATTTCGGTATCCGATATCAGTGTCACCAATACCACCTGCTTATCAGTTGAGTGGGTACGTTTCATAGATAAGATAATGGGAAATATGCTCAGTCTTTGGCCAAACTAACCAGCGACACCTTACTTTACATGACCTCCAGTGTGTTAGTATGCGTGGTGTAGACAAACGTCGAAGCGCAAGATAAGAAAAGCGAACCGCAATGAGTAATATCCGTGCGGTGCCAGGTGTAGACAACGCGATACCAGACAAGAAATGTTTCAAAATATTGAGTGGAATGATTGCGGTTGTATTTGTGTTAATTTTTAGTTGCCATCTTATGAATCATCTCGTTTAGGTATGACGGAAAGATCATACCTCCAAATTGTGTGGTGTGCAATTTAAACTTACAGTGATAGTTTTTCTAACTTGTTGTAAAAGTTCTAAATTTATCTTACAGCAAAATTTAAATTTCTTTGTTTGCAATAGAATAATCTTGAGAATATGGTAGCACGATATTTATAAATTGTTTTATATTAATATGTCTAAGCCCGATCCATTTTCGTCTTGGTGGACAGTAAAAATATGAACACGAAGATAGTTACTAGTGACTAAGGTGCTATTCGCTGGTATTGAACTGTACGATGCACTTGACTCAGACGTTTAGCAAAAACTGTTATCTTATCGTGATTGATGCTAACACAGAATTACTTCATTAGCAGTTATGCTGACACATACTAAAAAAATCTATAGTTTGCAAATGAAGCACTAGTTTTGAAATGTGTGCAACTTTATTTTTTAATTTATTATTGATTTATTATATTGGCATATTGTTTAATAGCCCAGTTTAACAGCCCAATGTCACGATAATAATGATACTTATTGTCGTAAACATTAGATCTCAATGTCCTAATGTCAATGCCTCAGCGTTTTTCTGTTCAAGGCTTCTCTTTATATTTATAAAGAAAATTGTTTCCAAAGTTGCTATACTTTGCCAATTAACTTATTACATTTTGTTGCTTAAGCCAACCTTAAAACTACGCAACAATTACGATAAACAATCTCTACTCGTTTCCAAATCCTGTCCCAGTTGTGTTCTCATTGCATGCATTTCCTTTGCCTTTCAACTTCTACGATACCGTCTATTGTCGGGTGATCGAACGGGAAAACTTTATCGCCGCTCGATTTGTCAGACTGTCTCAGGTAAAGCGATGGTTTTTGGCCTCTCTGTCTTCTTTCCTTGAACAACGATCTAGAAAAGAAAGCAGAACCACTCCAATGAAGATAGAGTGGAAAATTGTGCAAATTTAATCACGAATTCAAAAATGTAATCACTTAAGAATATTTGACAAGGGTCCATTTGGGAAGCGAAATGTAAAATCGACCACACTGATGACCGCATCCGATCGCAAGCCCTTTCGGTCTAACGACGGATTTGCCCTTCAAGGAGCATGGAGTATCGACATTTGTTTGTTTGTTGTTTTTTTTGCTTCATTGCATGAGCCGTCCAGCGCCAAGCAGCGTTGGGATCGTGGGCGTTGGAAATTTGTTGAATATTTATGCAAATCAATCGTACCCACGGTTGCAAGGGACATCCCTGCAAAGTTAGGGAAATGTCGACGCAAAGAAAATGACATAATAAAGTGGCATTTCGAATATTATCAACGTTGCTACCGCGCACATGTAGAACGAAATGTTTTTTTGTTGTTGTTACGTAGCAATAGAGTCATGATCAGCTCGAACGAGAAGCAGGAAGATGGATTGTCTTATTTATCTACACACATCTTGGGGATCATCACATGGGGATGAGAAATTATTTTGATCAATCTTTGCAATATGTCTGTCGAAGCATTGTCATTTAAAATCTAATTCGTTTGAATTCGCGTGACTAAAGGCAAAAAATCGTAGCGAAATGTAAAAAAACGAAATTTTTCCACAATTATACGGACTATTTATATGTTATAGCTAGAGCTGGCATTTATATAGTTGCTACAAATGTGGATAAAATGATAAAGAATGCTTGCGTTCAGTTGTCAGGATTACCTCTTGAAAAATAAAAACTCTGCTAATAGAGGCTCTTATTTACAATTACAGCATATTCCCCTTCTTAAGAACCTCTACAGACTCTTTTATTTTAAAGAGCCTACCGTATTATAATACTTGCCAAATCCATTGCAGCTCAAGGGCGATGGGAGTCCTTTAATCCCCCATTCTCCGACATTTTGGATGTGTACTTTTACTGAGAAAATATTTGACAAAGTCTTTTTGGCCATAGCTTACCCGGCGGGCAGCATATTGAGAGCGTTTGTAAGATACGCTTTTCAAGGTCGAAGCATAGTGTCTACCAAAACCATCCCTATCCAACTCCAGCCACTGTATTAGCTTAACCGAACGTAAATATGTGCTTTTCGTCCTTATGGTTTCCCCTTTTAAGAGGATCCTTGCCTTACAGCTTTTACGTTGTTCGTTCACCTTTGCATTTTTAGTCACCCTCCAGCATGAACACCCAGTTGTTAGTACATTGTGTATATATATTTTTTCCTCCCTCAGTCACTAGTCATGACTCACCTCTACATGACGATGGTTTATGGCAACGTGTTTAAAGTGAATGAAACGGAATCCGGAGGACTGAAAGGAGGCAGACGTGAGACATGCTGTTTGATCCGTAACTTCAACATACTTTTGCTCGAGATTCCGAGAGGATAGATATTAATTTTTCATACCTTTCACTTCCACGTAGTACCGATCGTCGCATCGCCTTTGGAACCGATTCACACTTGGCAAGGCACTCACCAAACAATGTTCGTAATGTTCATTCGACGCACGGCATCAATCGGTCCCGGTAGTCATCCCTGCTACGGCGAAAGTGATGAGTACGTGTGACGAAACTTCCTGTACTGTCCAATCACCAGCGTTTGCTGCCCTTATTGTCACTTCATCTTATCAGAAAGCTTGCCGATGTCGGATACAACTAGAAGCTGACGAACAGGCAACAAACCCTCATCGCTTTAACATTTGTTTGCCTTTCGTGTCTGTCCTCACCCGTTGTGCTCACTGGTTTAGCCCTTGTTCATTTTTATGTCTATCGCAAAGGGTGATAATCTGCACGAATTCTGAACAACGCAGGATATTCCTATCCCAATGTTATTCGTGCTACAGCATCCCTTGTCGTAGATTCTGTAGCGCGATGTAACCTCTGAAAATGTTTCAAAGTTTAGTGATGTAAGTATTTGGCTGTTTCCAGACTCTGCCGGTTTTTCAACGTGTGCTTGCTTCGCCGTTAGAAAATGAAAGGGCGAAAAAACAAACGAAACCAACCATAAAGTTCCCTTATTTGCTCTTTTGTTTAAAGTACATTTCGGAAGATATTTTCCTCACGTTACCATACGAGAGGATAAACTTTACCTTTGCACTCTGTTAGCGTCTTATGGGTCGCATGAGGTTTTTTTTGTGTCTTTTTGTTTCGGGAGCAAGCATGACTCTTAACGCTAACCGCACCCTTGGGAGTGATAGCGTGTAATCGTGATTGTGTACCAAATCGTTTTGGAGTTTTCGATGCATTTTTATCACCACATCCGTTTCGGTAGCCGCTAGTAGATTTAGTACAGGTATGCAATAAAATGTGTATGTGATTTGATTTTCTGTTGTTTTTGTTTTATGTTATAAAACTTTTAATTTTTTTTAATCGGTTAATCTCGATTATATGATACATCCCCGTTACATATAAACCAATATCAATCAAACAAGACTCGTGATTACAAAAGAAAGTTTAAATGACATAAGTTAATAGATATACAACTCTAATCATCAAGAATTTGTGGTTTAATATGTGTAACACAAGTGAATAAAATAACAAGAAAATATAAATACTGAACCTTACACTGAATATATGATATCATGATTTGGGAAAATATCTTTATTTTTATTCGAAAAAGCACCTTACAAAATTATTAAATTATGAAGCAAATAGTAATAGCATAAGAATGAATAGAGCACATGGCAAATGAAATGATGAAATTCTTTTACATGAACACGCATTAAATTTATTAGTGCATCTGATTTTCCCGAAGCCAGTTTTCACGAAACAGATGTAGGATTATAGTTCGATTGGAAATAAAAAATCCTTATGGCGGCAATGGGTAAATGCCACAGAGACGACGCACATATGGAAAGGATCGTCGCATAGTAAGAAATTCAGCGCGAACGATTAGAGTTCATTTATTTGCTTTACCCAGGACATTACCGGCTGTTATTGCAAGCGTGAATACTTCTGCTTACGACGAAGGCAATGTGTGTTCCGTATAGGTGGGGATGATTGTGGTATCTGGCAAATTACGAGTATAGTATGAAGTTTGGTATGAGAATTAATTAAATTGAGTACCACATAGAGACTAATTCGCCATTTATGAGACACCATGCGTCTCCATATTGATGTAACGGGCGAATGTAATGCGGTATAGTTGCAAAACCAGAAAATTAATCGCATAATATTATCTAAACCATTAAAGTCATTGAAATTCACTCTTATAACTGTGATCACTTATTTAGTGTGATTACCTTTCTTAAAATAACGTACACGGACATTGACGTATATTTTGTTATTTTGTTGTTATATTTATCTTTATCTACAGGGCTCATACGAACTTTAATTTCAAAGTTTAGCTTCAAGTATAAGCAAGTTAAGTAAAGATAAATTAATGTACTGTTTTGTGCTTACTATCTTATTGCAGTTGCATCCTATTTTTATACGTACAATAAACAAAAATATCACTGTTTAAAAAGCTACACCGTCTACACGCCAAATAATCCAGCAGCACTTTGGTAGCAACGGATTATACTGGAAACTGCCAAGCGTACGGTGCCCTGAAATCCAACAGAAATATGCATGAGCTTTTTACGACGCATCCCATCGTCCCTGTACCTACCTACCTGAATTCCTTTTGCAAAGACCCAACAGTTGTGTTCCTATTCTTGTTGCGAAATCCTTCTTGGTTTGTATCTTTTAAGTCTTTTGCTGCCGAATCTTGCTAATCTGACGTTCTGCTGCAAGTAATGTAATGCTGTTTTTCTTCTCCTTTATATCACCTGCGTCATTCCAACGGGCATATTTTCCAGGGGATGTAGTATCCTTGGTGTAACGAGTACGCAAGAAGATAACTTGGATCAGCAGTACAAACTCGTTGATTTCCTTTTTGTTGCGGCTGCAATTGAACCGTGCACGCGATAGCACTGTACCAAGTGACCAAGTATCATTTTGGTGGAGGTCTGGTGAAAATGCTGACCATCTTGAGTAACATACCAAAGTATTGGCCAATACCTGCGAAAAACGCAAGACTTTTCTGCCTAAGCAAGTGTAAAAAGAGAATCCACTAACCGGATGATGTGGGGAAGCTCCATGATGGTAGAAAATTGGTTTTTCCTCAGACGAGAATGGGTTGGTTTTTCTTAGCAGCTCTGCGAGTGTGTTTGTCCGCGTGAATTAAAATGGCTTGAAACTTTGATGAGGATAGTTGGGGTTTTGTATGGTTGGGGCCGTGGTGAAAAAGCATACTAAGGTCAGGATGTTATTTCAGCTTCGGATTTTCTCTTGGTTCGTGGGAGAATAAGCTTTTCTCATCCGCTGTTTGCAACCGATTCTTGAATTTGGGCTGTGTTCTATTTTTAGATCTTCTTTTAGATGCTAAAACTGTCACTGAACTTTGTGATGAAACATTATCTCTCCGTGAATTGGCGTGATGAATGTTTCTTGTCGAGTTTACAATATACTTGGAAATTTGTTGGGATTGAATGTATGTTGTACTTGTTTACGTTGGACAAATAATTGCATTTTACGATGTAACACAACAGTTTATCATACGAAACTGAAACCCGCAATAAAAAATTGTACCAATATCATTGAAATTTATTGTAAATTTTTCATAAATAAGATTTTTTTTCTTAAAGATGTTTCATTAATAATTTTAAACATTGCAATATCGACAACGTACGTCGACAAAGGTAAATTTCCTCTTTACTTTTCAAAGAGATCAAAGAGAAATTTTACGATGTACACTCATAAAATTCACACGAAATCGCATTGCATTAATTGATCCATTCGCAGTCCCAATTTCTTCGATATTTCATTTAAAGTAAAATAGTTCCAAAAACACTTCTGGTTCTTAACACACTTTTAATTCTGCCAAGTGTTTGGATTGTTTTCCAATCCGCTAATATGCAATGGAATCAAGTACTGATGATTTATAGGTTGTTTATTTTTTTCTTTTCTCGTTGCAGGTATGTTCCCAGCAAAAAAGCAGTATCGAAGCAACCACACCTCGGGGGGGTTTACAAGGTGAGCCAGTTTGCTAAAGCGGTGGTATTTTCCGGTAACGGTATTTTCTGCAGGCGGCAGTTTCTTCATCAAGATTGTTGTGGTGCGAACCAAACCGGTACGTGGAAGAAAAGGAATAGGGATCAAGTTGAGCATACCTTGAATCATAGCTGGAAATGGGGCTTAAAACTGCAAATAGTGGGAGCGACACAAAAATGCTGTCCTAGACTTTTTCTTTGCTCTGTTTTCTACTGTGTATTTCGCATGGATTCGTTACGGGTTGCTGGCATGGTCAAGGGATTTCAACTCAGGACAGCCTTTTTCATGGCTCTCTTTCTTAAACGATTCAAAGTCTCTGGAGGGTGGATAAACTTACTACCATAGCAATCATCACTAGCCCCATTGAACGTGACTTTGGAGTTGAAGGATGGAATAATTCCGAATTAATCTGTTTGTCGAATGATTAAAGCCAATACAAGAAGGAAAACGCGATTTGCAATATTTTGTCTACCATGATGAAGAGATGATTTTTGTTTTGTCAAAACATAATTCCTTGATGTAGTTTTGTTCAGTATAATTTTACTACTTATTTGAAAATAATCATTTAACACAAATGACACTGGCTGCTTGATAACGGTTGTCTAAAAAAAGCATTCTTGGTATCGATGAAATCAAGCAAATCGAATTTTTTTTTTTGATTTTCACGGCCCTTATGAATTTTTTTCCCTATTGTGCACACTCCATGTGTGTGTGATGTTACATTAAATAAAACTAGCAAAACTTAAACCCAACCGCGTTCACAAGTTTATGCTGATCTCAGCTCATTGATGTGCTACTTTTTGCAGTGAATCTTTACCGTTTTTTTTCTCGCCGTATCCTTTTTGAAAGCTCGACAAGAGCGAAACCGAGGCATGGAAATCGGCTCTGAGTGGCCAGAAAAGTGAGTGCTCGTGCGGAACGAAAGGCGAATAAAATCAATAACCAGACGGTGAGCAAGCAGCCTGCTAGTGAACGCTTCCCGCACGAGAGGATTGAAGGGATTTTCCGCCAAGAGCATTTTTGCCATCCAACATAACAGGGGACAGTGGGCGATAACGGAGTACAGTTTGTGGAAGGAGGGGCCGAATTTATTTTCATTCAATGTCACTCTTGGAGTGTGAAGAAGTCATAGGGCAATCCTGTACCCGTGGCACATCTTTTCAACACTCGAAATCTCGGTTTCAAACTGATTTTCACTTTCCGCCTGGGAGATATAACACAGCAGTAGAGATTAGTAAAGAAATATAAATTTCTATCGCTATTTGCCGCATTTTTCTCATTCTTGTTGTCCCTATTTAAGATAAGTCTGTCTAAGCTTTTGTTGATATTTAATCTACTCTTAATCTATTACTACTACCACTACTCTATCAACAATCAAACACAGCTTTGTTTTATAAAAAAGAAACTTCACCTAACTTCACTGCATACTCAACAATGATTATGGTATCAAATGCCGGCTCAATCCCTTTTTTTGCTTCCGTAGATTGTACGATTCCAAAAGCTTGGTATGTTTTGGTCTGTTCGTTCTCTTTACAACTGTTCTCGCGTGACACAAACACATGGGCGACTGTGAAAAGCTTTACCGTACGCTTGTTTGCTTTGTGTGAATCTCATTCGGTAAGAGCTTTTCATTCATTTCGCGTATCCTTTCTCCAACTTTGTGTTGACAACGCGGACAGATGGTTTTCCCGAACCGAAGCTTAGCGGGCCGGATTCGTACTTCGATTCGGATGTGTTCGTGTTACGATCGGATGTTCGGCGTCGGACGTCTGCCTTCTGAACATTGCACAAAGCACATTTGGTTAGTTCCACTTTCATAGCCCAATCGGTAACACATAACAGTAGTTCCGTGCGTGTTTTTATTCTTCCAAACACAGCATGCAGAAGCACACACTGAAACCATCATTGCAAACTCACCCAAGGATTCAGAACCCTTCACCACGTTTCACATGTTGTCTTACGTTTAAAGTGCGAAAAGTTCTTGCACTTGTGATTACGCATTAGAGGATTTCAAAATTGTGCATAAGAGGAAAAGGCTGACACGGCATGTTGGAGAAATGTCGTTGACACTGCAAATTTCGAGAACGTTTAGAGGGCAAGTTTAAAGCACTAATCATCACCCAGCATGTCAGAAGTAGTGCAGTAGTGCAATGTGAAATTATACGAAGTTTATGCACAAGCTAGCCAAATAGTGAATGAAAATAATTCCGTTAAATGATCTGTATCTGTTAAGTTTTGGCTCACAATAGTGTTTGTGCATTTCAATACTTCGGAGCTCCCGGTTGGATCATGTTGGTTTGGGACAGTCGCATCGAACGACTCGAAAATAAACGGCGAGAATTGATTTGTGTGCAGAACAACTGAATCAATACCGTAGTCACACAATTTTGTGCCAATTCATAGAAATTTCAGCTAACGTGTGTGAGTGTTGTGACCCCGGCTCCCGATGACCGTGAATAACGAAATGTTCCTCCCGCAATCCAATGTCGGTGGTGAAAATGTTAGCGAACCCTTCCAGCCGCTTTTATGCTTGTGATAAATTATTGCAGTGACGTTCACTACGAAGCTTCAAGCGTAACAATTCGGTCTGGTATAGAAACAGTGTGTTTGTGTGACCGCCCAACACTAGCGTGCTTAACTCGTATAGAGATTTCTACCGGAAACTAGTGGAATGGCAGACGATTATTTTAACATAAGTAACATAATATCAAAATTTGTGAAAAGTTTGTTTAAAAAGAGAAAAACATGACGCTTGTAAAGTGGAACAAATTGGTAAAGATTGTGGTCCTAACACGACCCCAAAATTTCCCTCAAACACCACCTAAACACGCTCCGACCCTTCGAAAATCAATATGACGTGTTTTCGCTTCAGCGGAACTGAACGTTGATCCGTTGTAGCACGTGACACCGGAAGCGTTTAGTCGAGCTACGCTAAACGCATTAAAGGAATTGTGTGTTTTCGCCTCCACTCAAATAATCGGCTATAGTGGAGTTATTTGTTACCGCATTTCACAGCTCCTAGTTTGTCAATCGTATCATCGATTGACCACTAAAATGTTTGATTATCTCAGTCGTTGTAGCATGTATCATCTGTATATTTATTTGCTATTCAGCATATTTCATAATGCTGCATTGCTCCGTTTCACAACAATCGCACGTTGTCAAGAAAGGGGATAATTTGTTGTTCATCGATCGATTCTCAACTATGGGCAACTTTGCATTAGGCTTTTTGCTACGTTCAAACATTTGGTAGAAATTTTACAACAAAGGTGCCAAGTGACCTCTTCGCTCGAAAAGAACATCAGGCTACGAAATCAACATTCGTTTATGTGGTAGTGAACAAGGCTTCCATAAAAACCAAAAAAGAAAGACCGGCGGCAACAGAAAACCACGTAACCGGAAGTGGAATTCCTCGTTTCGTACACCGTGCTAGCACTATGTTTGCCCTCTGTTTGGCTTGCACGAACGGTAACAATTTTTCATAAGGTATATAATGTGCCGCTTGTAGATATAATTCGTTCTACTTAGTCTGTTCATGGGAGCAACTATAGAAGCTCCTTTCACAAATGGTGCATGTTGATGCAATAATAGTAGCTGCACAAGGGCACGGAAAATACATATACGTATGAAATACAAACAACTACTGTATTTCAAAAGCAATCAAGTGTTTATAGTACTAGACGAAAATATTAATGTTTAATTTAAGATAAACTCGTTGAAAACCTCGATAAATGCAATTGTCGTTACAACATAACATGAAATGTGAACTTTTGATACTTAGTTTATACTTGAATTAAATTTTGAATTCGGAATAGTATATGCAAACAATCGTTGACATAGTCAGTATATAGGTATACAGATTAATAGTTCTATTCAATATTTTTCAAATAAATGAACATGCAACGATCAATATCATTTGTTTTCAAAAACATTTTATTATAGAGATTCCAGATAAAATCCTCAAATCAAAGCGTCTATTTAGTAGGTAAGAGTGAAGTGTACATTTGTGTTATTTAGTTTATTGGTGTGTGAGTTATTAGGAAGTAAATGAAATCATCGTACCGTTAGTCTGTAGCCAATAAGGAATATCTCATATTACCGTGGAATGATTCTTATTAAAGGTAAGATATAACCAAATGTAATGTTTTGCCTAGTAAATACTTACGCATTTGAGGAAAGAATTAAACATTTATTATAGTTTCAAACGCTAAAGCTTATAAATACACACAAAGATGATAAAAACGATCTAATATTGTATCAGACTGTAAACGTTTAGCAAATTGAGAGTATAACAAAGAAACGTTCAAATGTAATGAAAATTAATTATCCCTTTATCTGTTAAACTAATCTGATGTTTTCTACTACTATTTATAGTAAATATTTTCTCGATTTGTTTTCTTATTTGCTAAAATAATGCTTTAACCCGAAAATAAGCCTTAATCCTTTTAAAAACTTATGTAGCACCTCCAACAAATGGAAATCAATTCCAAAAAGAATGTCCAGGTAAACAAAGTAAAAGACAGTGAACGGTGTACCACATTGCAGTATTGATTTTTCCCTTCCAGCTCGAACCCGAGATGGCCTGTAGAAACTATGTACAAAATACATTCGTTTCACGAATCGCAGCTGTGTCGCTATTAATGTGATTAAATGTCTCCCATTGTGTTCTACCTGGTATATTCCATCGTAGTTTTAGATGTACGGTGAAAGAACATGGAAACATGGAAATAGCACCTGCAATAGCAACCGTGTATATGTATGCACCGGAAACTTGCTTGATTCTGCCTAAGCGTATTCTGACAGTTCTAACGCAGGACTTTGGTGAACTTTTTCAGCGCACGACAACTGAAATAAGTTCAAGCACACCTGCCATGTGTGTTGACGATTCAATGATTAATGTAGCAGAAATGGTAAATTGATACTATGAAAACCGTGCATAACCGCAACGGTCTGACTGTGAAATGCGCTGCATAGTTTATGCAGCAGATCATTCATCTCATTGGAGAATGGTACTGACCTCCAGTGAACCAAGTTCCATCACTGCAGGCTGGAGGCTGCTATTGGCGCGTCCGGAATCAATTTTGAAACCCTTTTTTCAATTGATCCAGCAAAGGTTATACCCGGTTCGAAAGGGGTGCAGTTTGCGTCAACGACACAGTTGGAAAAGTGTAGAATAATTTATCTTTAACCATCTCGCTACCAGGTCTGGTTGACCGTAATGGTTACTTTTGCCGTATATTTTTCGACGTCTAACCGGCAAACTCGATGATCTATGCTGTATCATCACCAATATCTAAAGCATGGCCACGCTCGATAAATTTTTCGATAGAGTTTTCCCGTTCTTGTGGTGGTCAGGCACGTACACTGCTAGTGTCAAACGTTAAATATTTTCTACATGTTATCTGTTCATAATTCAGCAGTGTGTAATGATTAGGTTGCTAAGAATCGTGATTCAGGTTGCTATGGCGTTATAAATACAAAAATGTAACTTTATAGAAAATTGTCATCACATTGCATTGCATTTGAATTGTTGCCCACTACACAAATATGTTATCCAAAAGATTCAGAACACCTGTAATATTATTTGGTATCGGTGTAGCCGGTAACAGTTTGTATGTTTCCATATCCTAGTTCAGAAACGGAATTTACTGATGTTGGTTGCTCTGTAATGTCATTGATACAAATTGAATTTTATGTATCTTCCCATTCGTCGATAATGTATTGCGTCCCGACAAATGACGTCATCTTCCACTGGGGATGAACAGACGCATCGTTAGCAGACGATTTCTTACAAACGTAATTTAATCGAGACTCCAACGGCACGGACATTAACAAGCGATGGCCACCGCAATGGAAGATCTTATTGTGATTTTCGAGGCCGGAAATAAAACAATTTTGTGGTTGAACGGCAAACTTCGTATTCGTATTTACCACACTGTGTGAAGATATGTTTTCCGAAATAATTCACAGAAAGAAGGATTTTTTATGGTTGTTTCATAAAACAATGTTGCCGTCTGGGTTTCTAATTCATTGACTGAAAAACACAAAACTATAGTTTCATTAACAAATCATACAAGAACAATATACTGTGATACAAGAAAAATATGTTTTTAAAACTGCAACCTTGTAATATGTTTTAATTTTAGTATATTCATTACATTACATACATATATTGATACACCGTTTAGGATTATATATGTATCCCTTAAACGAAGTGAAAAATAAGTACCTATTGAAAAAATATTTATATACTTTACAAAAGCAAGTAAATTAATGAATATTTTTTCCAAATAATGTGAACTACTACATAATCCTATGTATACAACACTTAGATTATGTTTTCATTTAAACATTACGTGAGTTAATTGTGTTCTTAATTGATGAGTGCCATAAGTAAAGCTTTTAATAAAAAACGGTTTAATGTGGAACATTATGTTCTTATTGCTTCTACATATCCATTTTTATTTATGTCAATACATTTGAAGTGAAACTATTACAGATGAACTTACTTGATTCTCTTGCAAATCATTCCCTTTGAACCATGAATCGATATAGCAAAGCCATCGTAGGCACGTTTCGATGAATCGTATTCTGATGTAAGGCGCAATACAGAACAAAGCTCATGGCAAAACATCAACTGAAATGTGTTCTACTGTCAGCTTATTGCTAGTTCCGGAGGATTTAGGGCGTGCGGCCTATAAATAACTTAGTTACAAAAGAATCGTATTACATTGCCAAACGATGGTTCAGTGATTCCTGTGTCAGGTGTGGCATTGTACTCCTTTGTTATTAATCGAACGTAATGTTTCGAACGTAGCCAAAGCAAGTCTCACTTGGCGGATTGGAATAACATTTTCTATGATCCGATTAAGCGAATGGATAGCGCAAAGGGCATTTAGCTAAATATCATTGATGGGTGACTATGGAGATATTGATGTATAGAACGATGTTAGCTGCTGCATATCAACTTTAAGCTTGCACATTAGCTTTGAACTACCTTAAAGTAAACTAATCAGCAATACAAAATATACTCTCTTCGAATGAAGGTAGAACTGGTTTACCTTGCGGTGATACGAAATAGAAAAAAAGATCAATATTCAGTATTTGATTTGATTGATCTCCGAATTGTGAAGCTAATCCAAATGCATATTCATGTCTCTATTGTCTAGTACACCCGTGTATGGCTGACAAGTAATTAAGTCAGGGATAAGCTAAAAATAAGGAAGAAAGCATCGAATACCGTATCATCTATACACAAGCACTCATCACAAGTTTCGTGTAATTCTATTTTATTTGTAAGTTCTTTCACTACATGTGATGCTAATGCTATATTCGTTAACGCATTTTTCGAACGTAACATTTTTGTTTGTTCATATTTTAAATTGTGTTACCTTAATAAAATGCATTATTTCTTAATAGCACATAAATTCATGTTAAAAGTATTACATCAAGAAATTTGGTTATATTTTACGAAACTTCACACAATTGATATCGTAAGTCCCCAACGGGTGTCATTTTGCTACAATCACAAACATTTGCCCCATAGCATGTAAGGGATGTCGATGTATTTTTGCGCTTAATTTTCTACTAATTTACAAGAAAATAAAACACACCCTCCAAAACGAATTGTCTCAATTCAGGTCGATGTCTATAAATAGATTGGGAAGACGAATGGCTCCGTCATTCGCTTGCCATTTGGTATCGTGGACGGCTAGGCGTCTCCATTGAATAGGCTGTTAGGCGGAGGGATAGAACAAATATGCTAGTAGTGCTCGACGTCTATTAATGCAACGACGGTGTTGCGAACGGTTAGCGTAGAAGGGCATGTTGTGAAAGAGCTGGAAGAAAATAATTTATTTGACAATTTATGATCATCTATGTTCCCAATTCCTCATTCATCGTCGAGCACCGTTGAGGACCTTTTTTTGCGGCGGCAGATTTCGATGATGAGTGTCACGAAAAATAGCCACAAATACTGCGCTCGTCGTACTGTGCTGTGTCGAAATTATTGCTTTGTTGAAGAACTTTGTGAAAAGGATGACGGTATTATGAACGAACGATTGTCAGAGTTTTCTTCGGCAAACTGTTCGGTTGTAGTCGGCAGTTTCACCGTCAGTAGGAGCAGGAGTGTTCTACTCTTAAAAAGTTTTCCAGTCTTACGGTTGGCATGGAGTGCCCGCATTTGATCTCAAGAGTAGAATAGTAGACTGTATTCCAGGAAAAACGCTTTCTCTTGACGCGAAGACATACCAAATAGGTGATGGACGAATAGCATAAAAAGAAGAGCTACTTGCTATTGTGTAAAAGCAGACTAACATTCGTTCGGTTCGATTGTGGGATAGAAGAAGTGTAGCACAATCAAATCGTACCACAAGCAGGGCAGTCCCGTTTTCATCGCATTTCTGATAAAACGTGGAAAAAAAATAAGGTTTAGGGTTGCGGAAAAATGATATCGAATCGAATTCAAGGAGGCGTAAAAGCGGATCTGGCAGTGGAAATAATTGACTTCAATTTGCGAAGTCGAACCATATGAACGTTCTCCCAGCGCTCGCGATGGTTTTCCGTGGGTTTGCTGTGAAAACAGGATTAACCGTGTAAGCAATAAATCGCATTAAAAATATTCAATTACATACGTAAAACAGTAGAATTCAACGGCGATTACGTTCACAGGTATGGTAAGGGTGTTTAAATTGAAAGCTATCATAGTAACTTATAGATAAACTTGACTTTGAACGCAACAACTCCATTTATGTGTATGTGTGTTGTAATTAGCTTTAAACGACATTTTGCGTTTAGTATATCCGTGAAATGCACACTTTGAGCTAATAATTGAACATGATTATATATGAAATAAATTCGCAAACAATATAAATTTAAAAATTAGAATTTACCATTTTTAAATATTTGCAATAGTTGACTTTTCTTTATAGAAACAATTCCCGACGAGAGTTGTGTGTGTGTTATTATTTAATGTGATTAAACAAAATACAGTTTTGCGTTGTGTTCAGCTAAGCATCAGTCAATTATTCAGTGCAATCACTACCTCGGAAAAAAAAGGGATCTTTTCAGATCCATGGTAAAACAACGCTCCGCACCATTCTTAGATATGTCCGAAAATCACATCACATCAATCACCTAACGAGACCCATTAATTGGTTAGACGATGTCAAAGGAACAAAATGCTAGCCCACTCACTTTCCGGCGTCTGATCAACGGGAAAAGGATACGCTGGCTCAACAGTAGCAACGTGAATTACACGTTCATGGTCCAAACCGTTTGCCAAGAGCAAAGCTCAATTAACGCGTGCCAAAAGGCATACATTCGATGCCATGCAATCAAAGTGACAGTTTACCCGAACATAAATGGCGTTAGTGAGACTGACCACAAATGGGTGATAAATTATGTTTAATTTATCAAGGTCCCGAGGTTTCAACAATTACACGCTGCAGTTTTTTGAGTAAGCAAGAGACGCAACATGAACAAAAAGCCTATACTTGAGCTAATTTCATGTGGAGTTTTCATTTAATATGCCAATCAGGAACGCATTCTACTCGATCCAGATCTATGACTAAGAGTGGGAAACCATTTTTACTGCATCCAGTTAACACTGAAACACATGAAGGCAACGGCCGCTCAAACTGTAACAAATAGAGCGTCCCAGACTCGTTGTCCTATCTAGTTTTTGTTTTAACAACCTCCTTCTGAACCTCCTTAATTAACCAATAAAGTAAACATGTCACAAAGCGTGTAGCCGCGAGCTGGTCCGGATAACCGGACGTGACGAGGCGAAAAAGAAACCGCTTGCACAGGGCTTTTAGTTTCACTGCCGGTCTATTGCGGAGTTGGTCACGCCTCGCGGATAGCTCTTGTGCTAATGACACAAAAAAAAAATATATATACATAACTACGTCAACGTTAGTAGTCCTTTTGTGCTGCAAATAAGTGTGCTCTAATGTCCGAAGTAAAATTTATTGATGCACGCGCCCTTCGCGCGATTTGATGAGCATTTTACTAAAAATTGCTGCAGCAAAAGGGATTGTAAATATAGTCTCTCCAAAAGTAATACATTCATCGAAACGCAATTGATTTGATTGCTTTTAATTCTTAAGCAATGATTTTCTTTTTTTTTTGCTGTAAGTTAGTAAATATACTATGTTTACATTTATACCAAAACAAGTAAGCAATTGCGCTAGTATGTTTAAAAGAATTTCCATTAGTATTGTGCTCAGTATACATCGAGTTGGGCATTTGTTTTTACGATTTACGGAAAGTGAAAATACGCAAAAACAGTGTATTCCATTTACTGCAGGGTAGATTGTGTTGCCAATTGCCAAACACCGACAAAAGTTCTGTTTGATTACTGCTTGGTCAGCTAAATGGTGCACGATAGTAATAATAAGAGTGGGAACCATTAAGAGCATAATAACAATAACTGTTAGAATGACAATCATTACAGCCATTATCGTCATCGCGAAAGTTTGTAGCTGTTAGCAAATGACCGGCACACAATAATTCACACGTGTGGGAATTGAGAAAACTCTGGAACAATTTGGCACAGGAAAAAATAAATCTACCTAGGTGGAATGCAACATCGTGTGACCTACTGAAGGATTATTCTAAGTTTGATGCGTGGAGTTCTACGGCATGCTTGAACACAGCCGTATTGTCTGTATGAATCAATTTATTTAATCAAGCTTTTTTTTTATATTAGAATGGACCAGGTCTTATTAGACTAATTTTTACCACGTAGCCGGCTAGTCAGACCCTTCTACAGGGCGACGATCCGAATGAGAATTGAACCGGCTAGGCCGTATTGGGACTAGTGCGAAATTCATTACTGGACCGCCCCTATCAAGTATTTGTTGTCTTGCTAATGCAACCATGTGATGTTTGGAAACTATATACAAACGAATAATATGACAAAATGATATTTTTTTATCTCGAAAGTTAACTAAAGGCAAGGTATAAAATTAGTTTTATGGTTACGTATACATAGAATATAGCAATAGTGTCATTGTTCATAATGTCTCGTACGCAGTATGGTAAATTGGTATTTATAAGTTTTTTCTGGTCTACTTTTCTGGTTCCTGAAACTGGATAATTACTCGGCATCTTTCTTCACAAAACAATGACCTTTGCGGTGTGTTGTCTTATGGTCAAAGACAAATCGTTGTGTAATTAAAATTCCGTTTGCAAAGTTTACTATACCCGATTATGCCGCTTATCTGCAACATCTTGTCGATTGTGTCTGTGCAGTATTTTCTGGTAGGGTTAGCTAAATTGAGAACTTTTTTTTTCGCAAGCTCAAAATCAACAAAGAGATACGTGTTTCGAATAAAGGAAATTACTCTCCCAGATAGTGAAGTAGTTGTTTATTGTAGTTGCTGATAATAGACGCTTTGACAGTGAATGTAACTATTAAAATTAAACATTTAGCAAATAAGAATCAAATAGTATTTCATTCGCACACCAGAAAATTATTAAAATATTTGTACTATTATATCAAACAATTTTCAACAGTGTGACTAACATGCAAAAAAATGAATCATACGGGTACAAGAACCCTGCGATCATAATAACAATCTTTCTACGCCAAGTTCGCTATAGGATTATCCATTCGTTACTTAGCCAGGTCAACTTCGCTTAAACGGATTGAAGGTTAAATGTCAGCTTGGGCCATCCGGTCGGAATGGACCAAATGGCACGTTGAATGTCAGTGGTTGGATTTGTGGTTACGCTCCATTTCAACATCTTTCCAGTCCTGATGATTCCGTTCAATGCGATGTCCATGTGTCAGTGTTTAACCTTCCTCGGCAAGATTCTGTCGTTCGTTGATCTCGAGCTTTTTGTTGGACGAGGTACACAAAAAGTAGCATCGTGAGTGAGCAATAGAATGGAATAGTGTTGCAGCTCGTTTCGATTCGTCATTTTGTCGCCATTCGTGGCACTAGCTGTGGAGCAATGTGGTTGGAATTACTTTGCGACGGCAACCGGGATGGGACCAAAAGGGTCAATCTTCTTGAAATATCTTAACGTCGGTCAATCGACTATCGAGTCAAAAAAAAAATAAAACAAAATAAAATACCAAAAGTGATTCACTTCTCGAAATGATTGAAAAATAAACGACCCTACCGGAAGTGGATTGCTGAACGCTGATAGCTTCTGTTTGATGGGATTAAATCCCGGTGAAAGAAATTGCCTTGCCACACATTTGAATTTATTACAAACAGAACTACACCACCTTGCAAACCCATTTTTTTATACGAGCTAAAACATCATAGCCACAGTAAATTGTTTGTATAAAATCTTTATTTTTAATGGATAACAAAATCTTTTAAAATATCTAAGACATTTCCTGTCAGGAAGTAGTTGCTATAAATGTAGTCAATGCGTTACAAAAAAAAGAATTGCACAATAATCATTCTGAATGACTAGCAAAGTTCCAAAAATAAAAAGAAACCAATAAGAATAAAGTAGATTATTCCTTTAATGTAAATGATATGGATATTACAAAGGGTAGACATTTTTCACTGTTAGGCAAATCATGTATACTAATTATTTCAACATTAAAAGTAACGTTATTTGTTTGCCTAGCTGCGAGGCGTATTCTTTATTTGTCGCTTAGCAGGACACCTCATGTCAGGTTACAGGTGTAGATGACCGCTTTTGAGTGATTTGCTCTGTTATTTTCCGATTTGAGTGGCTTGCAGTATTTTTATTAAAATCGAAGCAGATGACCCAGAGTTTTTCGCGTTCTATTGAAGTAAGAATAACAAAATGAGATAAATTGATCATCAACGCAAGGATAAAAGTTTTCAAACTCATATCTATTTTTTTTTACTAATTTATAATCGTATTTGCTAGACAATGCTAGTGTGCACCACAAGTTCACGAAGCATAAGGAAATCTTAAACCAAATCCCGATTAAAATAAAGCTGTATTCCTTTTTCGAGGAACACACACCAAAGTCGTTTCATGTAGTGCACCAACAAAAGAATCGACCCAATGCCGTTGTCAAGTAGTGGTAGACATTGTTTGCAGCATAATGCCAACGCTGTGCAATAGTGCGATGGATCCTGGCATGGCATGGTTTTGCTCGTTCGCGTCTGACAAACGGTTTGTCACGCTCGGTTAATTATCCCGGTGTGGAATTGTGCTGCCTAGCAGTGGTACACCAGACGAAGGCGCACTTGTTTGCTTGCCCGTCGACACCTTGAGATCTGTTCGAGGCATAATGAAACAATGCAAACTGTCAGAAACGGAATCGTAGTACGGTGGGTCGAGACTAGCGCCGGGCAGTGCTTCAGTAGCTCGGAACATTTTGACACTACCATTTCAGTGACTGTCAACAGCTAGGACGAAAGGAAGCTGGACCTACACAAAGAACGGTGGAAAGGATAGCCCATTAATTATCTCAGGCGAAAGGAAATTGGGAGCCACCGGTGAACAATTAAGGCTGAAAGAGAATATGATCCGTTTCTCCATGGGGCTATTCTTTCAAAGTACTATGCTTTTACAGCCAAAATCACGCGGTCGACTGACAGTATGTACGATTGCTTGAAATTATGGGTACGGGAAAATTAGGGAGTAATCTTGTGGATCGGCATGAAATGATTCGCATGAATCTGACATGGATGCAAACCTGTAAAATGGTAAATTTTAGAGCACATACATTCGGATTAATAATGACGCATTTCTTTTAATTGTCGTTGACAGTCTTGAAAATATTTCAAACAAGTACGTTTGAAATTCAAAAAGCTGAATGAAATGATAAATTAAAATAAATGAATAAAAGTATGTCAAGTATCCAGCATATCCGTTATAAAACCTGGAGCTCAATATTTTGAAACTAGCTTGGAAATGGGCTTCGCCGATAGATTCGCAATATACGTCCCTTAGCGACTTTGGATCGGCCCGGTATGGAAGTTAAGTATCATACGATTGAAGCCACATTTTTTTAGCACAATGCTATTACGCCTATAACTTGCAGCTATAAAAGAACAACAACGATGCGAAACAAAAAGGAGAAACCTTCAGGATCACTTGAGAGCCACTTGGTTTGGCACTATCTTTTCCGAAAGCCAATTGCTGCAGTCTGGATTATCTACCTGAGGTACGCAGTTGTCTGTTGGACCTTCTAGCACTGGCAGTTCTTTTACCAGGCTGGTTGGCACTCATCCTGAGGCACATCAACCTGAGCGAAAGGGGCACTCGTGCCGATGGATAGCACAACCACGGTGTATTGGTTCCGTTCCGGTCGTTCATCAAACGGGCTTTGGGGAATGGAGAAATCTAATCAACTTTTTATGCCACCTACCGTTGCTCCTCGCTTACCGAATATCGTAAGTGACATTTTCGATGCCATCTGCCGATTCGTGACTTAGCTTCCAGGAATTTCTAGTTGCATCCGGCAGGATATTGTGTACCGAATGGGGTCACCATTTTGCTGGAAGAAAACACACTGTAGAGGAACATCGATTTTCGTGTATGCCACGAATACGAAATGAAGAATGAAGTTTTGACGGCAAGGAAAACAACATGTCTAGAATAAGGCATGATCCAATGTTATGCATAAAGTTGAACGTGTGCTTAAAAGTCCAATACGTTTTTGGTTTTGTGCAGTGTGTGTGTCTTAAACTGCCAGCTGGCGTTATTTTGTCAGAAGCACCGAAGGGGTATCGTCATTTAGTGTAATTTTTTGAAACAATAATATTATTGCATTTCCAATACAAATAAAAACTGAGCTCATGCATAAAGACTATTATTAGAAATTAATGATTAAACATCAAATGCTAGTGGTAGGAGATCTTTTCTAGAAACAAATCTTTTGTATGACGTACGATATTCTTCAATTGTATGTCAAATGTGTTTACAACTAATGACTTACCCTATAACAATTGACACTTACATATTATTTATAGGGGGCGGCTCGGTGGTGTATTTGGAAACGGCGCTAGTCCCTAACACGACCGGACCGGGTTCAAATCCCATTCGGACCGTCCCCCCGTAGTGAGCACTGACTATGCAACTACGTGGTATCTAATAGTCTAGTAAGCCATTTGATGGCCGGCATGACCGAGTAGGTCGTTAAGCCCAGGAGAGAGAGATATTATTTATAGATAGATAGATCTAAATAGCAACATCGAACATTATTGTTAATTGATATTTCTTGGTCTGCTAATCATTTTTATTATATTTATATTTTTTAATATGTTATATCAGTTCACTTTTATTCCTGGTTCTAGATGAGTTCGATTTAGCATTAAGCTTTCTCGATTGACTTATCCATCAATTTGAAAAGATTTGCAAATATGTGAGCTTAGAACAACTTTTGACATAATCGATTTAACCTTGCAAAAGTACGGGGATGGTAGGAAGGTTTAATATATGGATACACATATATCTATTAGGAGTATTAATGTGTTCGTGCGGTTTTTAACCAAAGTTTTGGGCTCTGTTTTGGCGAAATGGTAATTTATTCAATTTTCAAAATACTGTCCGTCACTTTCCACAACCTTCTTCCACCTTTCAGGCAACTTTCTGATCCCGTCGCGGAAAAAAGATGGCGGTTTGGCCGCTAACCAATCCTCCATCCATTTTTGCACTTCTTGGTGATTATGGAACTCCTGGTCAGCCAGGCTGTGTCCCATCGACCGGAACAAATAGTAATCAGAAGGGGCAATGTCTGGGCTATACGGCGGGTGGGGTAGGACATCCCATTTGAGTGTTTTTAAATAATTTTTAACCGGTACCGCTATATGTGGCCTGACATTGTCATGTAGCAATATGACTTTGTCGTGTCTATCGGCGTATTGTGGTCTTTTTTCTTTCAAAGCACGGCTTAAACGCATCAATTGTCGTCTATAGACCTCCCCAGTGATCTNACGGCGTTCGACGTCTCTTGGCTTCAGGTCATAGGGCAACCAATTTCCCACCTTCCGGATCATTCCCATTGCTTTTAATCGAAGAGAAATGGTTGGCTGAGCCACTCCCAGTGTCTGTGCAAGTGTTTTTTGGTTTTGTGATGGATCTTCATCCAGTATTGCCTCTAATTCTCCATCCTCAAACTTTCGTGGTCCTCCGGAACGCTCCTCATCTTCCAAATCAAAATTGCCACTTTTGAACCGTGCAAACCACTTCTGACACGTTCGTTCAGCTAGAGCATGGTCACCATACACTTCTACCAAAATTTTATGACTTTCGGCAGCCTTTTTCTTCATATTGAAATAATGAAGCAAAACTCCCCGCAAAAACACATTATTTGGTACAAATGATGCCATGTTCGGTGCTCGCAGATACTATGTTATTTACTATTTATCAAAATGATAGATAGTGGATATTGTAGCCCAATAATGACACTTCAAATTGGCAGTGTTGCCAGATTCAATAAATATGTAATAAATAAATGGGAGCATTAATACCAAAACCGCACGAACACATTAATACACCTAATATATATCCATAACAGGCTTCAAATTAACCTCCCGCACACCCACTGAGTGGGTGGTTGTAGATGACAAACAAAATCATTTATTTTTAACGTTACATCACACCTTTTAGCTGTGTGTTTATTCGTTATGTGCTAATAAAGTAGAGATGTAAATGTTTGCACATGCCGACTGCAGAACATATGCAATGATGAACTACACGATGTATATAGAACTAAGAAAGTTTTCCGAATATTTAACCTACCCAGCTCAAACAAAACACGTTAACCGTTTAGAATTCAAACTCAAAGAATCATGTCTTTTGGACATTTTTTGTAATGCTGTTTTTATATAAGCATCACAAAGCGCGGGTGGATGGTTTGGTTAAATATTCTGGTTCGCTTACTTTCACCCGCGATGCGAAACGAAAATTTTGTGGCACGCGACTGCAAAAGGCACAGATTGGATTTGGGGTTTTCATCCGCACCTCTCCATAGCACCATAATGATAGCAAAAGTTAATTTCAAGCCGTGCGTCCCGTATATACGCTTGAAATACCACTTGGCGGTTCATGAAATTTTGCGAATACCCGAATCATTCGTGGTTGAAACAGGCAAAGTTTTGTCATGAAGCTTGAACGGAGATGGGACGGTTATGCCATCCGAGAGTCTTTAGCCAAAGGCTTTGATGCTAAGTTTTATGCAAAATGCAGAAGCAAGTGTTAAAGTTCAGACCAAAACGTGTTGGAGCGCTAGTTTGTAACAATGTTAAAAAGAAAAGGCGAAACAGCAAAATAGCTTTTATCAACATGTAAAGCGTAAATCATATAATGTTATAATGCTGCCCGATTGTTTCTTAACTTGGATTACTTTTCAAAATCACGAACCAGTTCATCGCGTGGGATTGGATATTTGGATATTAAAAAGCGAAAGCGAAGCAAGATTTAAGTAAACATTTCTTGTTTTCTCTATCGAATGCTCTATACAGCGGGTGCTTACGGATAGGAATGATCTATCACACAATTTATCATGTCCATTTAGTAATGGGGTAGCATTTTATTGTACATTCATATCTGTCAAACCGGAAACATCATAAATCGGAGAATCTACACACTGACTGTCCTTACCACAAAAGCTACGATCTGGACTGCATGAACAGCATTAATGCTGAACAGTGATAGTGTCGGAATGTGTGCTAAACCACGGGACCTAATAAAACACTATCCAATGCGAAGATGACTCATCTACTTTTAGTTTGTACTGTGCTCTGTGCGATGTTTTTTTTTATTCGTTTTGTTCCTTTCGTCCTATCGTTTCAAAGCAAGGTGTGGGATTAAGCAGAACTGTACATGGCTGCTTTGTTTGTAACCCATGGTTACTTACTATAAATACACTGCACTCGAAAGCTGTGCTTTTTTTATAGGCCACCATTAGTAGCGCAAGATAAAATGAAAAATATCTATATATGATTCTTCGGAACGTATAAACACCATCATGTGCAAGTCGTAAATGTAAGTGATCGTGGATATTTTTAAGTTGAAAAATTCGCCGTACCGTTCTTCCAGCTAACTACAGGGAAGGTTTAGCAAACAATTCTAGTGTTTTCAATTGAATTACTTTGGGTTTTTTAATTCTATGAGTACAAAAATTGTTTATACGTACACATTTTCATGATTCAAGACATTTTTATTTAAATTTATTATTTTCTATTTTGGTAGAACAAAAATGAAACACTTGTTTGGAATAATGACCCATACTGCACAACGGTCAATAAAATGCCTAATAAAATGAAAAGGTCGATTCAGTCAATATTCGAAACCAAGACGGACATGTTTCTTTGTGATTGGCATACTGACAGTAATAGAGCAAGAGCTAATATGATTAATATTTTTCAGCTGCTAGTCTTTCGATCCTTCAATGGATAGGATGTATCACGATATTGTTTGATTCACTTTAACATGTGTTTGGCAAGCTTAATGGTTTTCCTAACCAAATTTACCAAGATGCCTGAGATTTACTCCCGTATGCTGATTTCTTCCGTACGGGAAAGATTGGGTTATCCATATTGTGTACCTTATCTTCGAAATCTCCGTACTTGTTTTACGTGTGCAAGCTACACGCTATGGATATGCCGTCGGTAACCCAGCAGCAAAATATGGGTCTTTTAACTGACATTCCTTTTTTTTTGGTTACTCAATAAGTGTATTCAAAAAGAAGCAAAAAAAACTTATCTGCTGGTATGGGAGAGTTGATAAAAATTATTGAACATTTGATGGAGCATAAAAATCACCGCACAAAGGCTTCGCGTCTAGGCAACACGACGTTCTTGGTTCTTGGTGCTCTGGCATCGTTCAATGTACTCTGATGTTCCACGTGACATGAAGTACATCCTCCCTCACTAATGCTGAGAACGAGCGTTTCTCTTGTTGTAAAAAGGATAAAAAAGAATAAAGCTGTGTGAATGGCTTTGACGTTCAGATCGGCTGAAGCGTCTGCAACGGTGCGACCGAAGCAATTATGAACATAAGAGAATGTAAGATAAAGATCTTAAAAATCAATTTTCTTTTCCATTTGATATACATTTGGCTGTCTCATTCAACAGTATGATTTGCTACACACTGATGGTAGCAAAATGGCGTTCGATAAGTAAAAAAGTCTAAGAGAAATGTACATGTCGTGGTACTTATAACACCGCACTGTATGAAGAACAATGAGGCGCTTTATATTTTACAAGAAATGAGTCGACAATTTATTCGTGATTTATTTATATAAATTATTTTTTTCCTATTAAGACCTGCAAACGGATAGGAACAGTGATTTGAATTTTTTTAGAGCAAGGTTTATTGTATATTTGAACATTGTACTTAAACATATTTAAATTAAATCTCACTACAGATAATACACAAGGCATCAACAAGCCAGGTGTAAAGTTTAAAATCTTGGCCGTACCTTACTCTTTATACCAAGCTCTGACTAATCAACTGTGAATAACTTAAATGGATAACCATTCAGCAAAGCAGATCTGAACCGAAAATGGCTATAGAGCCGATATAAGAAAAAGATAATCGGAGATCGGTTGTTTTATTAACAAATCCTCAACATGTTATGAGCACATGCCACATGGTTGCTACTTTTTGTATGCCACTTATACTAAAGTACAGAATAGTTGAGAAATATTGATTACTTTTAAAAGTCAAGTTTACAGTACGACATTTGCGCAAAGAATTCTGAAACGTTACACGATTTACATTTGAAATCAACATTAATTAATAGAATCAAAGGAATAAAATAAACATCATTCATGTTTTTGCGAAACAAACATTACATAATGTCAGAACAACCTGGCAATATTACGAAGATTAACTTTTTTTTTTTTTTGAAGGAAATATTATACGTACAGATTTCAGTTTCATACCTTATTTTGATTATGGAATCCTTCCATTGAGTTCTGAAAAGAAAACATAAAATATTACTACTTGTTACTTGTTTGACCTTGGCACATCCTTGTTTGGTAATATAGTTTTATCGACAGCACTAGCCGCAATCAGTGGGAAGCTTAAAGCTGTATTCTCCTCTTGTTCAAACGTCAGGTTCGCATAAGTTTTTACATGCAAACTAACAACACCGAGGTACTAAGAGTACCTGTAGTGGACATGAAGAAGGGTTTGGGTTTGAAAACTAGCTTGGTTAGCCCTTGGGATGTGACTTTTACAATGCGGTCTAAGGGAAAGATTGACCATGGTTTACTTGTTTCTAATGAGTTTTACTTGCTATCGTAAGCTGAGTGAAAGCAATGATTAAACTTCATAGAAGTTGTAAGATTTTTGCAGTAAAATCTTCCAATTGCAAACTACGCGTGTTTGCTGGACGAAATATTGAAAATAATCAAGAGATATCCCTATGGATTAAAGTTTTCAAAATTATCATTAAATTTCACTTATCATATGAGCAGATATTGTCTGCATACAGGAAATTCTCGAATTAGTTACAATTTTGGAAATTTCATTCTTCAGGATATTTTTGGTATTTTCTTGTTGAGCTAAACTTAATATTACCAAACCAGAAGAAGGTGTATCATGCCTTTTCTGAAACTTTGTCGTTTTTTATATTAATAAGTAATGGCATTCCGCTAATAGCAAACCGTAATAATACTGGGTTTGCTAGTTGAAAACCCTAATTAGTTATTACTTCACATGTATTTATTTCTTATGATTTTGCCTAGATTTGCCATAAATTTGAATGATTTTTAAGCTTTCTCTTTTGAATTACTCAAATCTTCTTCATATCCGTAACGCTTCTTCAAAATTCATTTGTTTATTCACGGTGGTTTAATTTCACGGGTCGCAAGGTCTTGTATTTATGGAACAACCATCCAATCGTATTAAGACATAAAAGTAAAAGACACTGATACTGAAAAAAAACTGCACTACACTTTCCCACTACCGCGAAAGTGTTTGGTACAGCGTAAATAATGATTTTGATTTTATTGGTACCTTGTTCATTGCCTCGAAAACTTTTACCGATTATTACTTCTCATGTTCTCGGTACCTCCACGAAGCAGGCAATCCCGTTTGATCGAGTACCGAAATTGCCAAAGTTTTTTCCGCAACTTTGGAGCTTATTTCAAAGCCACCTGACCTATCCCTACCTTGACGCTGCTGTTCACCTGCTTGTCGTAGATAATTGCCCGTTTTCGATTTTCACCGGAAGTTTAAGAATTGGCCACAAGTCTGTGTTTTAACAATGCTTCTTTCCCGTGCTTTTTAACGGTGTTACTATCAAAGGTAATTTACCTCAATTAAAAATGACATAATCAGCCAACTGCTATAATTTTATGACCAAATTTTTTGGCACTAAGTTAAAGTGCCTAAAAGTTTTGCTAATGATTGAATATAGAGATTTTATTTTATCAATCGTCAAAAAGAAGCGAAACATTTGAAGTCAAACAGGTTTGATCCAATTCCAGAAAACAGATGACTGAACAAAACATTGGTGATAAAAAAAACCTCATTTAAAACATTTTGGAAAATATGCTGTATGTATACTGTACTGTATCCGTTTATGAGCATACTTAATTTCACAACATATAATAATGGACCATATGAAATGAGTTTGGCAATCTATGTTTTTTTTTGTCTCAATTCTCTGAAAAACATAAACAAGATTGCATACTTGATATCAGACTGGCAATAACGGGGACGTCCTAGAAAAAAATCCTTTACCCTTAGGTCCTTCAGGGCAATTATGCTCTGCAAAAGAAGTACGCGATAGATCCTTGTTGGGATTGATGATCATCCGCTAGCTTCTGCTCGCAGTGCATCAAATTAATTTCTTCATTTCAGTGGCTCATAATTTAACGACGCCACATGCATCCACTGGAGGGAATTGTGGTAAAGTAGCAACAAGGGTGGCTAAGCTTTAATTAAACTCGGTTTGACCCTTGTGGATTGTCGCTTTATTAAGTTGCCATTAGTTGCTTTTCCTTTCTGCCTACATTCGTTCTAGTTGTTTTATTACTTTTACGACAAGTTTAAGATGCATTCCCATTTATACATCGTGCAATACAACTATATGGACATCTCGTTTTTATGCAATATACGTAAAAACTTGAAGCATTATTGCATAACACATTTTGCGAAAAAATGTTTTTTACCCTTAAATAACTATACAATAATAACATATGCTCTCCCTATGTATAAATATAGTTGTGTGTTAACTAAAAAA
The DNA here is from genome assembly GCA_018908115.1 of Anopheles rivulorum. Lineage (NCBI taxonomy): Eukaryota > Metazoa > Arthropoda > Insecta > Diptera > Culicidae > Anopheles > Anopheles rivulorum. The sequence continues at coordinate 1,088,232 of STHB01000012.1, forward strand.
TCGTTTTTTCGTAACACCTCTTAAAGTAATGGTTGTAAAATATCACAAATTGCAGACGTAATTTTGCATTTCGTATATATGATATCTCAGCGGATTTATTGTAGTGGAAAGGCTGACACCGATCTCAACGCACAAAAGAAATACAACACTTTATTTAATATTTTCCTTGCGACTCATCGCTCTAGCTTACAAATGATATAGCTCCTTGCACTTAGGTGCAAAATCCAAACCTATGGTCTGTGGTTGTGTGATAACCATTCGCGGAATCGTAGTGCTGCCACTCGCGCTTTCACCGAATAGTGGTGTTCCGGTTTACCTGTCGCCGCGATCGAAACCACGGCACAACAGCACTCAAATCCGGCTCCGATGAAACGGAACGATATAAATCGTGCAAACATGGTTTTCGTCTATTGCTTTAACATTATAAGTACATTTCAAAAAAGTAGGTGCCTATATACTTTTGCTTTATGTTGTCCACAGCATGTGTACATAGAGACTTCCTTCAAATAAAATGTTAAAAAACTCTTAAAGCAAATTTATATTTAGATATTGATAGGAACAAATAATTAGCAAAGCAGTAGCCAAGAGATTTGATGATGTATTACGGGTTGCAATTTTTAATCTTTTTAATATTGAATACTCGAGCTTCTAATTTTATAACAATTAGTTCAAATTATTCCACAATTTTCTCCGAAATAAACAACGTACATCTATTCACCGCAATGGCGAGAGAAACCATAAACTAATGATTAAGCGCTTCCTTTCGGAGCATTGCATTTGATGTGCGGAAATTGGCCATCACTCACAGTGGGTGGTTGATGAAGATGGATCAATATTTAAACCACTTTGAAGGATGGTTCAGCTTATCGATTTCTCGATTTCTCACTTCCTGTCCGTATGATGCTTTAACGTCATCCACACGTCATACACCGGAAAAGGTAGTGCAGTAAACAGGAATTGCTCAGTATGTCACTTTTTCTTGTTCACAGAGCTTATAAGAAAAATGCTACCCTTTATGTGACGCACAATAGACGGAATTCAAATTTCGGTAACTATTCGTACTTTTCCAAAGGCATAAAGCATTCTAGTTACCCTACCACCCTAAACAGTCGCTCTAAACTAAACTCTTTGAAATCACTCCTGTTGCTAACGTTCACAAAACAAACCACTCGTCAATTCATTGTTGGCAAATACGTTGGATCAACAACCGCAAATTAGGTTTGTTTGTATACGCTCTCTGTTTTCTTACTCTGTCGACGCTCGAGAAAGGCAAAAATCATGGAGCCTGGTAGCGAAGTAGTTAATCCTTGATGTCAAGTGGGAATAATAGCTGTAAATTCTCGTACGAATATCTTCATCCGGTAGTAGCATCTCGTTACGTTAGTGCTTCGTAAGCAAACGTCGATTGGAGTTCATAGCGTAGCTAACCGGCGCACGTTACGGAATGGAATGACAATTTTCATCCGAGAACCTGACACCGGGACAGTCATCTTCACTGAGATGAGAAAATGGAGACCTTTGAGAAGTGGGACTAATTTATTGTCAACTTAGGTGCGGCAAGGTTTAAGCTCTTTCGAAGCTATAGCCGCTCCCTGGGCTCGAATGAGCGTTTACCATCAACGTTAGGATACTCATTCACTAGAAGTGCTAACTTATCACCCTGATTACGGACTCCCAATTAAGTCAGTTTGATTAAAACTAAACAAGCTGTAGCGCAGCCGGGCAGATCGAAAATTGCTCTGGAAAGTGCTGTTCCACAAATTATTGTTGATTTCTGTAAGAGTGTGACACAATTAACACCATTACATAAGACATCTTGTCTCAGGGTATTAGCAGGTTCAGTGGCAGATAAAAATAAAGAACGAAAATATTTGTAATTTGTTCTACTTTTGAATATTAATTTAAGGTTTGGTATACTACTTATCAAAGGTACTTCAATGTTTGATTTAAAATGGACTTTAGCAAAATCAAGAGAATATCCTCGGCATCGGTCTTTCACATAACAGGATAAGTTCAAAATCCAAACCGAACCAGTTGCCAGTTGCTAGGACTAACTATCGGTCTACGTAGTAAAAGTAACTCTAGTAAGCAATAACTAGGGATGATATTAAATGGGACCACATGGACAGGGTAAAATACATGGTACTAATTCAGAAATTTCCGAGACATTCAAGGTTTTGGATACTCTCAGACGTAACTTTTTCTAATGTGTGTTAAAGAGTACCTTGAGCCTACACAAATGTCGTTAAATGGGCTGCGCTTTTCTCATCTAGAAAACGTACAAGTCAATAAACGTGGAGCTGTTTGCAAATTGATTATAAATTATATGATCCACATCATTGGCAAGAATGATGATGCGATTGACATGAACGACCTTGATGTGATTTTATCCAACATGTGGAATATGCCTTTTTAAAGTAGGCACTCTGCACAGGTTACTACCGCTATGGCCCATGTTAGGCCATCATGAAACGTTTAATTATAGATAGATTTAAATTAGTAAATGATTTTCATTTGAACAAAAATTAAAAGATCTTTGCGCTACGATGTTTAAACATATTCGCAAATCGAACAGTTGTAGCTGAGCTACCCAAATCCATCAACATTATCCAACATCTGCAGTTTCCATTAACCCCTCGATATTTGAACGATTATTGTCTCGAATACCTTCTAAAGACTTAAGTATTGTAATTTAAGGTATATTTGACCTCAATGTCTGCATGATCTACTCGGTCATTGCGTCTATAACAAGCATATATTGTTTAAATATGAAATTCTTCTTAAGAATTTATCAACATTATCACAGAAATCCGAATTGTTTCACTATTTTGTTTTACGTTGAAATTGTGCAGCCCATGAAAAATAATCTTTTGTTTAGAGTTGCATTGGAAATGTAAGCATACGCTATTTCAGCATATTCCCTGCTACGAAGACTTCAGCACAGAGTTGCTCAATAGCGTCATGATGCACATCAAGTTTGCTGAAATCTGCCGTATAAAAACAGGCTCAGGCGGTCGTGGAAAGTTTCTTGCTAGTAAATAAGAACATAAAAACGCATAAACACACAACAAGCAATAAAAATGCTTTTCTATTCCCATCGCACAAATCAACAGATGCATTATGTATTACGCTTATAAATGTTTTATTACCAGCACACCATCGTGTGCGGATGGTCCCGTTCCCGAAGTATTGCTACGATCCAAACATCGAACGATTTGTTGCCTCAACTCTAATCCTTGTGCAACTGCATCTATGCATTTATGTACACTCCTTTGGTAGCATGGCCTGTGCAAGACTCACTTTACTAACGAGCAACAAAGCGAAGAAAAATAAACCGATTCCATAACAAGCACTCTTCCGGTTGCTGGCGCTCAACGCCCCCGCTAACCTACTTACATTCTGTACTTCATTTACAAAACAAATAACAGAGAACCAAGAGTTTCCACACATTTCTAGGCTTGTGTACATGTCCAAGGCACGCGTTTTTTCTCCATTCAAAGGGTGTTGAAACGGCAAACTTACGATCTCATCCGACGCCTCATGTTTCTTATCACATTTGGCAATCAATCATCATTTCTTCCACACGGGACCGAATCGATCCATAAAACCGTCCTCATAATCAATACCAATAAATCCGTTTGCGATATTTATTATTTATCCTGATGCTGAGTAACTCTCCACCATGGCATACCAATGTTCTAATCAATGTTTATGAGACTTGTTCCATTCTTGATGTCTGCTGAGAAGACGAGAGGAAAACCAGCAGAAATTAAGTTAAACAAAGAAAAACTATACCCATGTCTTGCAAGTAAAATACAATAAAAAAATTGCTGTGTCTTATTGTTGAAAATATCATAAATCAGGTTCCCATTACAGCGCAGTAAATTATTTTCATTGCAAATGAAAACATTTTGAAAATAGGTTTCATCTTACAATAAGACACTAAGATGGTTAAAAGCACATTTATGTGGTTACAATTGAATGAAATTTTCTCTTCAATAATCTATATGACATTATTAAAAAAAACCCACTTAGTTGGGTTGATAATTTTATAGTTTATTCACATTGCTAGACTTCTGTTGCTCTAGACATACGCCCTAGTCATTCTACGGCGAATAAAAGAATTCTTATGTTTATTCTGCTAATTAAATTTTATGCAAAAATGTATACTCCACTGTAGACTTTATTTATGTGAGCGAGAGTTCAATTGCTTGGAAATATAACATTTATTTTCACACTGCACCATTTATTCAGTGCATTATCCACAGGGAGAGAAGAGTTAAATTTTGTTGCCTATGTTTGCTGCAGACTTGGCGCTCATGGCAACTAATTAAAAGCAAATTGGTCGATGAAGTTATAATGAAATTTTCCTTTGTAGACCTGTTATTGCAGAAGAAATATCGATTGCTCTTATATTGATTACTCGTTGCAATTACGTTGCAATTGGCCAATACATAATATCGCAGTGTTGGGGCGGCCCGGTGGTGTATTTGACAACGGCGCTAGGTTCTTAACACGACCGGACCGGGTTCAAATCCCATTCGGACCGTCCCCCCGTAGCACGGTCTGACTAGCCTGCTACGTGGTAAAATTAGTCTAATACGGTCACAGGCCGTTCTAACATAATTGGAAAAAAAAAATAGCGCAGTGTTACACCGCAAATGTCACAATAAAAAAAATATATAAAAAAATATTAATTAATATTCTTATCATATCTAGTTTGACATTTTAACTAGACGCATTGCACATGAAGCTTAATTAGTTTTGTTTGTTTCTAGTAGGTAACAAGATTTTAGGCATATTCCCATGACTTTAACGTACAGATTTCAGATAGCGATGTAGAATATAATGTTTAGTCATCATAACTTTGTAGCATGTTACCAATTAAACCTTTAAATACGATAATGTTTTGTATGTCAAATCAGCTTACCAGGTTACATGCAGTACTACTTCCCAGCAATAATGCGGAATTAATATAGTATTTACTACAATAACAAAATGGCAAAACATTACATGATAAAGTTAATTTAGCTTGGTGTCATTTACCTAGCAGTTGTAAATTATGTATAAACATTTCAGCTGGATAGCAAAACACTAACATCAGCACTGTTACATCGGAATGAAAACTTTTCGTACTGCGAGCCACCGGAAGCGTGTGAGCAATCGGAGCGGGTACAGCTAGACCCGAAAATACGTACAGAAAACAGGTTCATTTTGCCTGGGGAGCCGATCGAAGCAGAAGGAGTGAAATGGCAAAATCTCTCCTTTGGATGCTGCACGATAATCCGATACGTTCGACACGGTGGTCAAATGTGCTGAAATAATACACCTGCACACTCCCTTCCAGTTTCCCCGGGTGGAGTGTGTCGTTATATCCACGGGTGGTGTTTTATACTGAGGAGTGGAATATCAAAGCAATCCACTCCAACACCTTGCCACCTATGATGGATGAAAACGTTCCACGTCGCAACGAAAGTATCAAACAACGAAAGCCGGTGCGTAGCATCGAGCAGATATCGCCTGTATGCGATGTCTATCCGGTACCACCAGAGCGTAACATGCATTCAACCAGTCAGCCGCATCCGTCCCTTCCACCACCACCTTCATCATTATCACCACCGCAACCTGCCGCTGTGTCGTTGCCAAACGCAACATCATCGCTTTCGATGCTTCTCTCTCCGACTCAAACGTTGTTGGACGAGGATTCACAGATGACAGTGAAAAATGAAACTCCTCTAGCAAACGTTGCGAATCCGCACACTACTAATGCCGGCACAGCTTTTAGCTTAATTTTACCTCAAAATCTAAGCCGAAGCTTCGACCAGACAGCCGCTCAGTCACCGCCGAAGTATCAGATTTATCATCAGTTTAGTCGCATTTCCAGCACAACACAACAGTTCATACAACGTCAGCAACAGCAGCACGCACAAGAACAACATCAGCATTCGGTGCAACAAACGCAACAACTGCAGCGACAACAGTCTCCACAAACACAGCCAGCCTCACCAGTTACCAACTACCAAGCTCCTTTATTTCGCAAAGCTAGCTACGGCTCATCACACTACGCACACTATTCAAGTGTGGATCCAGCAACGGCGAATGCTGGAACTGTACGACCTGCTAGTACCTATCATCAGCATCAGCCTAGCCTCCAATGTTCCAAATCCGTGGACCAACGAAGCAATAATCCTTTTATACTTAACTTTAACAACATTTCCGGATGTTGTCTAAAGAATTCACCAACGTCCTCCAGCTCCCCGTCAGCCACCTCTCCAACCGATCGATCGACGACTTCCCTCTGCAGCAATACACAACCGGTGACCGATGCTAGCCCAACAGCGGCGATCACATCGTTTGTAGCATCAGGCGCAAAACGAACTCGATCTTTGATGCTCAAATCAACCTCACCGTTACAACAGACAACACGGAGCTCACCATCACAAGCACTTTCTTCACCACAGGGACCACCAGTACCACCGCGACTGTCACAGATACAGTCCGGTGGTTCCGTTTCTGCAGCGATTGTGGGCATTTCATCCAACATCAATCATCCGTCCATCGATCCAGCATCCGTTACAACACACTGTAACGAATCATCGTCACAGGCAGCGGTATCATCTACAATCGTTACTGGGACATGCTACGTAACGCCTCCAACTCCAGCTCCACTAAGTACGACCGATAAAGATCAGGAGCTACCTTCTATGACTTTCGGTAACGTAACGCCCGCTGTTAAGTCTATTACGGAAACCTCGACGAACGCCACGACGTTAGCTACAGCTCCAAGTTGCCATAATACACCAACGGACGGCAACCGGGAAGTATCGCGGAACAGCGAGCGTACAGCGAATCCGATCGTACCGAATAATGCTTACAAAAGGCGGGACGATTTTCTTAAGACTACTATGAAAATATGTTTGGTGGTATCGCCTCCATCAAAATTACAGGTAAGTTTTGAGTCCATCAGCAATGTTACACTGAAATATTTCAAAGAGTCAACCAATTTAGTCTAAAAATTAATATTATTATGTCTAAAAATATCGTTACCATACATAACTATATTTTGAGAGAGAGAGAGATGAGAGTTATGTAAGCCTGCAGGGCTTACTAGCTTTTTCATAATCGCTTATTTAGATATTCAATCCTTGCTAAAGTACAACGATTCAGATACGATCATCGATTTGTTTATTGGGGACTGGAACAACTTGGTTCTAATACTCACAATCGCCTTTGAGACATTGATTTTTCTCAAAACTGACGAAACTTTTTTTGATGCATTCGACAAGAAGATGCTCAGAAAAAAATTTCCCCCGTTGTGTGGAAAGACAATTAAGGTCTCGCTATAATATCGATCTCATGTGGGCTGGTCATGTCATTCGAATAACACCAGACGACCCATCCTGTGATGCTTTTTTTAGAAGCGGCCAACAAAACTTACATAGGTGGACAGAAGAGGCCAAACTAATGTGATGATATATATGCCCGCCAGAAAGACTATATAATAATATAGTTGCTTTCGTAAGCAGATAATCGTAATCGTAGCAGATAATTCGTAAGCTATTACGACGAGGCTTTACCGTTGTTTCTGATGAGATGAATGAAGATCCCAAATCTTAATGTGATAGGATGATAATATGGTCTGCAGAGGACAGCGGGTATAATTTACCGAGTTATGACTTTTCATAGTATCGTGGTTTTAGAAGCGTTTCCATCAGCTTAACTTTAAAATTCGTCATTTATAGTTAAGTTAGTAAGAATAGAATATTCACCGCATCACTTTTATTTATCAATCTATTTTACATCTCATAAATAAGGTTATGCCATAAACAAAACATCGACTTTCTACCGAGACCTTGCAGTTTGATATGAACTTCACAAGAACTTGAAATTTTCCGACTTAAAAAGCATTTAGTTTAGGGCTGTTCCATTTGGTTTTCGCTCCAATTGCTATACCGTGGCTTTAAAAAAATAACTAAAAAATAGTAAAATTACTATTTTGTTAACAGAATGAAATAAAAAATGGTGCAGCCTAATCTCTAACAACAATAAGACGTATACATTAAACCGATCTATTAGACAAAACTTTACACGCAGCTTCGGAACAACCAAAAAACCTGAAATTGAAGGGCTACACCTGGTGGAAACAAATACAAACGTCACAAATGTATTGAATAAATTCGCAGAAAATACATTTCTTAGCTGTTTGTGCTCGCTGTTGTTAATAGTGTTTATTGTTTATTGTTTCAGTTTATTGAATTTATCTCCTTTACTATCATTTTTTGTTGTTCTCTCTCAAGTCAAAGTAACAAAGCAAGATCCCATTGCATCGTTGTCAGTATCGGAACGCATTTATCCAGTTGTTCAATAAACACATTCATAAGACAATAATGTATATCAATTAAACGAACGAAAGCCAGTTAGATCAAAAGCACTCTAAATCGTACGATAGCATCACATTATAAATCATTTCTTTCGTTGCCTAAGCTAAATACTGTTTAGTGTCAACTCTATGGTGATAACAAAAAATCATATGACAAACACGCAATTTCTAGTTCATAATACTTTATGCTACATTATCCATCCCGTGCGCGGCACATCTGGCAGTGTGTCGTTAAATCAATTCTTGCAATCGATGGTTTCATCCGCGTGATACATCGTTTGTTCACTTCTAACAAGCAATTCGCTTTCCTTATTGAACGGTAGCGAAAATCGTTCCGGAATTGTATTTACTCATCGCTTGCCGCCTTTTCTTTTCTTTCTGACGATGTCTCCGCTTCTCGGTTCTCGACATCCCGCGGTGCAAGGTTGTCATTTTTCAATTTGAATTTATTTCTGGAAACATTCTCCCATACCGAACCGTTCTGCTGTACTTCAGCTGCCGTCGCTTCTTCCCTTTCACAATATCTTTCTACGCATCGTTTACCTTTCGTTTGACTTGACGCGCTGTTCACGACCTCGGATTCCTTACCGCTCTTCTCTCTACCGTAACAGTTGGAACGCCTCCTGCAGGCTACACTCCTGAAGGACTAGTTCGGTATGTCCCTTTTTTCATACATTCCTCTTGGTTCCGCTTCCGTTTCTCTGCTACATTTCAGTGCACGATTAACAGAAAACGAAGCATTTTACCGTTGGAAATCACAATGAATTTCATTAATAACACATTTTCGTCGTCAAACGACGCTCGGCTGCCATAAATTGTTGCAGCACCCTCAGGGCAGGAAAACCGATCCTTCGTTACGTTTCTTTGTCTGCTCCACGCTCCCGGTTTTGCATTCCGGCGGCGATGTTTAGTGTTGACTTCCAGTACGAGGCAGCACAAATATTTCCCAAAACACGAAGGACGGATACACTGTTTTGGCATCTGCTTCCACCGATAGCCAGCAGACCTTTCCAAGACGATGTCTTTTTAGTCTTTTATTTTCCACCGGGAACGTCCCGCTAATAGCATCAACTGAGAATTACGGTAATCGATTATGTTTGCTTCACCAATTTTTGAACTTAAGATGCAAGAAGAAACAGTTCATTTAGTTTCAAATGTTGATTCATATCACTGATACAGTTGAAAAATTTCTAAGGACGAGCAGCAGATTGGAACTTTCGTCCTTTATCCCACAAAAAGTGTCATCAGTTTACTAACTGATTTAAAATCTTTATTTATGGCTACTAAAGGCCGTTTTAATTTTCTAGTTGTCTTTTTTTTAACACTATCCACTTCTCACTGAAGATATTTTTTCTGTCTTCCTAATCTGTATATTTCCCATCTTCATCAACCGGGAGTGTTCTTTACGTAATTTGTTTTCTCGTTCTCTTTATGGTCATTATCAAAGGCATGGCCGTTACTGAAAACAGTGCTTATTTGACCTATGTTTGCAACGCATCACAAAACATTTTTTGTAGCTTGATCTTTTGTTTTTGTTCAGCAAACCTGCAAACTGGAGGAGATAAAAAGAAACTTTTCATTTTACATTCCTGACAGATGACTGGGATACAGTCGACGGTTGCTTCGTTTTTGTTTAATGTGATAAGATTACTCATTTAGCATTGTTTTGTAGCTTCAATTAGCATCCGTCTTGGGAAGATTGTAAGGTCTGCAGACTTTTTCGTTTTAGTAGGAAGTTATCTTGAATGATCGGTTCGCAGATTGAAAGACCGTTAAAAGAAAATGCTAAAACAATAATTTCCGTAACATTTTTTAAACACAATCTCCGTTATTTGCCCCACGGTTTGCAAGAGTATGCTGATAATGTGGTCTTGCGAAAGGGCGGGATTTTCTGACAAAAATTTGCAAACAGCGAAACGAAGCGATTGGATCTGACACTAATGAATATTGCTGGAGGGAAATTTTAATTCAAACCCATTTCTCGTAATTTTGATGCCGTCTTTCATCTACGGTTGGTATTTAACCAGTTTCTGTTTGATGAGCATAGCAAAGGTTACGGTTTCTAATTTATGAATCGGGAATTTTTGGTATGATATGTTTTTCTTTTAAAGCTTATCATGATTCGCCACACTGGTGCGTAAAAAAATTCACAGCAAGGTGGATGGGCAAAGAAAATGTGCGCACTGGCGGACGACCCGTGATTGATGACTTCAGGAAATATTTGTAAAGCACGTGGAATGATCTACATTATCTCTAATGTTTCTTGTTTGTTTTCTCTTTCACCATCTTTCCATTCATGTTTCATGCTCCATCCACCTGTTATTCGAATGCCATACTGTATCCATCGCTGCTGTCTAAACACTGGGACGGCTGGTTCTGCTGACAGATGAAATCTTTGAGCCTTACCCACCTGGATGAGATCGAGCGTCAGGCCACGACACCAACCATTATAACAAACGACTCACACATAAGAAAGGTATGTATCGCTCGAATGTGCTATAGTTTCGTGTTTTGCCTACACTAAAATGTAGACTGGTTCAATATTGTACGCTGTATGTGATTTACAAAATCTACGCTAGTCAGTTTATGTGCTTTAGTGCTTTTACTTTCAGTAATTGTATGCTAACAATAACTCAAATCTTTTTCTGTTTGACGGTAAAGAATTGTGTGGAATGCAAGGTGGAAAAAAATATTTCCATTCAAGTAAATCATTACGAACAGACTTGCGTGTTCGTAATATTAATATAGGCCACGTTCGAGGCCTTCATTTCATTGTATCCAAAACATCACGTACTCCTGGTTGTGCAAATACATAAATTTCCTTACATTATGTACATCTCGTGTTGGTGCTATTATTCCTGCTTTTTAATTGAAGTTCTACTTCAAATGTACGTGGAACTTCTCACGATGCTCTTTTGGCGCACACATGTACCCTAGTAAACTGACCTAGCAACCCCCCTTCCCCCCCCCCCTCCCGCCCCTCGGGTAGACACTCTTAAGAGTCTTTACACGTTTTCTGGTATCATCCTAATGACGTGCCTGTCTAGTGCTCATCATTCTACTAACTTTTCTAGGGAAATTGTGTTTTTTTCTTGTTCCTACTGCCTTGTTCGACACCTTTCTCATAAAATGTATGATTGCGTGACGATGTTATCAAAAATGATTTGTAATAAATTGGATTCAAAACGGTTTCATGCATAGCATTTCTTGTACTTCGCAATTGACTTATCTTTCACTAAAGGGATATTTGAGCTACCATTAACTCATTCCGTTTTAAGAACCATTGATCAATATTTTGATAAAACAGAGACTAAGATATTAATATATTCTCTGACATTAGCTTAAAACATCGTAAACACTTTGAATTGTTTTAATTTTTGTTGTTCTGTTGAATAGTAAATACTGGGACATATGACCTCAGCTGTCGGTCCACATATTTAGAGGTTTCACGAAGTAGCAAGGGAGGGCCCAGGAAGCTGGACTTCTGTGCCGTATCGTGACACACCTCGTCAAAGGAAGAAGAAGAAGAAGATAGTAAATACTAATTTCCTTTTCCCATTTACTGATCACTTACTTGAAAAGCATACTTCATGTGTGCAATAATATGACAATGTTGAAAGGGCTTTTGATCCATTTCTGATATCATGTAAAACCGCAACAAACCTCAAAACATGGTTTGTTTTGTTCCTTTTTACCTTTTTACAAGCTTCATGCTTACGCAAAGAGGCCCTTCCATTGAAAAGTGATGGTTTTTTTCTATTCCTTGACCTTGATGAAATCGGCCTTCATCGATACACGTCACAACCTAACTACATACAACGTGCGACGGTTGGCATTGAACCGGGGTTCTAGTATTTTTCAAGCATCCCCGTGAAAGGGACCTCCTACTTCGGTCAACATTCTACGGAAGTTCATTGCGGTGGTTTGCCGGAAGCGCAGGCAGCACCTCGTGTAATCAGGCATTAATCAGTAATGATATTCAAGGACCGTTTTAGTTGGAAGGCATACTTCCACAGCTGACCGGACTCATGGGAGTTAAATCCCATCCAAAGGAAACCCGCACCGAAAGCTCAACGAATAGCGTGACTAAATGTCATATGAAGTTTAAAAAGCAAAAACCAAAAAGTATTACATAAGTGATTTATGGTACAAAAAAAATCATGGTGTGCCAACGTGCGAGCTAGAAAATATTAAATTTATTAACTTACATACTGAGATGCGACACGTATTTAACTGATTTAAGGAGAATATTATTTTGTTTGCTGAAACCACAGCATTGGTGTACATTTTATGATTTGGAAGTAAATATATATGTCAGCCTTTTCATCGTATTTTGTGCAATGTAGTGTTTTTGTCTTTTTTATTACAGTAGATTCGTATGATGGTTTATCGTTAGTTTACTAAATGAATACGTCATGTATTTTCTCTTTCTCTTTCTCTCTTTCTCTATATTTCTTCTATTCTTCTAATGCTACGGTTTGCTTCTGCGTTTTTACATGGGTTTACATGTGAATTTAAAACATTTGCATTACTCTTTTGGTTTTCTTTCACGTATGCATTTTGTTTTCAATTTCACCTGTTCATATTTATTTTAAACCATTTTATCCCTTTTTTTGTTATTGGTGGTATTCGCAAAAACAATTGATCGCTTCTTGTTCGGCACTTGATAACCTGTTTGACCTGCGTTTGCTTTGGATGCTTTTCGTGCCAAATCTACACTTGCTGCGACACAGAGTGATAATTCCGATACATCCAACACATCGATCGCATCCGCTAGTGGGTCAGCCGGATATGGCGGTAACACCGTGTCTGGTGGATCGTCCGTACACGCTGTCTCGCCTAAGGACGTCTGTTTGACGGTTACCTCGGGCAGTGCGCTGATCGACATCAGCAACAGTGATGGCGGATGCATCAATCCAGCCTACGACAACGGGGACGGGGGTCATCGTCGCGAGACGAATGACGGCATCTCAATCAGTGATATAGACGCCAGAATCTGTCCAAAACAGGAGAGCATGGAAAAAGCCCACGAATGTCAGGGTTCCGGGACGTGCTGTATGCTCACGTCGCCGTCATGTGTAAGGGCTGCCCTGAGCTATTCAAATAAACTGAGCGGCACTAGTTCAACGTCTTCTTCTCTGAAAAAGAAATCCTCCTCCTTCCTGCATCGTGAACGCAAGAAGCCGGTTCTCACACGCAGTCAAGTGAGTACGAATGAGTTTCATCGCAAAAAGTACCAGGATTTCCAGGATACAATTTGTAATTCATCACTCGATTGCCACAGTTGTCTTTTGCTGAAGCCGTTAAATTGTAGAATAATACCTTTCATTTTAATGTATCTTATTTATTCATAGATCATTACATTTGTAGAATAACAGATGAAAAATTTAGATGTATGAATAAAGAATTCATTTTGATTAATTATGCACCGACGCCTTGCATAGGTGTAAAACATTCCAAAGATTAAATTAAATTTGGCATTGAAAGTTTTGACAACATTTCTAAAAGCTTTCTGTGTGGATTTCGGCATCGTACAATAAACTATCTTTCAGCATTAAACCTCAACAGGTGCATGATATTATTCTTTTCTTTTTAATTGCAAGACCGCTAGTGCTTTGTATTATTAGGATTTATAAAATGTTATCGTGTAACAAAAGCTAATACCATGCATTTAATAAGAAAAAATTGCATCTACTATCGTTAAGGTTTGAAAATATAATTTTGTTTTTTGTTTCATTGTTTCAGATTTTTTTTTACATATATTACCGAACAAATCAACTATATAACGTACGATATATTTTGCAAGTACAAAGTTTTCATGGTTGAAAAAAATACATTTTATTATTGCTTAGCATACAGAAGCTAGAATATCGCAACCGACTATTAAAAAAATGCAGTAGATGAAAGCAAAATGGTATTGGATAACACGACAAAAATATCAGACATAATACAATCCCAGCACATGAAAGTATAATTATGGTCCATAATAGCTTGAAGCCAATAAAGCGATATCAAGCGTAAAAACACGTCCAGGAATACAATTTATATAATCATACAATATGCTAATCAAAATTTATATATCAAACTATTTTTGAAATATTGACTGCTTTTTTGATAACGTATAGCATCATATTCGATCCGAAGAATGTAGTAAAACTTTATTTCTGTTCTGTTCTGTAAAATATTTATTACCATGATACAGGTAGCGAATTTATATTTAATTGTGATATCAACCAACCTCCGCACCGTATGCTTTTTCCTGTCTTTTGATACCTTTCAACTGTAAACTGTTAAATTTGTTGTTATAGTCGGTTGCATTGTTCTGATATAAAAATATTAATTATTGTATAAGTATAATATAGTATAAGTAAAAGCTTGAAATGACATTACAAAGTTACTACAAAAATTCATCTAAACTATGTGGAAATAACTTTCTATAAGCTCGCTTGATGCATAACTTCATATTATTTTAATCTTTAAGAACGTTACATGCAGAAGATGTATGCAATTATGAAAATATTTGTAATTTACATTATCAACCATTAATACAATAGAATCGATTATGTTTTTTTGCTTTTTTTTATTTTCAACATGGTTCCAACTGTAACCAATATCATGAAATGGTTACTTGGATGCAAAAACAAAAACAATTTGCACCGTTCCCGAAACAATGGCCTCCATGCACTCATCGGTATTAAATGCATAATGGACAATGCAACCCACAACCTGGCGTCACAAAAATAAACATACCTTCAAAAACGACCATTTTATATGGATCCGCATGGCATGTAATGGCAAACTGTCGCACCACACAACCACTGATATAGGTCTCAAGCTCTGAATACTTCTCTGTTTGCTTCGAGAGCGATCATAATGATCCAGGCGTGCTGATACCGGCTACTAAAGGAGTACGACTTGCGTAAGTATCCAAATTTTACTTCGTTATAGGCTATATGATACCCAACGATACGTTGTGCAAAGAATATGCACAAGTTATGGGTTAAATATAGTTTAGATGGATTTTATGGCTTTATGAAAAATATCGTACGGTTCCCTGGCTGTGCTGTTTTTATTAAAGTGGTTTTACACTTATAGAGGAAATTGTACATGGATAGTAAACAGAAGAAGATATAAAACAAAGTTAAATTTTGACAATATTTAAAAAATGAACATAATTTTTCTCAAACCTTTAATATTATCACCGTACAGTATTCGAGAGTTAGCATGAATGTAAAAATGGTAAACTTGCTCTAATCGCAACTAGACATTGCATAAATTTGCCCAAAATTTCGTATGTGTTGCACTTTATCACTCTACCGGCGTGTCATTTGTTAGTTCCCGAAGAAATCATTCGCCGGTACGACAATAAAATAAGCAACAAAAAGTAGTACCTAAGCAAATTAAATGAGAACGTCGTGTACCACATAAAATGCAAATGGTACCCTCCGGCTAACGTACCGCTACGGAAAGCAAATAATATCCCACTGTCGGATAGGGCGACATTCTTGAAGGAAAAGCAGGAATGTTCCTTGCGAATAAGTTGCCCGGAATGTCTGGAACAGATTAAATGTAAAGCATGCGCCAGCCTGGTTTTATTTCGTTTTTAACAGTGATTTTGTGTAACGAGATTTGATAATCATGAAGTATAATTAAAGAACGTCATTATACGTTGGTCGGTAGAAGGAAGCGTCAGACATAAAGTTCATTTGTTTAAAATATCTCTCCCCTGTGGTGGTTAAGGATAAACTTTAATACGTCGTAAAATAACAATTTACCAGCTATTAAAAAATAAACAATTTTCCATATAAGTGATTAGTAAAATTACCAGAACTTTGGCATACCTTAAAATTTCATCTTATTGCAAAAACATTTACTATATCACATAATTATGATTTTCAGGGAATGTTTGCGCGCCTCACTAACGCGAAGAAGCTTGAGTTTCTCTCAAATTTATGTTACCGATAATGGCTTCAACAATCCTCATGAGACGGGTAAGTGTACATCCACGGATACTACAAGCGATCGACTTTCAGGCATGTTTCAATAGTAACACATTTATGTTTTCATACTTTCTATGACCTTAGGCGTACGGTACACGGAACCGCTGGACGCCAACATGGACATATCTGCTCTGGCAGGTCGAACTCTAATTGTATCCGAGCGTGATGTAACATCGAATCGGCGCACGGGCGGTCACATTGCCCTGCAGAAAGCGGCCTCCGTAGGCAATCAGCCCTCGATTATGTCGTCAACCAACAAACTGTTTACATCCACCTCCACGGATGACAACTATGACCAAAGCCCCAAAGCTTCATCAGCTTCTGGCAAGCAATCGAAGCAAAAATGGACAATACCATTTGGATCGAAGGTATGGCATACATTTTTTGCCGGTGGGCATCATTTTAAACATTCCATCATATCCTCCATTTTTTACAGGGACCACAAAAGTCAAAGCTTTGCGAACTGTTGGACAGCTACAATAAAGAAATTCCCAAATCGACGTCTTCCTCCAGAAACTTCAATAACCCCGAGTATGTAGACGCTTTAGTAGGCCTTAGGAACTTACCTCAATGTTGGACGGAGATCGTCAATTGCGCTGGTAAGTTGGAAAAACTATTATCTCGATCCTGGTCAGCGAGGCGATCCGAAAAACGTCACCCAACCGTCATACCATCATTGTCTGATTTATCAATTCTTGTTTCCAAACTTTTTGAAACCAATCATTCTGTCCTTGTCGCGTATGCGAAGGGGTGAGCGAAGCAGAAACGAAAATCCAATCTGCCATCTGGGAGCTGGTGACGACCGAAGTATACTACATTCTCGCTCTACAGACGGTAACAGATGTAAGTACGCGGAACCATTTTTTCAGCACGGTTAGACACGGGGAACAGTGAGTTGAGCACATCCTCGAAATTTATTTCTACGGTCCAGTACATCGCGATGAAATTTTGGGTACATTCGACTGAGATAAGATTCTTTATGCCATCCAATAAGGAAAACTGACAAGGATCTAAACTCGCGCTATAGTTTTCAACTCCCCAAAACGGATCGCTCGGTCCGGGAGAAATCTTTTGCCTGCCGCCTGCATTGGCCTGAGCGCGTAGATTGCGAGCAAATGAATTGGTTTAACTTTTATTGCCCCATATTTCTGCTGGTAGCAGGTGCTGCGGTTAGATTTCTTTTTCTCAAAGTGGCGGGATACATAGCCTCGGGTACCAGTATGTATTGGCTAAATTAAATATGAGACTTGGGTGTAAAGGTCACATTTATCTTTATTTACATTCATAAACACAGCATTTTTCATACACTTAAGTAGTTAGGCACGACATATTTGAAATATGTTTAAACTCAATTAGGTAGCAGAAGCGTCATTTTGAAGCTTTTTTTTAACGTTTAAACATGAATAACTCAATTTTTTTAATACACCTGCATTTGTTCGTTTTTGTAAACGTGGTTATGAATAATCAATGATTTGCTATAACGCAGTTTTGAAAATGATACATTTTTAAGGCAGCATAATAAAAAACAAATCTTCCAACCCTTTTCAAAATTATTGATTCTGTGATGCAAATTCTGTCGGAATATACGCTATTTTTATCCTGCTTTGTTATTCTTTTTCCTTTCATTCATCATTTAAAATTGGGTCACATTTCACGGTCAAGTATACTACCATTAAGTGGGTATTCTATGCAGTCTCGAACAAAAAGGATTCCTTTTTCCCTTTTCCCTCCCTGACTGCAATTAACTTGAACGCTTGAGTGAATTTTGCGTGTAGAGGTTAGGCTTACAGTACACTGTACTCAGGAACTCAGGGTCAAATGTCAATAGGTAAACTGATAAAAGTTGACAGTATAATGAAATAAATTTGACACATTCCCATACGTACAAGCACGGAAACCCTCGTTAGCTGTAAAAAGGCTTCAAGTGTGAACAAGCGGCTAACAAGCCGGCAACGTATCTCAATTTACCCAAAACAAAAAAATACTTCTCACCCCAACGCACTGTTGGTGAGAATTGTTTTTATTTGGTTAGAGCCGTTAGAGCGAAGGCAAAAAAGTAGAATAAATCTCGATACCACCTTTAATCTTTCAGTCGACCAAACAGAGCCAGTATGGCACGATTGAGCAGTGTAGTGTGAGAGAAATGATTTGACTTTTTTCGTTACATAGGTTCCGGCAAATCTGCGCTTTGTTTGAGCGCGCTTCTCCCGTTAGACGTATATTGATTCTAATCGATACGTTTAGCACATGCTTCCAGGCATTGATTTATTGCCTCATTAAAGTGTAGTTCTTTGCTGGAGATTTCACCTCAGACAAGCAAAGAAGAAAACAGCAAAAATGAGTATTGAAAAAGGAACATCGAAAAAAAGAAGCCGTACCTGGATTGAAGGATAAAGGAAAAACCATTCCCATCATTCCCACCTGCTGTATTCTAGTTCAACTACACGCGTGTTGCTACTGATTGCTTCTCTTCGGTTGAATGGATAGTTCAAACACAAGCTACATGTTGCACGTTAGAATGTGTGAATAATTTATTGACAAGGATCTTCCAATGTTTCAAACTACAGCAGGCAATGCAATCCAATCGGTATCATTTTCGATCGATATAACGAAATGTTAATACCTGAGGCTACCTAACCCATCGTGTCCCTGGTAATGATTTATTTTATCTTTCGACATCAACAGTCAACAGTCTATAAAACGTGCAGGTGAAGTATGTAAAGTTTTGTGCATGTAATTGGGAAAATTTTAACACGTATCGAAAAGCATATGGTTCAATGTGTGAAACATAAAGCCGATAAAAAAGGAGCGTAAAGGGTGCGTAGCAGTAAACTCTTTTTTATGACATAGCTCAAAGCTAAGGCTGTGGCAGGATAAAACCAATTAAATTTACTTCTTCCTCTTTTGTGCCACTCTAACCGCAAGAGGTCTTGGCCTCTCATATCTGGCTTTCTTTGCCTAGTTTTGTTTATCCTTAGCTGTGAATAATCACTCCCTCGTACGGGACGACACCCAAGCTCAAAATGAAGCGCCAGCTGGGATTTGGTAGTGAACCTAACGTATTAATCCAGTCATAAAATTATTTTTACACTCATATTATTATATAAATTTATAAGCTTTAAGTAAAACGAACAAAATCTACTTAAATTCTATGCTCGATTGGACGATTCATTTTTAGTCCTTTTTTGACACTTGAGTTTTCTTCTTATATTTTTTTACTTATCTACTTTACATGACATGAGTTTCCATTTCAACAAACGTAAATAAAGTAGAAAAGCTTTACATTTTAATCATATTTTCAGCTTTTTCTCGCCTGTTTAGAAGACATTCAATCACAGAACATATTAACGGATGTTGATCAGAACAAATTATTTTCCAACATACGTGACATCTGGGAGGCTAACCTACGCTTTTGGACTCTGTACCTTCACCCAATGGTATGTACACAGCTGTCAAACGTGACCAAACAGCACTACGGCAGCAAATCAATTAAAAGGTTTTCTAGATTCGACCTCAAAAGTGCTGTCATAGCAAAACAAGATCCTGTACTTTATCTAATGGTGCATTTTATTCATTATCCCATCTACTAGGTAAAACATAGCCAACGGACGAAAGAACCAATGAGCATCTATTACTTCCAAAGAGGATTTGTCGATTTCGCCACCATCTTCACGCCGTACACTAAGTACTGCGCCGAGCAAAGCACCTGTCAATACTATTGCAAGGAGATGTACCACAATAATCCGCTATTCATGACCTACTGTGCCTGGTGCGAATCGCAAAAGATGTGCAACCGGTTACGGCTAGCCGACATTCTGGTGCGTCCGATGCAACGGTTAACGAAGTATGGACTGTTGCTGGCGGCTATCAAGAAACATATCAACGATGAGGCAGAAGGCGAAGCAATCGATGCCATGGTGAGTTTTGCATTACGTTACACAATGATTTGGTTTACAAAGGTGTCCATTAGTTCTTTGGAGGATTGTTTTAATGTAATCTTTGACTGTCCTGCCTTAATCGTTGACTGTACTCAGTAGATAATTTCACCACATAATTTACTTCACATCCGCAGACGTTACAGTTTTTTTATGTGTACTAAATAACAATTCCGAATTTGTATCTTATATTTAGTCTATTCTTTCCTTTCGCGGATTTGCTATTCTCCAATTACATCGTACGAAGCATATTGAACATTAATATTTCTAGGTATATCGCAACATAATTTTTATAATAGTAATAAAATAAAAACATGGTTTTATATATCGTTAATGAAGATTGACTGAAAAAACTCACATAACTATAACGTTAAAAATGTGCGTAACTCTCTATCGCGTATGTCGGGTGAAAAACACAAAAAAAAAGCCGGTTAACATAAAAACATTAAGCAAAAAGGATGCACAGAAACGTCAACATCGTAACATTTCCTCTGTTGCTTGCAATTAATATCTATTATCTATTTCAACCATTTGCTAGTTTTCTACCGTGTAATTTGTAATGTTTTTTGATTATTTTTTATCTTTATTTTTCTTCACCCAGATACATTCAGTAGAGGAGTTTGTGGCCGGTGTGAATTCGCATCTAACGACACGGCAGGAAAGCGAGCGTCTGAAAGGAATCAATGCCAGAATTGACTGTTACGAGGTAGTTGACGCGAACAACGAAGCTTTAGATCGTATGGTCAAGCAACACAGCATCATGTTCGACCTCTGTCAGCCGATGCGTGGTATTGACCACGGACGGAAAGTTTTTGTGGAAGGTGACCTGAAGTACAAGGATAGCATTGGAAAAGTGAGTTTGTTTTAAAATGCTATCATTTACGTTGCTATTTTTTCCTGCATGTGTGTGATTACCGAGGCAACCGTTACGAGACAAAAGTAGAATCGATAAATAGCTTCCTGCCTATTTTTTATCATTCATTTTAAAAAGGATGTATTTTATCTAGCATCCCTATTTTGTGCCTAGCGAATGTGTATTATAGTCCTATACAAATATATCATCGCTCTACTCCATTGGACAAGCTCAATGCACGTGTTTGCAACTTAATTATGTACAACAATCATAATTTTATTCTCCAATCATTTATCTTCTCGCACAATACGTTCATCTGTGTTGGTAATAAATCGTTCCACCTCCGCTAGCAACACTCGCGACGTGGCGTGACAAGAAGTGTGTTCCTCAACCAGCGGCTATTTGGAGCATGTGCGCATAGTACACTGTCGCACATTATTAATTGCTGTTTGGTTCGCATTTCGATAGTCCTGTCCCAAGTTCCGCCGCACTTGTATTATTCATCTTGCCTCATTGCTTTTCAGATTGTTTGGCAGTTTCGTGTTGCTGCATATGTGGTTTAATTGACCGTAGTCAATAATGGATGGAAAACAGGACTTAATTTTAATTTCAATTATTTATAGAGCTGTCGGTTTTCAATTTGCGTTTTGAATGCAATTGAAATTATATGCAACCAAACCATTTTTAATTTCAATAATAGTAAAGCTAAACATATATCCATGTACTTTTGTTATAACTTCTACCATACCAGCAATACTGCCGTCCTTCATGAAAAAAAAAATCTACCATACTTACCTACCTTCACTAGACAATATACCAAAAAGTCTATATGGAAAACAAACATTTTGTGAAAAATATAATGGATATGCAGCTACACAATTGGTTTCAAGAATTTCCAGAAAATATCGTGAACAATTTTATAATATCATTTTATTTTATTTATACTTGATTATGACGGCTTCTTTGCCATATTGTCAGCCGTACATGGTCTGATTAACAAACAAATTTTTCACAGGGCATTTCCTCCTTGTATTTTGCCTTGTCCCGGGCATGCTCGGTGTTCAATTTTTTAAATTGGATACATTTTTCTTTTCAAATAATGATGGATTTATGGTTCTACTAACTTACTTATCAGGCGCGGTCTTGGCCTGCTCCAGAAATCCTCTAAACTGCTCGCGGTCCAGTGCCGTCGTCTACCAATCCATTATCCTGGCCTTTCTAGCGGAATCATCAACGCCATCATTGCATCTCAATTTGGCCCTACCACGCCTCCTCTGTACATGTGGACGACCTAAAAAGACTTTTCGGGCTTCCGGTGTCATTCTACTGACATGACCAGCCCACCGGAACCTGGCGAGTCTAACACGCTGTACGATAGTTAGTTCATCGTACAGCTCGTAGACCACGTCATTGTAGCGGCTCCTCCATTGTCCTTCCACACATACGGGGCCAAGAATCCCTCTGAGCATCTTCCTCTCGAACGCGGCTAAGAGGGTTTCGTCAGTTTTAGCTAGAGTCCATGTATCAGAGACGTATGCGAGTACCGGGACTATATACGTCCTATGTAGACCCAGCTCGCGACAGGTGTTTTGAGAGAAACATTTTCTTCAGACTGTAGAAAGACCGGATGGCAGCCACCACTCTAGCGCGTATCTCAACATCAATGCTGTTGTCGGTGCTGACTTTTGTACCAAAATATGTGAAATTTTAGACGACCTCGAAGGTGCAGTCACCTATCCGTATTTCACCCCTGCGTAAGTCAGGATTTGTTAGCAGGGCCGCTGATGGTGCCACCATCAATTTGATAATATCTTGTAGGCGGTATTCAGGATTGTGATACCCCTGTAGTTGCTGCACTCTAGCTTATCTCTCTTCTTGTACATGGGATTGATGATGCCAAGATTCCAATCACAAGGCATCGATTCGCTATCCCATATCTCAGTAATAATTCGATGAATCTCATGTACTAGTGCTGCGCCTCCGTTTTTGATCAGTTCGAATACTATTCCGTCGGCGTCTGGTGCCATGTTATTCTTAAGCCGACAGATAACCTTTCGGATTTCGTCAATGCTAGGTGGCAGTAGCAAAATGTCGTCTGCAAATGGAGCCTCTAGCCGCCTGCTGAAGTGATCGTTTATTAATTCATCGAAATACTGAGCCCATCGCGAGAGGTGAACCTATTTCTCCTCTCGTCTGAACCGTTTGTATTCCTCTGCGCATGCCCACGTTCTAAGCCGCTGCTGCTTTGCTCGGTATGGGCAGTTTTTACGTTCTGTCACTTGCCTATATTCTTCGTCAAACCAGCCAGATCGTGTGTATACCCGATGTGATGGGATAGTGACTTTAGCACAGTTGATAATCTTTGTTTTTAGAGCATTCCACCTTTCACTCGTATTATTGTGTTCCATGTTTTCAGATAGTACAGTCTCACCTAGGGTAGTTGTGAATGCCTGCAGGACATGACTGTCCTTTAGGGAGTTCGTGTTGAGACGTACCTGCGTGTTTACTTCGCCCCCATTGGCACGGGGGCGAGCGATTCTGCAACGGTGATCAAACTCTAGCATCGGTGATCGGTGATTCTAGCATCGGTGATCAAACGATATTGGCTCCTCGATATGTCGGAATTATGGATTTATGTGTATATATCGGATATATGGTTCACTGATCCATTAATTTTTGTTCATGGTTTTGGAAGTGCTAGGATATCAAAATAAACATTGATTATGTTCAATAATATATTTTTATGTGAATTAAAGTGAGTTTCAACACAGCACAGTTCATCTTGATTCGAAGACTTAAAAAATGCATAATTTCTACCTTGCAAACTGTTTAGTAGTTTAGGTATTAGGAGTATTAATGTGTTCGTGCGGTTTTTAACCAAAGTTTTGGGCTCTGTTTTGGCGAAATGGTAATTTATTCAATTTTCAAAATACTGTCCGTCACTTTCCACAACCTTCTTCCACCTTTCAGGCAACTTTCTGATCCCGTCGCGGAAAAAAGATGGCGGTTTGGCCGCTAACCAATCCTCCATCCATTTTTGCACTTCTTGGTGATTATGGAACTGCTGGTCAGCNCACACCCAGCTGGTCCCACCAAATACACAGCATGATCTTCGCGCCATGAATATTCGGCTTGGCTGTCGATGATGTGGCATGTCCGGGGTATCCATACGTTGCACGACGTTTTGGATTATCGTAATGTACCCACTTTTCATCACCAGTCACTATTCGATGCAAAAATCCCTTCCGCTCTTGCCTTTGGAGCAGTTGTTCACAAGTGAACAAACGGCGTTCGACGTCTCTTGGCTTCAGGTCATAGGGCAACCAATTTCCCACCTTCCGGATCATTCCCATTGCTTTTAATCGAAGAGAAATGGTTGGCTGAGCCACTCCCAGTGTCTGTGCAAGTGTTTTTTGGTTTTGTGATGGATCTTCATCCAGTATTGCCTCTAATTCTCCATCCTCAAACTTTCGTGGTCCTCCGGAACGCTCCTCATCTTCCAAATCAAAATTGCCACTTTTGAACCGTGCAAACCACTTCTGACACGTTCGTTCAGCTAGAGCATGGTCACCATACACTTCTACCAAAATTTTATGACTTTCGGCAGCCTTTTTCTTCATATTGAAATAATGAAGCAAAACTCCCCGCAAAAACACATTATTTGGTACAAATGATGCCATGTTCGGTGCTCGCAGATACTATGTTATTTACTATTTATCAAAATGATAGATAGTGGATATTGTAGCCCAATAATGACACTTCAAATTGGCAGTGTTGCCAGATTCAATAAATATGTAATAAATAAATGGGAGCATTAATACCAAAACCGCACGAACACATTAATACACCTAATATATTTTTGTTTACTTGTATTTATCAATATGTTATGCAACATTGATGTGAAATTGAAATCCTCTCCGCTTTATTCAATGATCTTGGAAATTGTTTAATATAGTTGTCACTAGTCAAATAATAGCCTACACCAATACTAGTATTTCCTAACATCGTCCCGTAAAGAAATAGAAACATAATTTATCATATTAGTGCTCGCTTGTAAAAGAATCCGCTTTACACAACTAACGCGACGAATAAATTTATCGTTACAGATGGATGTCCATTGTTTCCTTTTTACGGACTTTTTACTAGTTTGTAAAAAGAATAAGAACGACAAATTGAAGGTAAGCTTTAGATTTTATGCCATCAAGAAAATGGCGTAGAAAATCATGTTAGAGTTTCTCTTTCTGAACACAGTTCCACAAGATAGCTCTTCTTACACTACCGTCAGCATACCCTTACCTTAGGTTAGTCATTTATTTAACGATTCAGTCATAAGTAAAAGTTTTTCACATTCATTTGCAGTACCAATCCTTCATTCATTATAACTGTGCTGCATTTTTCTGCTATAGTATAGACATCTGTATTATCAACTGGAAAGTAATTTTATTCTTCTCCAGCTTTATCTGTATTTTGAATTCTTAACAAATGAAGTGGTCATGAAAGCTGCACCGATCAAATGTTTAGCAAATGTAAAATAGAACCTTCTATAACATTGAAGAAAGGCACACAGAAAACGAAGGTCCAAATGTAAAATAGAACCAAAAAATTTCTTCACATGTATACACGTTTACCATTTATTTTTAGTTATTTTTATATTTAGCATACAATTGAATCTCGTTACTATCAGATGAACTGGCTGTTGCCGATTGTTGAAAATAGTAACCAACAGCAACAGAGGAATTTGCTAAGAAAAGAAATATTCTTTCATATTTTCAGATCGTCCGACAACCTTACATGACGGATAGGTTAATGGTACAGCTTAAAGATCAAGCCATTTACTGTTGCTATGTAAATGAGCTGAACATGGTGGTAGCGGCATTCACAATGCAAAGTCCAAAAGCCCAGCATTGGTACGATTCGATAACAAAAGTAAAACATATTTACAATCGCATGAAACAAGGCACGTTTGGCGATGTGCGGCAGTACGGCAATATTATAAACATCAGCAACAGCTGCAACAACTCCACCAGCAATAGCAATATGAACATCAACAACGATAATCTAAGCATCAAAAAGTCACCTCTGAACAGCTCCATCGGTAGTCGCGTGAGCAGTCTGAACAATAGCCATAGCGGATCAGTTGATTTGAACGAATCGAAGCAGGTATCGATTGATTTTGAGAAGACCAACTCTCTATCGAGCGATGAAGGTGCCGGTAGTACAATGGCTGGAAGTGCACTTGTCATGATGCATTCAAAATTCGCTCCAGGTAGTGGTCGAAAGCCAAAGAATACCGTCTGCACCATGCAAACCAAATCCTCCAATTCATTGACCGTTCAACCGTACAGTGGATTGGGCCAAAGTATGCCCAACTTAAACCTTAACTCTATCCAAAACAGGTGAGTGTACTCAGTTACTACACAATAAATATTGTAACATTAGCGTATTGTTATAGAACATTACACATATTTAAACCGGTGAAATACTATTGTCTTTAGTGCATAACTCAACAACACGTCTTAATGTTTTATATTCGACCGAATTGAATTTCTGATATACGAGCTTCACTATTTGGCTATGGGATAGAACAAACAAACAACAAAGAAACAAGAAGTTTTCATTTAAACACGAAAGGATAGACGATACGATAGATACTGTAGTGATAATTGCTTACTATCTTACGTAGTTCTTACTTACTTACGTAGTATACTACAAATTCTAAACCTAATTGGCCTTTATAATGTAAACTTAACATCATTTACAGCAATACTCTCTCGGTGCCAGGTACATCCAATAGTCAATCCCATTCAGGCATGGTTTTACTTTCTCCAAGCCAGCGAGGCATTTCATATCCTCCTCCATCACCTACCAGGTTCGTAGACAAACTGCACTGTGTATAATTTGAGTACCCTTTGTTAATGTTAGTTTTAGTGTTTTATGTGTTTTAAATCTTATGCAATTTTAATATGAATCTTTATTTCCAGATCCATTAGCCACTGTTGATGTAGTTTGATTTGCTTATTACTGTTAACTAGATTATATACCCTTGGTTAGTATTTAAAATCTTATTTTGTTTTATCATAGTTTTTAAACCCCATTTGAGATTTAGATTGTTCCGATATGTTAGTTACGTGGCGTTTTTTCTCATTCATCATCTATGTTTTAACATTCATTTGTCGTACTTCTATTCATCATACATTTTGACATCATTTAGTTGTTCGACAGACGCATCATACTAACACATAGCAATTTTTCCCATTTCGTTCCATGTTGCTTCACTTCTATGAATTTCTGCTCACAAAGGGCAACTCTGCGCCGTGGATTCGCATTCTCTACGTCAATCAAAAACCCACCGTTAATCAAGACACGCAACGTGTCCTCGCAGCAAAGTTTCACGCTATCGCAGCAGCAAAGCTTCAACTCGGCTTCTCTCGGCCAACATCAACAGTGCCTACCCTCGTCGTCCAACATGCCCAACAGCGCCACAAATAATTCCGGCCCAAACGCAGCAAATGAAGGATGCACTGGAGGAGGCGGTCTTTCGTTGTCTTCGGCGAACGTATCGTTTTTCAAGCGTAAAAATAGCTTTCAAAGTGTACCAAACAACAGCGCTACCACCAGCATGGACCAAAGTTTGCCCTACGAAACCTAAGCAATAATCCGTACAGTTCAATGCGAAGTAAACAAAAGCATTTTATGGCAAAGCAGGCAAATAATGCATCCATCAAACGCGACTATCAACTAGTCCATTCCTATGGTGCATGGAAAACTTTTGCTACTTTGATCGAAAATTCATGAAGCCAATCATGATGCTTACGCGATGCATTCCAACGGAATCAAAAAATCTTTGCTACAAGTTAACATGACATGTGCATAAACATGTTGACGTCGATCGTGATGATAAACCTGTCCTATTGTCCCGTTGCACTCAGCAATTGCATTTAAAGACGCGTGGAAGCAATTCTATCCGTCGTGTACATTACGCCAATCATCCGCACCTAAAGAGGCTGCAAATTTGTATAATCTTTGTTGTGAAAAGCAGTGGCACACACATCAACAAAAAAAGCCAGAACAAAACAAAGCTGTGAATTTTAAAGGCAACGCATTGATGCAACTATCAGCTCGGACGAGTTTGATATATAGCACCAGTAGGCAGATCATTTGACGTATTGTTTTTTCTCCCATAACCCGGTGCTAGGTTTTTAAATGTTTCAAAAGTTGTTGAGCGACTCGTGGAACGAGCAATATTAACGAGCTGAATGTTAGAGTATTTTTAAAGCATAATATTTTAGGCACTGTGCCTTTTATTGTCGCTTAAACACATTTACATACCAACAGCCAACAAGTGGATCTTGTTATTGAAATCCCTCTAGTCAGCACAAAATGCTATACATTTATAGACATAATTTAATTGAGTGTTTATTTTTGAAGACAAGCACACTAGAACAAAAACGTTCAGCTTTAAGCTGTTGATTTATGTCTTTTTATGTCTTTAAGCATCAAACTTTTAAAATATTACCAAAATGTAGGATGTGGTGCTTTTCTGAAATCCAGTTTCAAAAATATCATTTACTTAAACAATGTTTTAATTTCCTGCTTCTCAACGTGCGTTTTTCTGTACCAATTACAGATAATAGTTATTGTATTAACCGTGGATTGAGAAAGTGTTGAACAAAAAAACCAAACATAAAATTTAGCAAGGTTTGTAGCTTTATCAACATCACATAACGTCTGCTACATAGGCAGACACAGTCGTAATGTTGCCATTTTAAATCGAACACATAGCAAGAATTTTGAATTAGAAGAATGCGGAACATTAACTAAATGATTAACATTTTACTGTGTGTATCATTGAAAGAGTAAGCAATAACGATTTGCGCCTCAATATGACCGTCTGGCTGGAATATATTTTTTTACTTACAAACTAATGATTTATTGTAGAGATGTTATTTGCTGATATTACGCCATTGATATAGCAATGTATAACTGTTTCGATATAACAGCAAATTGCCAATATTAGTAATTGTGTATCTGAGAGCGTATCGAAAAAGCAACTCATTATTAACATATCGATCAGGATGTGTTGTTAGTAGAACGAATAGAATGATAATTTTAAACCATTTTCCATCTTTGCTATTAACTAGCATTGAAATTTTTCCTGTATGATAGTATTATAGGGTAAACAACCGATATCACCATACTAACATTCCATATGCCGCTGCGTTGGGCTTTTGTGTGAAAAAAATAAAACGGCTCTAATTAGGATGTACGGTGTTGTGTGTACAGTTTACAAAAGGGACAAGGTTTTGTGCATGTTTTAATAGCATAAAAGAACGTCAGGTAGTGTGAAACTGTCCTGTTTCATAATTTGCGGTCAGGTTTATCAAAACACTACTTTAACGAATATTCAAATGAATTAAAAATGTTTTAAATAGAACAATTGTAGATGTAGATACAGGAAGAAACCATTTTACAATTATAAAAATCAAACCTTTCCATGTGTATCAACTAGTGCTACGCGTTATCCACTTTTGAAGTGGTTAGAAAGGCTGGTATGCAATACTGTGGAATATAATAACTTATCAAATTAGTAACACAGCCAGAAGCTAGCAAGATACAAATTTAGTATTGCACAGCTGTAAAATCAAACGAAACTGTATTAGAAGCATGCAAACATCCATTTGATGGTGTTGCCAATCATGTTGCCGTTGCTACAGTAAAATTAACTTTCAATTAATTGAACTATTTTCAAAGTCGAAATCAAAGAATGAGTAAAACATATTTTTACTGCTACGCTTACATCTTTACGGACTGTGCAATCAATTACAATGACACTTGGCAGCACATATCACAGTTTGCAAACATGTAAAATCATTTGGTTGAGGGATGGATGTATTCCATTTGTGTAAAGTTGTTAGATATACTGTGTGTTTTGAAAATATCAACAATCAAATTTTGTGTACATGTAGATACATTGGTTTTAAATTTGCTCCATAACCTTAATTATTTGATTAGGTCTGCAAGAAAAGGACAACAGGTGCGATACGGTGACCACATCTGTGCGTAATTATTAATTTTATTTAGACTAAAAAAGCGTTTATTTGACAATCAAAATTGGTTTTAAGACGATCTCTCTTCAATCGAGCTAACGCACTAATTCGAGGAGTATTCAATAATATTTTACAAACAATTATTTTCACGTTCCAACCAGTTTGTTGCGGTATTCAATATGTTTGCATGTCTCCCATTCACATTAACAATACGCTGTACGATTGTACCATTGCGGAGATACAAAAAGTGCTTTAACAATGAAATATTTGTATCATTACCACAACAAATATAAAAAACCGCCAATCTGAACGCTTAAAGCAGAGTTGGAACAGTAAACGGGAGGAAGTGCATGGCGTGTAATATGAAAACCAAAGAATTGTCCGAGAATCATAACATAAGCCTTGAGGAAACTCAACCTCGGGATAGTATTAGTATTGTAGTGTTTGGTTTCTGGAAATTAATACAAATATCCTTCATCCTGGCTCGTTCTACGAGCACAAGGTGGGTAAGCGTTTCTTTCTAAATCTGTCAAATCAATGAGGCCATGTGAATGGAACATTGTTAGCATTTTAATATGCGTGTCCCCAAACGGTACGCGAATGAGTCTAAACCGGTCTATTCTACGGTACCGCGTTTCGTGTCATTTGTGAAGCTATGGCGCCAAACGCATCAATGTACAGTTTTATAATGATACTCAACTAAAGCATTGGAATAGGACTGGAATATATCGGTTTAACTGTAGTTTACTTAAAAAAACAAACGAAACAAACATTGAAAATATTATATACAAAAACACGAATATACATACATATACATATGCAAATATATATATATATAAATAATTATATATATACATATATAAATATACATATACACATACGAATAGAAGATTGGTCTTATTTAAGCATATTAAAGCTATATTTACAAACAAATCACAAAATTAAAGTATTTGCATGTTGGAAAACGATTGGAATAAAGGGAACTGCATGATTTGAAATTTTGCGAATATTTAAATTTAACAATTCCCAGCAGATTGTACTTAACTTGTAGCAGTCAAGCGAAAATGTGTTTCTAAATTGGCTCCTACGTTATTAGTCCAGCAGGAAGCGCTGTATGCCATGTATTTCGAAGCATTATTATAATGCTTTTTTCAGCCCTACCAATTGATAGTAAAAAGGTCGTTAAGGGAAGACGAGGGATAACCCATCCAAAATAAATGAACATGAAATCGTTCACAATTTAAATTCAATGGTAAAAACAATTTCAATGTCGATGGATTAAAAATTATAATCTAGCTCAATTGTTTAAATTGTGAATTGTATCCATTGGAAAGCTGCGGACGTGATAAAATATAATGTCACAAAGAGGAAATCAAAACATAGGATTACATTATCTAAGGCTTGCAATATAGAGATTAAATTCTTTATGAGTGGAAATTTGCAAACTCAACGAAAGACAAACTCAACAAATGAATGGACCTAAAATACAACAAAAACTTAAAATACAAAGCAACAGCAACATAGAAACGACCATTGTTCAATAATAATGCAAAACAATAAAATCAAAACTACAAAATACAACTGAGTTTAAACTGTTCCTGCTTTTGTTAATGTGACTTTCTTGGTTTTCACATAATTTTTACATTCACTTTTTAATTATGTAAGTGTAGATGATGTATGTATATTAAAGAAACACTTTTGTGTCATCCGCTTTGGTTGTATTATTTTTTCAACTTGCAGCTATTACTAGTGACTTTGGTTTGGAAGAACTTAAGTTCTTCAATATACACTTTATATCATACTAGCAAGTCTCGTTTTTACTTGCCTTCGTGTAAAAGCATTTTAGAATGATTGTAGGACCGTATGCAGGACTCCCGTCACCAAAAGAAAAGCAGCTAACAACAGTCTAGCTGCATTTTCAAAGTTGCATTTTCAGAACAATTCAACTATCCTATCACTTTAATCCCTTTTTCCAGCACATCCATGTTACATGCTCCAACTAATTGGCTTAGCGGATACCATCTGCAGCAATGTGAAGAGTTGTGATCCAACTGAACTACGAATCCTTAAGCATTAAACTGCTATTCATACACATAGCAAACTTCTAACTACACTTACTTTTCAAACGTGCCTAGGTGTCCCGTTAGTCATCAAACTCATCAAACAGTATTCTGAAGTGTGCGAGCATGTTCGCACGGTGATGATCTAGCCCAGATGTGTCAAACCGGCTTCCCGCGGGCGGCATGCGATTGTAAGCTTTGGATGTGGCCCGCGAGAATATTTTTAGAGATTTTATGTTGAAAGCATGGATTACCTAAAATTATAATGTTATCTTACAATCAATCTGAGGGTCGCCGTCAACGAGTACCCTGCTTCCGAGTCGAGGTCTATCGCGGTCAGAGCATCCGGTGAGCAGGTATTTTATCTTCGTCGCGTTGATCCTCAATCCAATCCTAATGGTTTCGCGTTTCAGTCAGATGTACGCCTTGCACACCGCCGCAGATGCCCATCCGACGGTGTCTATGTCATCCGCGAAGCCAAGGAATTGGAGAGACCGGGTAAAAATCGTGCCTCGGATGTCGAAGCGAGCTTCGCACAAATTCATTAGTCTACCATGAAATACGTTATCGCAAGTCTTTTGCGGGCAACAGCAGTGGAATTTAAAGTTCGCCTGTTGTTTTCAAAGACCGCCTTAAGCCTGAGCAACTAGTGTGTAGTGGAGTGACCTGGACGAAATAAATACTGCGTTGAAGGTATGAGCTCTAGCTCAGACACCCAATCATGAAGACGGTCGAGGACTATCCGCTCAGACAAGGGTTTAATTAATGTACGGTCTGTACAACAAATAGTGCCAAAAGACAACATTTTCAACTTAAAACGTTTCATTAAAAATAAAGAATCTAAATATGCCGCAAGTTGCATTAGACTTAAATGTGTTCTTTCAAAAGTTCCAACGCGACCGGACCGGTTCAAATCCCATTCGGTCACTTAGCAAGGTCTGACCAGTCGGCTACGTGGTAAAAAATAGTCTAATACGGCAAGGCTTTTTCAACATTTTAACAAAAATTAAATAAATTTAATTGTGTTATGTAATATTTTACTTTTTCTATAGATTTAGACAAAATTTTAGCCGTAATTTTTTTTTTAACGGAACAACGAAAGTTTTTATAAAATCGTCAATTTTGTGTTTCTAAAAAGCATTTTTTACATATTCGTGATTGTGTATACTTTGAAATAAGAGTACTATTCATTCAACATACAAAGGAAATTTTTCTATTTTAAAAATCTATTTTTAAAAATTTAAAAATTTTTGCTTTTTGAACTAGTTTAATACCAAGTAAATCACATTTTCTTAAATATACCAGTGTCAACAATGTTGTTGGTATTAATTCGTAATCACTATTATATTTCTGACCGCTATGATTTTTGCTATTTTTTATTATTCATAAAGCATGGTCAGTCTGCTATATTGTTTATAAATATATTACTTAAAACTAATTATAACTTAAACTAGGGTACATCCTAACCGTGAAAAGGCACCTCATTCGAGGAGTACTCGGACGATGATGTTTACTATTTATTACCGTATGATTTGCTTGGTGTAAATCAGTGTTTGGGTTAAGAATAAATAACTTTTTTCCACCAGCAAGGCCATTTTCATAATAAACCACAATTCATAATTTATTTCACCTCAGGGTAAAGTACCTTAAAAGAAGTCTGTATAAAAACCCAATTCACCACTCAAATATTCCCATCACTGTAAACACGTGTCCATAGCCGGTATTAATGACTGCATCGTCGTAAACATTCGTCATCAGTATATACAACGCGGCCCACGAGGTAAAAGCTAAGCTAGTGAGTCGTTCGGTTCTGTTGAAGATGGTTCACATTTGCTGTTTGGACCCATTTCATTGTAATACTCGAACATGAAGGAGAGCTTGTTATTATCTGCATAATGATCAAGGAAATGCGATTTCAGTGAGTGAATTCAAACGGTCACGGAAAAAACAACACCCATACATAGGAAAGAAAAATGATTTTCAAGTGTTTTGTTGGCAACTACACAGGATGCAGTTTTAGTTATAGTGTAAAGTGAGCTAAACTAGTGGTACGATGTTACACCGCATAAGCATAAAATATTAGTTGGATACAAAAGAATATACGTAAATATCTCTTGACATCGGTTTCTATTCGGTTACAGTTAGCGCAAGTATTTGTTTGGCAAGCAATATGAACTGCATATGGAAGACATATGTTTCACCGTCAAGCGTAAGGAGAAATATCCACCAGTTCTAGCTGTGAAGGAAAATCACATTCATTATTTATTCACGATCGAACAAAATCGATAACGTTGCTGTTCAGGACCTTTCTCCTGGACCACCGTTTCAACCCTTAACGAACAACGTTGATGATGCGTGTTATCATCATAAAAACATGGCTTCGTTCACGAAGGTACGCACAAAAGAGTGGCACACAACAAAACAAAAGATAGTCGTACATAGTGCGAAGACGCGTGGCTTTCGTGTGTTGACAACTCTGCCCCCATCAGTACGAACGATTAGTGTACGTTCGTGTTGCCTGTGGTAGTGTAGTAGATAGAACCGAAGACTGGTCACCCTCAGCATCAGGAAACCTATCATCGAATGCTGGCCGTAACATTGTCGCTGTGTTTCATCGGTGACGAAAGCACGTGTCATCGGATTGCGGTGAGCAAACGCGGCTGGCATATCGGCCAGGGCAGTATTGATTCGAAATCGGCGGATGGAACGGTTCCGGAGAAAGTTGTTGGAGAACGAGGGAGATCCATTACGACATCGAATAATGTTTCCGTGCCGACATGCAACCCAACACATTTATGAAACTACTCCGGTGAAAGGTGTCTTCAGTTGCATGACGTTAGTCAAGCCAAACGTACGCGAACGTTCCTGTAAAATTTCAATTTACATTTAATGCTCACAATTGTAGGCTTAATAGTGACAATCTTCTGTTGACGCTTGCTAATAAAATACATACTATCAGTTGTGCCAAATGCAACGTGCAACGTGTAGAATGCAGGGCAAATAAGGGGTTAAAATTGTCAAATAATCAAACGACGATTTAACCGAGTGCACTTTTAGAAAAATAGTAGCGTTTGTAAGGAATCATCAAAAGTTTAAGTAAAATTGTCTTTGTGCATCGCTTTGAATAGCTAAAAAGGTGAAGCAAACAATCAAACCGTACACGTTCTCAACAGTGAAAATTGCTGATAACCATTCGCCGATCGATAGATTGTAAATGATTTATGCAGTAAATGCAGTCGCTCCGCCCTGATGCGTGAATAACGAGGACAAATAGATGTGATTGGAGTAACAAAGACGACGTGCACGAAGACAGGTGAACCATTCCTAAATGGTACGTGTAGTGCTGTGCGAGTATTATCTTCTACCGTGTGTGTTTCGCTCGGACGGTAGTTTTGGAAAAATGCATTTGGCAATGCAATCGGACGAAGCAAATTATCTAGCTTGGCTTCTGTAGTTATGAACAAACAACGATCGCATAACTGTAGAGATTCACGTGTTTTGCTCTACCCCTGTCGAAAAAAATCCCCTGTGCGCGAACCAAACGGAGTATTGCACATGTGGCAATTATCTAGTAATACAGTAGCTGTAGTATCAAATAGTGCAAAAGACCGTGCGTTAGATTGCATCGAAGCAAACAAACATTGCGACACCCGAAACGATTTGTCCTCTATCGGCGGCAACGCACCAATCTCCAATTCCATACGAAGTCAATCTCCTAACTCGGTATCTTCTTGTATGGCTACCAACAACGTTGCGGAAAGTCCAGAAAATTTGAAATATTTTTCCGAAGCCGTTGACGTTGACGGTCACTTTGATGTGCTGTTGCCGAACTGTATTGTACAACAAGAGAAATCATACAACGAAAATACTAAAACGGAAAGGCAAACCGTAGGCCCTAGAACGATACATTCTAGCCCTGTTGGGAAACCATGCGGTCGCCGATACAGCCAGGACTCATGTGCACCCGTTTACGAACGACTTTCCCACGCTGGATTCGCAAGAAACGGAACACTTAACGATTGTTGCCAAAATGTTAAGGTAAGGAAACCAATTTACCTAAAGCAGAAACTAACACTTTTTGAGAGTTGAACACTAAGAATTTTGAAAACAAAAACATCTATAGGTTTGGCACATTATTAATTTCCATTGAGCTCCGTTATTTCATAATTGGAGAAAAAATGTTATTTAAGAAGAGAGTTGTTGCAGTTTTATGCCGTTATAAACATACTATTTCTAATTGAATTCTTCTGTTGTGAAACCCATATGAATATCATGCTGCTAGTCTGACGTTATTTCATTTGCATATGCCAACAGTAAAATAAACTGAAACAGCAATCCAGGGGGTATGTTCTATACATTAAATACTAACGTCATGATAGGCGTCATGATGCGTAGTATCCTATGTAGGTTGGTAATGATATTTACCATTTCCATTCTATACCCATTCTAGTCATCATCAATTCGGGCAATTAACAAATCCACGCATTTTGGTGGTTTATGGGTTTTAAATATGTAAGACTCAAAGCAAATTTTCCCTCTGAAATTCATTGAAATGACAATCGAATTCATTTTCAAGCTGTGAATGTCATCTTTTTACACCCTTAGATGCATTGCCCATATCTTTAATTTTGCATTATAAAGACTCAGGAAAGGATATCGCTGATATCGTTACTGTGTAGGGCACGGGCTACTCCAGGATGCTTTTGACTAGGGTGAAAGGAAACCATAACTGACTGGCAATGGCCAAGCTGACCAGTCTGGGAGGAAAGGTGGGAATGGACCAAAAATGCAGCCGGAAATGTTACCGAAGAACACTGTAGAATGACCCTATTGGCTAGCTGTCAAGAACTGCAAAGGGATTCACCGGTTAGGTATGTTTCAGAATAGAAACAAACTCATATTCTACGCCTTTAGCTACTTGATTTGACTCCATTAACATTTATTTTCTTAGTATAGTCACTGCTAGCTGCAATGTTTTGCTAGCGAAGGATATTCTTAATTTGTTCACTCCTCCCTTTTCGATTGATTTTATCAATTCTGTTTTGAACCAAAGTAGTCGCCGGAGGTTTAACATCTATTCTATACCTGCTTATTGAACTGGCGTTTTTATATTTTTGGCGTTTTTTTATAATATCCAATAGGCTAAAAGCAAATTATCACTCGTCCATCGGCTCATATCTCAAAACATTCATATGACTTGAGACTCGAATCTCGATGTACCCCTACACTAGAAAGTACTTCAATTTTCCCTCTTTTCAAACCATATTTTTGTATATTGCAAATAAACATGCTTAAAACAATAAATAAACCTATCTCTATCTAAATTGGACATTTTTTATCGCATGTACACTAATTATTCTTATGCATTATTCTCATAGCTTACAATGAAGCTTTTTTGTAAGCTATTCGTGCACTTCAATTTTGTTTCAAACCTCCATTTTTCCAAAATAATTCTCAAATAGTGAAAGAAAGTTTGTTTGTAAAGTTGATAAATATCAAACCGATGCGTTGCAGAATATAACGTCGTGAAGAGAGAAGCAGCTCTAGATAGTTTGAAGCAACTAGAATAGGTTAATATGCACATGATCGTCCACATAGAGTAGCGGTTCAGTGGTAGCACTCATTTGTAGTAGATTGTTTTTTACGCATGATGTGAGTTATGTGGCTTACTGTTAAAAAGGACATACATAAACTTTAAACAGAACAAACAAACACTGACGGCAGTCTCGACTAGTAACGGGAATGGAAAGGCAACTCGTAGTCATTCTTAACCTGAATTTTGTAGAATACATTTTCCTGAGTCATAAACGAACGGTGCTGGAAGTCCAAGTTTTATCGTATCAAATTTCACACATCAACTGATGTCATAGAGGATGTGGTCAATAGAGGATGTGGTCAAAAAAAAATCAAATTTGTATCTTTCTGATTTTTTGCCGAGACCACTTAGCAAATTTTTGTTTTTATATATTTAAAAAAAAAAACAAATAAATGAGCGTTTGCCTGTGTTACGAACTGTACACATTGCGTGATTAACTGAGAAATAAATTTAATGTCAACCAAGCGAAGGCCATGTTTCTATTTGAGAGTTGCTTAAACCAACTTAGGTTACGAAATCAGTTACGAATTACTATTGACGAACAACTCTGTAACGGGTTTCCTTACTCAAGCCATATTTTTAGAACCAGCACTTCTTTAGTAGGCGATCTCTTCTATTAGAAAACCACCATTCAAATTGACCGCTAAACTGGAAGGAGTTCCATAAGCCAGTTTTACATTTTCTGTTCTTTGCCTATGATTCTCATTACAGCCTCTAATTTCTGCTACGAAAAAGTAAATAAGTATAGTTGTTTTTACGCAGACACCACTGCACTTGTTTACACTGCTGTTTTGAATATATAATATATGATATATGGTTTAGGATAACATTGCAGTTTCAAAATTAATTACGTTTTATTTATGATCATCCTTTAATCCAATTATGCATTAAAGCATTATACATTTATGTATGCAAACTTGCCTGGAACAACGACGCAACCTAATAGTGTAGTATAATGGTACGGTTAGTTACTAGATATCATTGAAGTAATTCATTTTTCTCGAGATTATATTCTTTGTTTATAGGAATTGTTATAAGCGCAGTGCTTCTAAGGCAATATGTAAAGAAATTGTTGATTAAGTTCACAGACGAATGAATTTGAGCTGGATTGTGTTAAAATGGGTTTTTTTTACGATGCCACTGCAACTAGGAACAACCGACTAAATGTGTGATGTGCATCAAGCTGGTTTGATTTATTTAAAAGCTGGTCTGACGTAATTATCACCAATACATTCAATTTTTGTCTTAGTATAGATTCTTTGAAAATAAAATGCATTTACAATCGGCATTTACCTCAATTGTTCCCGGAGTTATTGATTTTCGATAGTGTTTGATGGAAATACTACGAACAAGAGATTGCTGGTAATCATTACCCACTTTAGCGGAACGATAAATACGCACCTGGTCGCGAGAACTTTCCCGAGCTTAGCCAATATACAAGCAACACGCTGACCCGGTTTCCAACAGACGAGGACCTAGGTGTACTTACTATGTGCCATTTTCACTGTTTCCTACCCCCAGCTGATGACCCACCAACATCAAATACTCATGCGACATAGTACGGACAATTTGAGATCTATTAATAACCACCAGCGCACCACTACCGAAGGGCTCTGTACGAAACGCGAAACTGTTGAAATGGCTGCGATCGGTTTTGGGACAGAAGTTGGTACTGAAATGACCAATCATGGGAAGACCAAATACTTCATGCATCGAATGACAGCCCAAGACCTGGGAAGCGGAAACGAGCCTTCTTCGTCGCAGGAAAGTACTGCCTCACCGAGTTCCACAATTCTGCCGAAGGCTGTAGAAATTATGGTAGAAACTGACTCTATTCCCACCAATGGCTACACGGCAATAGTGAATGGTACTGTTTCGACGGCAAGTCCGAACGATACAAACTTCATTGATAAATTACCTCCCCTGGAAGACATTATGGAGAGCCCTCTGCTAAAGACACCGGTCGAAAAGTGGCTCCAAACCGAGGATCGGCTATCCAGTGAAGAAATTGCTCCATCATATGACACAGAGGAGCCCAGCCGTAGGTAAAATACACGCTTTCTCATTCTAAACAGTAGATTTAAAATTATGCACTTTTGCTGTTAATTGATAAACATTATACTTTTGAATTTATGTCTCATTCCTTTCAAATATTATTATATTCCTATATTCAAAGTTACATCCAAGTTTTTTTTTAATGTTAGAAAAGCCTGGCCGTATTAGACTATTATTACCACGTAGCCACCCGCCGCCGTTCGAATGGGATTTTGGACAGGTCCGGTCGTACGGAACTAGGGCCGTTGCAAAATACACCACCGGGTCGCCCCGTACATCCAAGTTACTATTTTAACATGTTCAGCTATTTCAGTAGCAGCACTTATTATGTTATTTATATATGTATGAAACTTACAGAACAATTAAACATTTAGTTACACAACTAATTGGCAGTGTTTTTGGTGTGTTGTCGTATTAATATTATTGCAATACATATCCAGTCCCGACCTTTACAGCAATCTCTTTGGTCCAAAGATTAGTGCCAGTGAAAACATTCCTGGTACTCCAATGGATACGCCGGACATCGTTTCAGAGTTCAACAAAAGTTTCAATTCCAGTACAACGAGCATCATCAACGAGCGCCGTCGATCGTCTTCTAAGCTGCTTGGCCTAGCTGTCGACCGTGATCCTGCCTCAGTCGGTGGCATAGCAACAGGAACGCACAGTTCTCTGAGCGATCACCCGACCTGCGGAACCGCTCAAGGTGGCCAAAACTTCGGTGTTACGAATGTAGATAAAAATAATTCGCTTAGCAAGGGAAGCCTGCGAAATCTGCTCAAACTACGCAAAGCTTCGGACCAGTCGCAAGACACACGGCGCTCCAGTCAGCAGGATAAAGAGGTAAGAATTCCTTGAATATTTTCCAGCATACACTACAATCATCGGACGTCATTTGTGTGTCGTAAATGATTACTTCAAATTAATCATAACTACCGCCCTTACAGCTATAGAAATACTTTTCCATAAAACATCAGAACAGGAAACGTCGGGTGCTATTCTTAGAAGCTGACCATTGCGTTCTGCACGAAAAGTGCACCTACGCTTGTTCCCAGTCTTCCCTACAAACTTCGGACGCTCTGTACATCCTTCCGCTTTGCAAACGATAAAAATAGAAGCGTGTGGTTTATTCAAAATATTAATGATAAATTTATAAAGTACACTTATACGAATACTCGTGTAAATTACATTGAATTATGCTCGGAAACAGTAGCTCCAAGCATTCCTTTGGTTAAATCAGTGCAATTGTTCGGTCACTGATATATAATTATGTGGGCGACGCGGCTTTATTGATTTAAAGAATTTTAATCATAATAAAGCTTACCGCTTGAGTTGCTAAATACAAACTGTTGTATACAGTAATCAGGGTTGCCTGCCCCTGGAACCGAAGCAGTGAGTGCCGCTCTTAGGAGACAGTAATCGGTCTCCTAGTGATGCGTGCTGGACCATCGTGCGTTGTCTTGTCCTAGCCAGCAGCCTAGTCGGTCGTATCATTGTACCTTGTACATTTTAAATTATAGTAATAAAGATAAATCGATAAGTTTTGCACGAGATCCAACAGTGGCGACGAGGATTTTTGTTTTAACTTATTTTAACGTACAGACCACACGTGCATAAGTGAAATAGTAATGCATACCAACGAAGAAATTAATCAGCAGACGCGCAACGGCGCCGAAGGACCGCCATCGCGCAGCAGCCATCGAGGAAGCGTCGGTCGGCCAGAAACTGAATTTGGCTGGATTCATGAACTTTTCAAACAACAGCAAACTATGATGCAGGAGCAACAACAAACGTTTATGAAGCAACAGGAAAAGTTCATAGCAGAAATTTGGCAAACAGCACGCTGCAAGGATCCCGTGAATGTGGAACAGATAAGTGATGTGCTGGCGGGCCAGATCAAAGACTTTCGTTTCAACCCAGAAGAGTGTGTCACTTTCACCGGATGGTTTTCGCGGTACGAAGACCTTTTTGAGAAGGATGCGCATAAACNCTCAGGTAGCTGGATCATCTGAACAAGTATCGCTGTCAACGTCCTCAGTTCCATCATCTCCATCGTCGTCATCCGATTATTTATCATCGCCGTCATCAGCAGAACAACGATCTGCGACATCTCCAGGGTTTGCCACAGCCGACAGCGGATCGTCAACGCCGGTACAGCCTCTACGTCGCTCTACGAGGATTCGTAGACCGCCTCAGTGGATTGAGCCATACCGCCGGTATTGAAAGGGGGAGAAGTTGTATACAGTAATCAGGGTTGCCTGCCCCTGGAACCGAAGCAGTGAGTGCCGCTCTTAGGAGACAGTAATCGGTCTCCTAGTGATGCGTGCTGGACCATCGTGCGTTGTCTTGTCCTAGCCAGCAGCCTAGTCGGTCGTATCATTGTACCTTGTACATTTTAAATTATAGTAATAAAGATAAATCGATAAGTTTTGCACGAGATCTAACACAAACTAAGGTGTTGTTCTAAGCTATGCCTATGTCTAGTCCCTAACTGCTAAGCCGGTGTTGGATGCCGCGGAATGCAAGTTGGCGTCGGATGCTGAACAGGGTCTGGAAGTGCTGAGTTGGCATCTGGACGAAAACCTTTAGAGGGTCCGGTCACATCTCATAGGCACATAACTATATATGCCACAGACAGATGATTTCATTGATTCTAGAACTATCTTGATTCTGCTAATCTTAACTTGCTTACTAGACTGTTTTTCATAAGATAGTCCGATAACCTGTTCTTGGCACTGAAGAACGATTTCGATGAGATTTGTTGCCGATCCTGTCGTTTGAAGGGTCTTTAATTTTACCATCTAAACCACCGGCTGCATCTCACGGCATATTTAATACACATTTAAATATAAGTTTAAATATAATTAATTATTGCTAAAACTTAAACTCCCAGCTTACATATGTATATCTTATTTGCAAGGTACTTTTTTAATGTTCGGAAACATATGTAAATTTTAAAAAATATGCTTGGTCATATCGAAAAAAACCGGATGAGGCTATCATGACCGTACTTAGTACTTAATAATGTTACTACATAGTTATGCAATTGTATATTTAATTTTTGTGTTGAATTTAAGTGATCAGCATTCTGTCATTAAATAAAATTTTCAATTTCCCAACAAAAACATCAAACCCAACAAAAACAAACATCGCAAGCCACTGAGGACAGATATACCTCAATATATCTGTCCTAATAACAGATTAAATTATTTTTAGGACAACACATACACTAACTAACCAACACAAAAATAAAAAAAAAAACTCTTAAAAGCATTAAGAGACGACGACGTTTTAAGACAGCACATAACATACAATTTAATAATTGTAATTATTCTGCATTGGCAGGGACTGGATCCAGAGTCTCTTATGTTTCGCGATGGACGCAGAAAGATTGATATGGTGCTATGTTACGAGGAGGATGATCAGGGTGTAATGACCGAGTTGGATGCTTTAAAACGTCATCAACGTAAACTGTTTCAGGAAAATCTCATTCGCGAGGGTTTAGAATTTGAAGTAGAGGACAAAGCACAAGCTTTCGACGGTAAAACGTACTTTGTCAAAATACACATTCCCTGGCGGACGGAGTCACGCTATGCGGAAGTGATGAATTTGAAGCTGCCTGTGAAAAGATTCATTACGATCAGTGTTAAGGTGTGTATGGCTGTATAAACGTATCTCAAATGTATGTTACAACTATTTTTATTTTACCGTACAGGA
Organism: Anopheles rivulorum; assembly: GCA_018908115.1. Classification (NCBI taxonomy): domain Eukaryota; kingdom Metazoa; phylum Arthropoda; class Insecta; order Diptera; family Culicidae; genus Anopheles; species Anopheles rivulorum. The sequence goes on from STHB01000012.1 coordinate 1,131,872, forward strand.
GGAGGAAACCGCACTACGTCGACAACAGAATAAAATTTTAAATTACTGGAACCGACTGATGTCCATGACAGAGTACAACCATGGACGAATTGAAAAGGAACCTTCCTTTTATTCGGCTACTGCTAATGGAAATCCCGAGGAACAATTCATCGTGAAGGATCGCTGCACGTCTTATACAAGCGCCCAGCGTAGCCTGATCGTTATGCAGATCCTTATGAGAACGAGATTCGACGAGACGGAGAAGGTAAACAATGTGGGCATTCGGCGCTTACTCAACGATGGAACCTATCTGGCCTGTTTTCCATTGCACGAGGGTCGTTACGACAAAGACCATTCGTCTGGAGCGTTATTTGATCGACGGCTCCTGTATCTAGAATGGGCACGCCCAATAAAATGGTACAAGAAACAGCCGCTATGTCTTGTGCGCAAATATTTTGGAGACAAAATTGCGCTGTACTTTTGCTGGCTCGGATTCTACACCAAAATGCTCTACGCACCAGCCATTGTTGGACTGTTCTGTTTCTTGTACGGGCTTGCGTCGATGGACTCGAGCGATAATATCCCGACAAAAGAAATTTGCGACGAGAACGGACCCGGAAAAACTTTACTATGTCCGCTGTGCGATCGAGCGTGTAGCTACCAGCAGCTCCATGAGTCCTGCTTCTTTGCTCAGCTTACGTATCTGTTTGACAATCCGTCGACCGTGTTCTTTGCAATCTTCATGTCCTTTTGGGCGACCACATTTCTGGAGCTTTGGAAACGAAAGCAATCGGTGTTGGTGTGGGAATGGGATTTGCAGAACATTGAAAATGAGGAAGATATGCGGCCTGAGTTCGAAACAACTGTTAAAACTTTCCGCATCAATCCGGTAACCCGAGAGAAAGAACCTTACATGCCAACGTGGACTCGAGCTGTGCGTTTCGTTGCCACCTCTAGTGCCGTTTTATTCATGGTAAGTGATAAGGAAGAACATATTCTAATTGCTTCAAACAATTCATCCCTTGGTAACTATTGTATATCTTTCTTCCAACATGAAAGATTTCTGTCGTCCTTGGTGCTGTTCTAGGAACCATTATCTATCGAATTTCACTCGTATCGGTCATCTACAGCGGAGGAGGATCATTCTTTCGAACGCACGCCAAATTGTTCACAACGATGACCGCGGCCCTGATCAATCTTATTATCATCATGCTGCTCACCCGGGTATGTGTGTTAATTGTTTCTACACAGACGATTAGTGAGCTAATCAATGTGATCTTCATATTACACAGATATATCACAAGTTAGCCCTTTATCTAACGAACATGGAAAATCCACGCACGCAAACAGAATACGAAGATTCGTACACGGTGAAAATATTCGTGTTTGAGTTCATGAACTTTTACAGCTCCCTCATCTATATAGCGTTCTTTAAAGGACGCTTCTACGACTATCCCGGTGATGATGTGGCGAGAAAAAGCGAGTTTCTTCGGCTGAAGGGCGATATTTGTGATCCGGCCGGATGTCTTAGTGAATTGTGTATTCAATTGGCTATCATCATGGTTGGCAAGCAGTGCTGGAACAACTTCATGGAATATTTTTTCCCGTGAGTACTTGAGAACGAATTTCACGAGAACGAAAAAAACCTAACATATAATTTTGAATATAACTGACATGCTACCTTCAGTGCCTTTTACAATTGGTGGCGTCAGCGAAAACACAAACAGCTTACAAAGGACGAAACACATTTGCATATGGCATGGGAACAAGACTATCATTTGCAAGATCCTGGCAGGCTAGCCCTATTCGATGAGTATTTGGAAATGAGTAAGTTTCTCATTACATACACAATGTAATATTTTTCATGCAAATATCTATCATATATCTGTTTCGTAATACTTTCACGAAGTCGTCCAATACGGATTTGTAACGCTGTTTGTAGCTGCATTTCCGTTGGCACCTTTATTTGCACTACTGAACAATATAGCAGAAATTAGACTGGACGCGTATAAAATGGTAACGCAATCCAGACGACCGCTGGCTGAACGCGTTGAAGACATTGGTGCTTGGTATGGCATACTGAAAATAATAACATACACCGCAGTTGTGTCGAACGTAAGTAAGAAACGATCGCATTGACTATTGAGAGAACCCTTTACATTCTTGGGATGTTCATACGTACATTCAATTTCTCGCTGCATTGCATTCATTATCGCATTCGTTGTAGCAGACATTATTTAAACAGAGGGACACGAATGGACAAATATTACCAATTTAACAAAACTTTAAATTAGGTGCATTTTACTGATCTATTTTATTATCTATAATTTTCTTTAATTCTTATCAGTTTATTACAATTATGTTCCGAATAAGTAATTTTAAAATAACTGAATTTGTTTTGAAATTCGTTTAACGTTGTTTATTTCATTGTTCTCCCTTATAACAGGCCTTTGTTATCGCTTACACTAGTGACTTTATTCCACGAATGGTTTACAAGTATGTTTATTCACCACAATTTTCTTTGCATGGATACATTGAGCACTCGCTTTCAAGTAAGTTATCGGTATCAATACAACAACTAAGGGCAGCCAACAACAGCCAGAATCTTGTTCTATTCTACTAGCTTTCAACACTTCTGATTATAAAGAAGAATGGGGCACCAAGACGGAATCGGATCCAGATACCTGTCAGTATCGAGGTTATCGCAACGGTCCAGAAGCTGATGAGCAATACGGGCTAAGTCCACACTACTGGCACGTGTTTGCAGCTCGTTTGGCATTTGTCGTTATATTCGAACACATTGTGTTCGTTTTGACCGGCATCATGCAGTTCATCATTCCGGATATACCAATCGAGGTTAAGACGCAAATGCAACGGGAACAGCTGCTGGCGAAAGAAGCCAAATATCAACATGGATTGAAGAAATCGCGCGAAACCGACTATGAAGAAATTTTACATACCCTACGCGAGCAGAGCAACAACAGCAGGCAAGGTAATTGTAAGTGATTAATATTTATATATAAAACTTTTCTAAAGTTAGAGATTAAACTTGATGCAAGAAAAGCATTCCATTACCGAAAACCCCTAATAAGCTTTTTGATAAATAAGAGACGCAAAAATAAGTTCTTCTTTATATTTTCCAAACACAGGAATGCGTGGAAGCTGGGCACGTCGTTTAAGTAGACTCAGCGATGGACTCGATGCTCATGTAGAAGTTCCAAACCGTCCAAGACACTCGTTAGAATCCACCGTTTGGGAGGTTACCTAGCATTAGCTACTTGTGCTGTATGTCCGGTTGAAGCAGACTAGCACAACGGACGACGGCATCACAACCGTGCAATGCAATGCATGCTCAGTGCTCTTAGAAACGATCCAAATAATATGATCATTTTCAATCTTATTTTACGTAAATGGAAAACTATCACTACGCCACTTAGCAGAACACAACATATCATACCATGATATTTCATAAGAAATTATGTTTGATTTTACACTTAGTTTAGGAATTTGATTTCAGTTAAAAGTAAGCATTCACATTATACGGACAAACTGTAGGTGTTCCACACACTCAATATGATTCTAATGTAAAATATAACTCAAACAGTGGTATATTTTTTCCATACCGTCAATTCGTAAAATACAAATTAAAAAGCATATGGCCAATAAGAGCGATAGAATGATTGCTTGTAAAAATTGTAAATTACTGTTGATAAGGTGGTAAAGTATGAAACTATATACACTAAAACTTGTTAACGATCCCTCCTGCAATACCTTCACTGAGCTGAGCCAAATGTACTAATGCTAGAAACTTTGCAATTTTAATTTTAATTCGTGTGATTAGATAAGCACAAGAGTTGATATGCCAATTCCTCCCTGTAAATTGCCTTATACCGGGCATATTCTGTTGCATGAAATATATAAATTTTACAATGTTACTAATTGTTCAACCGCATTTTTTGCGTTTGCCGCGAGCATCGTAGCTTCGTCCGAAACACGCCAGCATCTAGAACGTTGTATGGCGGATTTTCATTGATACATACAATATTCTTTAACCTGCGGTTATCATTTTTCTCTAAAAGGTGCGGTGCTAACAGAAGAAATAATTGCTCAGTCCATGCCGGCAGACCACAGCTAGAAAAGCACAGTTCCCAGTACGGTAAGCCCAGATGCGCGATACTCATTCGCAAATACTCGGTGAATGATTCTGCAAGAAATTGCCACCGTAACGAGTTTGTTTCAAGGAGAAATATTTTTGGGCTAGAACTTTCAGGCGTTTCATACACAAGGCACACCTTAGCAAGGTTGGCTATCGTACTGAGCTCAAAAATTTTGCTTCTGGAATTTAAATTAAGATGATCCAAATGCCCTGAACTCATGTCGACATAGTTGGACTGACGGATGATGGGCGGAACCGTGAGGGTCGTATTTGGGCTGACGGTTAAGATTGTATCAATGTTATCCCTCACAAGTGTTATCTGTATGAGATGAGGAAAGTGTATGTGACCAACACGCCGAATGTCGTTAGCTGTAAAAGTAGATATTCGTGTAATCGATATCTCTTAACCAAGTGTTGTTACATTTACTTACGGGAATATTGGTAGCTCCAGTAGAAATTAAATCCATCTGTTGAAAGGTAAAATCGCTTCATATCGTCTGGCAAATACACATTGTGTCGCGATTCCCAAGCTGTAACTTGTGCTTTCTCGCAAGGCAACCTTTTTTCCAACGTTACGTTTGTTATTCTTGGAATATTATCTACAAGTAAAACCAATGAGATACGACCGCTTTACACTATACGAAACCAACTCACTCAAAACTTTTGCTAAGCCCAGCGAAAGATTCTCGTAAAACATATCTTCCGTATCATTTCCGATTTTAAGGCTAGCCATCTTGCACAAAACCAGCCTGAGAATATTAACAAACAGTGAAAATACGTCCGTTGCTAAGGTGAGGTAAATTAGTAGGTATCGCAATGTTTGCTTCCATCGCAAATTGCAAAGCATACGTACACACATCACAACACGATTTGTTTATCACCGATATTGTAGCTAAAATATAACTTTCCTTTACGTTGATGCGCACTTAAATTATTATCAATGTTTTTTTCTTTATAAAATGCTTTTCAGATTTCGCTTTTACGCGTGTTTTTATTCCCGAGATGTTAAATTGCTTCAGTTTTAAGTTCACAATCCTAAACATTTTGCTTGACTACAAAAACTAACTGCTTTATTTTCTTTACCATAACTATTGGATTCAAATCCCAATTTCGAACTTTACCGTTATCTTCTAAACTTGGATCTACAAATATGATTTCACCTACTCCACAATTATGTTATGTAAAGCAAAGATGGAGTTTGAATAGTACTTTGGGCAGTAATAAAGAGGAGAAACAGAAAAATTAATGTTAAACTCGTAAAAATAAACGTATGCTGGGTTTGAGTTAACAAAAATTCATTCGTTTTTTTCACCACAATTTTCCATGTTCGAAAACGCATGCAGCCCAAATACCAATTTCGAAATTCCTCGGCACCTTTTCGGGTGTTGCGTTTATGCTTAAATCGGGGAGTTCTATTCTTCGTCACATTTGTTGTGAATTTTTCTAGGAACAACTATAGCTTCTTTTCTAGAAACATTTTGTGTTAAATGTTGTTACAAATATTGTTGAAAATTGCAAAATAAGAAATATCACATCTGTCCGCTGACTGCAACCACTGGCGATTCACCATTAGCTATCGGTTTTACCCTTGGTTGGCAACAGCAAACATACTTCGAAGTCTATTCGAGGTCGTAAGAAACGCGTAGCGAGAGAACTAGAACAAGAGTGCGAACAAAAAGTTACGCGACGGCCAAGCATACTGCGGTTTGTGATAATATTCTAACACGGCTGCTGATTGTGTTCCATTGTGTAAAATAGACAAAGTAACTGTGCGAAAAAGATTGTTATTCTACCGTGCATACAAGATCACAGTGTAAGTAGTGGGTAAATAACCAACACATCGGTATGTGGATGAAACAAGCTTACGGCATCCATATCGTTTGTGTCCTCCATTGTTATTTCGTTCGCGTCCTGCACGCCTTTCCGTTTGGTGGGAATATGTTGAAGGATACGGAAGTAGAGTGGATAGTATGTGAAACATTGAGATCGTATCAATATTTTACCACAAGAGTAATATGATTTTCATTGCGCATTTGCTTATTTTTCGTTAGATTAAACGCCGTCCCGCCGGAAATCGGTGTACGGGTTTCTATGGTCATGCGTTCCATCGATAAGATGATAATGTTTATTATTTGTTTTGTACAGTGCAAATATAAGCAGATTATTTTTCAGCCAATTTAGTAAGATTCTTTAATTCAACACCCAATTTACTGTAATAATATGCAGGTGTAAAAGCATGCAATTTTTGCCTGCTAATGAAAAGCTGCAAGCAGCTAATTGACGCGTTCAACACCGACATAAAGCCTACCGGTCCAAGGATATCCATTTTCGATGTCTTTTCATTGACGTTATACACTTAGCATTGCACAGCGCTGGATTGCATTAGAGGGGGACGTGTCAGAGGATTTGCTTTTGCAAGGATACAATCTCAGTCTAAACAAGTTTATACATGTTCAGATTTTTTGCTTACTCACGACACTTTCAACATCACTCAATTTGTGCCATTTTCAAGCGATATTGTTGTGTACTTGAGCGTTTGTTACCGTATGTAAATGTTAGTAACAATTTGTTTTTACATCTTTTTCAAATACCTGAACCAGTATAGAAGACATCCATATCCTCAAATAATCACACAACCATGAGCGCCGAAGAAAGCACAGAACAGCAGACCACTATTGCTGAAGTAGCTGAAGATCAGCAATCCGAGGATGTGAGTTGGAACAGGTGTTAGTTTGTTATTTTATGATTTAATAATTCATTTGATCGTGTTTCCGGTTTCATTCCATTACAGAATCCCCAGGATCAGCAACAATCCGTCAGCGAGTTGGAGAAGCAAGAGGAAGAGAAAATGAAAGCTAAATACGGCTCAAACGTCGGCATGGGTGGTCCCCGTGGCTTGGGAGGCCATTCGGCGTTCCTGCAAAAACGTCTCCAGAAAGGTCAGAAGTACTTTGATTCCGGTGATTATCAGATGGCTAAACAAAAGGGTGGCGGTGTGAAGCAGGTGTTTGCCAACAAAGTTCCAACCGGCGAGGCGATACCGACACCCGAAACGGTTCCAGTGCGGAAAACCTCCATTATTCAGACATGCAACAAGTTTCAAAGTTAAGAATTGAGCAGTGTTTCCAGTGATCACGGATCTATCGAGGGGGAGCTGCTGAACTGTTGAAAGAGTGGCATATTTTAATGCATCTCTGTTCTTCATTTGCTTCGCCATCTTTGTGCTTGGTATCGGTAATTTGTTGCGCGAAACGAATAACCGTCCCTAGGATGAATGGAGTATGGAGAGAAACCTTAAATATCTAATCATTTTGCTACTTGCTTTATGCATTGATTCATCAATGTCCTACGTCCGCGGTGTGTTCTATGTTGAGAGGTAATGAGTCATTAGAAATTTTCTCCCAGTAAGTAACCTTTTTTTCTTGTCAGGTCAACGATGAGTAAATATTATTTTTTAGAAACGTTAAATAGCATTTCTGAACCGTAACGTTTAAAAATTTCTTAATCACAAGGTGTAGCACTATTTAATTGCATTCTTTAAACAAGTGAAACAAGTGAAACAATGTAGATCCAAACATTAAAGCCAGGAATAGAAATGTGTCTTGGTTTTGCTTTTGCTCCTCTTCGCATTCGTAATGATTAGCTCCCCCGACTTAGATGCGTTATTGGTAAATATGTGTTTATTAATTGGTAATGTACTTGTAATCCGTAGTGAATAGTTGATTGGGAGTATTGTGAAGCATCAAAACATGGCATTGCGGCCAGAATGTTTGCTGAATGTTCTGACCAATTGTATGTATGCTTAGGGTGTACCGCGTGTAAGTAAACTAACGAAAGTGAAACGTCGTGCCAGGAGTCACTACCAATTCACCACAGTCCAGTCGTAAGCAACCTCCCCAGGAAGAAAAAGGTTAGCAGTAGAATGTTGGCTATTCAAAATGCTACGTGTAGGAAGAAACGTTTGGGGTAAATTTGAACGATTGGACCTGGAATAAATCCACAACGATTACATATTCATTGGCGTCGACACCTTTATTGAAAATGGATTGGTCTGTAGTTAGGGGGGTTGGGAGGGAGAGATGGAAAAGATAAAGGGCAAGGATTGGATTACAAAATGAAACACACTCACGAATAAAAACTGATGGTAGCAGGTATTTTGTTAAGCAATCTGACTATATCGATACATTGTTAAAGGAGAAAAATACAAGCATATGTCGAAGGTAACGATAACACAAGAATAGAGTATTTCGATTGAATAGTGTTGCGTTTCTTTTACTCAAGCCAGTGATTTAAAAAGGCGCTCCAACACGACGCTTGACTTACATACAACATACTGTCGTACATGCACAGTTAACATGCTGAGTAAAATCATTTTCATGTAGGGACAGTACAGTATGCAGCGATGTTTAACCTTCTTTTCAGCGAGGTTTGTGGATGTTATAAAAATAATTCAATGTGTTGGTCTGAGTTCTATATTTTGAATGATAATTATCCACATATTTGCATGAACATAAACGCTAACCGTGTTTAGTATCAATAAATAGCAGATAGTTTTATTAAATTTTGTAGAAAAATGCCGACATTTGTAACACCTTCCGTTTCCTACCAATCGTTATTGTCCGACAGTTCTGCAAACATTTTGTCTTTAATCTTTCGTGACTCCCGTGGATCTTCCTTAATTTGGCTTTCAATTGCTTTGGTTTGTCCAAGCATATATTCCAACTCCTCACAAGTAAGATTAGGCCCACCAAGTTCAACCGACCCGATGAACTGTTTCTTCAACTGACCCTCAAAGTAGACGAATATGGTCGGCACGTTCCGTTCCGGATAGTTGGCTATACATGTGGTAGCGATTGCACGGACAAACTTTGTCATCGGAAAAGCGGCAGCCAGCTCTGTTAAATGCTGATTGATCAACGCACAGAACGGAACACCACGACTATAAAGGTGCAGCACGACGTAGATACCTTCACCCGCTTTTGTCACTTCCCCGATGTAGTCCTGTCCCGAAATTTCACGCACCGTACCAAATCGTGCCCTGGAAGCTGCCGCTTGCATTTCTGCGATACGCTTCTGTCGATACTGTTGCAGCACTGCCTCATCTTCTGAGTCCTCCAACTCATCCAACTCATCTAGATCGAGCTGGGACAAATCTTTACCATTCTGCTTCTCAGCAATGGTACTTTCGATCATGCCAATAATTTCATCTTCGGTAATTTCTTTTTCCTTGGGCTTCTGTGGAATAATGCCCTTAGCGCGGAGGACATCATTCCACTCGGTGTCTTCGTTGGGATCCTAAAAAGAACGCATGAAACAAACGAGGTCAGTGATCGAATGCCATTGCATTGCTACCATAAATGGTCATTGTTTTGCAAACTTGCCTGCATATCTGATTTCTACGGCTGAGTCAAAATATGGAGTTGTTGATTTGTTGACAGTTATAGCACTGATATTTTTATTTTTCGTAAAACTTTTGCCTTTTCAATAGGGTTGCGGTTAGGAGAGTGTAGTTTTAATTAGACCCACCATAAAAAGGCAACGATGCGTGCGGCTTGCACATGATATTGTGAGTCAATCAACGTGATTTTGACGGAAGATTATTTATCTTTTTTTATTGCAGCACCAGTTTTTGTCACTTCATAAAGACACGATACGACACGGCAAACATTCAATAGGATAATAAAAGCTCAACAAAATGGTTAGAACCGTGCTAAAATTACAGCATAATAAAAACTTCGAAATAATTTGAAAGTTTCGTCATCCACGCGATTAGTATACATCTGACTAGATTTTTAACAAAATAATCATCTTGTATGCTTGTGTGCGTGTGGGCGCATGTGCTGAAAAGCAAATGTCAAATGGTTTTATAAGCAATTCAGCAACCAGATGTTTGTTTTGATTGTAATTTTAAAGCGCGATAGGTTTGATCACGAAACTTTTATTATGATATAGCGTAGTACAATGCGAGTTTGCGGCTCGAAGAAAGGCAACGAAAGTACAAACTGAACGCCCGTGCAGTCGTCAAATAGCAGCAAAGCAGTTTCAGCAATTAATTAGTAAAACTACACACGTACCACCTTCCTTGGCTAAGTGCGATGACTCTCGACGCGCACGATAAATTATTGGAAACAGTTCTGCAAGAGTACAAAATATTAGCTGAATAGTAAGTAGCCAGCAGTATATCATTTAATATAATTTAACATTTATGCAACCAATTTTTACTTCCAGCGAACGACTTCAGAGCGAAGATCTTGGTGGTATTTACGTAACTCCGTCGTACGAAAATCCCTTCCGTAAGTGATTACAAACTTCCGCGTACAACTTTGTTTTCAAATTTTACACTTGTTTTGCTTCATTATCATTTTCAGTTTGGTTCGGCGTTATATTTGTGCGAAGTGGAGTGTACAAAGATGGAGTGTTCCGGTTTACAATAACTTTCCCGAGCCGTTTCCCAAACGATAGTACTGTTCCAGTGAGTATCTGGTTATACATCAGGTCGTGTTGCCGAACAATTTTAAACGTTGCAAATAATTGTTTTGCAGATAGTAACGTTTCAAAGCGATGTGTTTCACCCATTGATCAATCCCAACGATGGAGTACTTGACCATTCGGAAGCATTCCCCAAATGGCAGGCAGGAGAAAATCACGTCTGGCAAATGCTTAAATTTGTGCAGTCCGTCCTACAAAACTTGGACGAACATACGATACACTCGGATCACGTTGCCAATAGTGAAGCTTACGATTTGTTAATGGAAACTCGTACCGAGTTTCTGATGCGAGTCGAGCAATGTGTAGAGGAAAGCCAGCAAAAGCTTTACGAACTGCCTGCTCAACCGGATCGGTTTTATATTTGTTTTGATCAATTCAACCCGGACGTACATGGACCGGCACTGCAATCAATGAAAGAAAACAAAGGAACGGAAGTGACGACACCACCATCGTCAGGACTGTCATGGGTGCGTAAAGGTGTATATCAGCCGCTTAGCAAATAATGGTTTCCCTCCTACCATTGTTTCCGTTGGCCGGTCTCCTTCACGCAGGAAAATCTGGTGTCCAGAATGGAGAAACCCACAGTTAAATAATTTTATTGTTTTATTCCAACGTTAAATACACTCGGCGAGTCACAGAAATGTTTGGTAAACTACTTACTAATACTTGTGAATGCTGCAAAGAATGTGCTAATAAAACGCGTAACGCACTACAAAGTTTTTAACATAATCTTAACTCTCGACGATGATTGATGTGCCACGATTTGTACCTGACCGTGCGTAGGAAAACGGCGTTACGTTCGACTGTACTTGCCAAGATGCAATCGTTTCGCGCGACGGTTTGCGATAACGCGCCTAATGATATCGATGATCGCTATTCCAAGGACGGAGAAGAATAAAACTGCTGCACCAATGGCTATATTGCGGAATCCAGGATACGCCTGCCCGAAGTCCAATTCGCTGATATGAATATGAATGTTTTCTGGCTTCGCCACGATTCCCTTTGTTGGAGGCTGTCCTTTGTCCACAATTCCATTCCCCTCGTTAATGATGGGCAGCACTGATGGTAACACGGGTGGCTGGGAGTCATACAAATTGACAGGCAGTGCATATTCGACGTGTGTCTCTGTAAGCTTGGTTTCAATCACCTAAAGGGGTGTGCCATTGGATAAGTAACAATCCCAACACTTCTAGAGCGAAATCTTACCGCAGCTTCAATCGATGATAAAGATCTTGACCAACCGTAACCCTCCTCGTCAGTGTACACAGTGACTAGCTTGGCGCGGAATTCCCGATAGTCACGTCCTTCGGATCCAACGACGGTGATGTTTATAGTGGAGTAAGGGCTCATGTAACGAATGGCATTAATCGTCTGTAACAAACACAACAACACAGCTAAACAATTTTATCTCATCGACAACGACAGAAACACCCAGAAATTATAGTACTTGTACTATTTAATAACGATGACGTCCAAAACATTATTGCATTGAATTCTCATGCAGTTTTATAATGCCCTTCAAATAGTAGCACATTTTTGCTTCTCATATTGCCGTTTCTTCGATTCTATAGCAAAGCAAATTTGATATTATCAAACCGATATCAGTCAGCCAACGGGTGGTAAAACCATTAGCGTTTTACCACCTTCCGAGGAACATCCCACTGAGATAAGGAGATAAATCGCGCCGAGGAGCATATGACAATCGCAATGACACATACACCGACTCCCTGATACATTATCAGACACGTAGTTAACCTACCTTAAAATTCCTGCTGTAATAAGTTTCCCCGGCGACTAGCTTGTAGGTTTCCGTTTTACCACGGAACACTGACAGCGACACACCGTGCGTCACCGTCGATGGGAGGACGTACTCGATACGAGTATCCGCTAGATAAGAAATATCCTGATCGACATACTTGTACGCTGGTTCGCGGTTTTTTAATGTTGCATAGGCCAAAATTGGTGTACCGAGATGGGTGGAGTTTCTCCATTTTTTGTACACCAAATCGCGCAGTTCGTATCGTTCCGGGAACTTCTCGGCCAGCAGGAGAATTGATCCTTCCTATGGTGGTAAAAATAAGACAAACACATAATATAATTGCTTTATACACGGGCCTCACAGTGGACCGATGGACCTCGTGTCTTGCAATACACTTACCACAATGCCGCTATCAGTAGCACACGATTTAGTCGTTACGTCATAACTGCAGTACTCGGCGAAATCTTCGTCACCAGCACCTTTACCCAAGTAGCGACTGGAAGATCCTAGCTCGGCAAGATTACCAAAGTTTCCAACTGGTATCCATAGCAACACTTCGGTTGTTTCATTGCCACATAGATTCTCGACCGTACGATCGCTGTACTCGTTGCTGAGCGATTTCACACCGATACTGAGCAAGGACGAGTTGGTGCCACAAATTTCACTCAGCAAGGACTGAAAGCACATTTGACAGCACACGTGTGCATAGAAGGACACTTTGAAATTGCTTTTAGCTCACATGATTCTTACCTTAACGTTAATTTCCAGTCTGCTGTTCACCAAAAATTTGGTGTTCTCGTTGGAGGACGTTGCGAAACCGACGGTAGAGAGAAACACCGCAGCAGTCAGCAGGCACAGTGCGTTACCTAAAGCCATCGTGTAAGCGGACGGATGGATTCAACGGACCCGATCTTGTCCCGTATCGCAGTGAACGGATTCTTCTGACTGACTGACTAGATCGGCACCTCGAATCGATACGCGAACTACAAAAAATATACACCCCACCGCTGAAGTAAGTCACCCGCCAGTGCGGTAATTCGTGTACGAAGGGCAGGTGGTAAATGGCGCACCGTTATCTGTTCGTAGCGCACGAACGGATCTGGCGAACTTTCTTACTACAAACCGAAAAAATCCGCAGCAAATGATATTGACCTAACGGAGGCGTTATCGTCAAATGACGAACGATTAATCCTACGGTACTGATAACTCGATACCAATGCTTCAACGACGACCACACGGAAAAATTGAATCCACCCAAACCTCGATGCAACACACCGCCGAAATGCTGCAAGGATTGAGCCTGCTGTGAGTTATTTTTGTAGCTATAGGCTACGTTTTTTTTTCTTTATAGGTGAAATAGGACACACTACTACAAACTTTAACACCTGTTAGACAATGTCTGGTGCACGCGTACAATGTCCTCGGTGCAGGCGCTTCTTGTTGATAAAGATTGCGAAATCCAATCAGAATGTCCACTTCAAATCTTCAGCCACCAATCGTGTCGAATGTGTGCCGGACGCCAGTTTTTCCAAGGATTAGCAATGCGAGTGCTCCAGCCACTTGATCGATGTGCCAATTCTGTGTTGTCTCACAATCGCGTTAGTTGTGTAACCCCTGCGATGGTGGCGACGGCTAAACCGCTTCTGCACTTGCCACAACCTGAACTCCTGCTGTGGTGCAACGCTGTTGCAGGAAGATTTCACAAACCCGTCCACCAGTGAATCACGCACTAAATTGAAATGGAAAGCCATCCCAGTTTGCCTATGCAAATTATCACTTCCGCGGATTCTATTGGACGTGCCAACGATTCCGGAATGCTACGAGATTCTTCGCCTTTTTACCTTACGCGTTTGAATGTAAAACGCGACGACTGGCACTAGCCTTATCAGCTTTCACGTGAAGCGCTGAGGGGACGCCGCCAGGAGCATGGAATACAATTATCACCCTTGACGATTGTCGGGTGACGGTGATGAGTTATAAAACGGGTGGGTCAATACCGGCCAAAACCTCGCGCCAATTCAATCTGCAGTCGGAACTAAGTGACGTACAATCGATAAGCGGGCAGTATGTGGCAAGCGAGGAAGTTATGAGGCTGACTGGCAACACACTTCCTACCGTGACTGCGGTAGTCGGAAGGGCATATTACGACTATTGGTTCTTCCTTGTGAGGAAATCTCACCGCTACATCTTTCTAGCGGGCGAAGCTGCATGGGAGATAACCAGTTTGAAGTGACTATGATTCTTTTAGGGCGATTGGAGTTTTTGCTGCACAAGGGAAGACCTGATAATAAGCGTGATTTCAGGCCAAAATAGTGTTAGGTGTACAACTGACACATTAAAGAAACTGAAATATAGGTATAAACTTAAGGTATAAATGCTGCTGTCATGTATGCTGTCATGTCATGTAATAAAGAACGAGTCAGTATGAAGTAAGCAGCCAACCACTGTGGATCGTTTAATTGTCCTCACTCAAATTTCAATAGGTTATGGGCCCAGGGCACTAACAAGAACCACGTGTATTGTGAAAAGTAACGAAACATAGTACAAAATGAATGAAGAAAAGTTTTGGTTGTTCGATGGCACAAATTTCGGAAATTGGAAGTTTCGAATGGAAGTTTTGTTGGAGGATAAAGGTTTGCTCGACTGTCTGGAAAAAGCAATTGAAGACGAGGATTATGCGAAAGAGCTCCCGGAGGACACAGCGGCTGTCAGAGAGGAGAAAAATAAGAAACTCGAGTTGCGCACCAGCAGAGATCGTAAATGCAAAAACATTCTTATACATCGAATAGGAGAAGACCAACTTGACTATGTGAAAGACAAGCGAACGGCGAAAGAGGCATGGGATGCCTTAAAGAACGCGTTTGAACGTGTTGGCATTGCAGGCAAACTTCTACTCAAAAAGCAGTTCCAAGAACTGAGGTTAAAAGAGGGCGGTGATGTGAAAGCACATCTGCTGCAGTTTGAAAAAGTGCTTCGCGAAATGAAGGCAGCTGGAGTTAAAACTGAAGAAGAAGATGTGGTATGCCAATTACTACTTTCATTGCCAAAATCATATAATGCTTTAATAACGGCGCTGGAAACAATACAGCCCGATCAGTTGACAATGGATTATGTGAAAAAACGGCTTATGGACGAATCGGCAAAACGAGAAAACCACACTGAAAACTCACAAAACTGTTCGAGTGAATCGGCTTTCACGGGAAAGAAAGGTGAGTTCAAATGCTTTGAATGTGGCAAATACGGACACAAGCGAACAGAATGTCCAGAGAATCGGCACGCCAAACGAAGCAACCATTTTGTGAAGAGAAAGCCCGCTCAACAAAAATGGAATAGCAAAAATGGCGCTCATTTGGTATATGAGAGGGAAACGTCATTCTTTGCATTGGCAAACAAAAGTGTGTGTTTGATGTCTTCCAAGTTACGAATGAATAGAATAGAGTGGTTTTTGGATTCTGGTGCAACAGACCACATGGTTAATAACAAAGAACTTTTCGAAGAAATGAGAGAGTTAAAGGAACCAGTGTCAATATCCATAGCAAAATCAGGTCAGTTTATTGTAGCAAAATATGTCGGTACAATACGGGTAGACATGTTAGTTAAAGGAAAGAAGCGACCGTCAGTAATTTCCAATGTGTTATATGTTCCCGATCTACAATGTAATCTATTCTCTGTTCGACGGCTTGAAGACAATGGTATGACGGTAAAGATTGCTGGTGGTAAAGTTTTGATCACAAAAGCAAAGCAGATTGTGTGTGTTGGTGAACAACATGGAAGGTTATACGCGCTTGACATTTTTCTCAGAAATACGAAGAATATGTGTGGAATGGTGACGAAGCTAGAAAGCTCATTCGATCTTTGGCATCGACGGTTTGGCCATTTGGGAGGTGAAAATCTGAAAAAGCTGTGGAAGCATGACATGGTTGTAACAACAAATAAGATTTCGGAGTGGCCTGATCGGTGTGTGTGCGAGATTTGCTTGAAAGGTAAGCAAACAAGACGACCATTTATTGAAACCACACATAGACG
This sequence comes from Anopheles rivulorum, assembly GCA_018908115.1. NCBI lineage: Eukaryota > Metazoa > Arthropoda > Insecta > Diptera > Culicidae > Anopheles > Anopheles rivulorum. Next base: position 1,148,281 of record STHB01000012.1, read on the forward strand.
GTCTTCGCGTCCTTTAGAACTTGTTCACTCGGACGTATGTGGACCGTTCAAGCCACATACATGGAATGGAAAACGTTACTATGTATCATTTATGGACGATTATAGTCATTTCACCATGGTTTATCTGCTTGAGAACAAATCGGAGGTTCTGGAAAAGTTTAAACAATACTACGAACAAGTAACAACATTCTTTAATATGAAAATCATCAGACTAAGGTGCGACAATGGGGGAGAATATACAAGCCACAATTTCCAACAATATTGTCGCATAAAGGGAATCCAGATGGAAACTACTATGCCGTATAGTCCACAACAAAATGGTGTAGCGGAGAGATTAAATCGCACTTTGTTGGATAAAAGTCGTTCTATGCTACAGGATTCTGGTTTACCGAAAACAATGTGGGGTGAAGCTGTACTCACTGCCACTTATATCCTAAACAGAAGTCCAACATCGGCTGTCGACGAAAGGAAAACACCTTTTGAGATGTGGCACGGCAAGAAACCGAGTGTAGACAAAATGCGTGTGTTTGGTTCTATCGCATATACCTGGATACCAAAAGAAAAACGAGAAAAGCTGGACTCGAGAAGTCAGAAGAACATAATGGTTGGTTATGTTATTAATGGCTACAAGATATGGAACCCCAGAACAAGAGAACTACTCAAATCACGAGATGTTGTGTTCGACGAAAGTGTTAAAATACAGTACAAGGAACCAGTAACGGGTTTCTTCAAACCTGGAGAAGATGAGCATCAAGATATAATGGATGATGCATCTGAAGCTTCTGAGTATTTGACAACTGGAACTAGCGAGCAGAAGAGCGATCCTGGCGAAACAGCGGATGAAGATCACGATGAAGATGCCGACGCGCTCCCTTCGCAAACAGGTAGTGAATACGGCTCTGACGCA
>STHB01000012.1:1154708-1186315 GCA_018908115.1 Anopheles rivulorum
AGCGAAAGCTTCAAACCCATGTTGACACTCAAGGTATATAGCGGTCGAAATGATCGCCGATTTGACAGCAAAAACGTATGCCAGTTTTGGTGTATACAAGTTATACACGTTTTCTGCGCTAGCGCGTAAACGCACACCGTGTGGAGTCCGCCGGATTCTTCCGCATTTTTGAGTAGGCGCGTTTCAATGTGTTGTCTGTATTACAGATGTTCTGGCTAATTGATAGGAAGCATTGCGAGGCACATTTCAACCGATTTATTAGTTGTATCAATATTACTATGAATAAATAAAAGAGACGAGAAGCAACGAGCTTTTCTCGCTTCAGGTAAGTGATCATAAGAATTGAATCAGATCTGTTGATTCGCGGTACCGCGGAAATGCGTATAACAGTGGAACTGCGTATAACGCGTATTACGTAAAACGCGACCCGTCTGGAATCGGCCTTATAATTATTAAAGGCATTTTCATAAATCCTTAACTAATATATACATATAGCCTTAAACTAATATATGATGTGGATGTCGAACGTTAGCATATCAACGTCAATCCATATCAACCAAATTCAAATTTAGCTTGGTATTTTCTATCTGTTTTCACAGCCAGAACATGGATTTCGGAGAGTTGCGGCAAGTTTCGCAAATGCAACAAATCGAATTGTTTTTCTTGCCACAAAAAGTGTCCGCCGCATGAATTTGACATTTCATCCATAAGATTTGGGAACAAAAGTGCCCTCAACATTTTCACAACCCCGTTCCTTAAGAAGAAACCTATTCGTCATGCATTAAATGAATAATAATCATCAACCAATGAAGATATGTCTAATCAGATAATCAGATTTCAAAATCCAACAAAAATTCGATTTTTGCTATTTGGGGGTTAAAACTTGAAGCTTCAATCCTATATGTCAAAGTGTTTGCCATGGAGCAACCTTTGGGATTCGTGAATCATACTGACAATTCACAATTTTTTTCTAGAAGCCCTGGGAGACGGATGTGTGTCGAACTTTGAAAATTAGGAAAAAAATCCAAAAATTGTATCGACGAATCCTTACTCAAGTCAAGTCTGCTACTGCGTGTTCTAACTAGCAGGAATTCCATTAACGGAATATTATTATCCGCACGGAAACATTTTCGATTCGAATTGATCCATTTTCCACGGACAGCCATTGTGAAAAAGTGAAGCTGAGTGCTGCTGATGACGAGCACCATCTATCCAACGTCCGTAAACCAGACGAATGGAAACTTAGCTGGCAAAGTTGCAGTGAAGTACAGTAAAACCTGCTAGAATTTAGGTAACAATATTTTCGCTAACAAAAGCGTAAAACTAGCCTGACAAAAGTCGTAATCGAACATCGCATAGGCAGCAAAGTGTGTTAAAGTGTGTGTGAGAAGGAATTAGCTAGTGCAGTGGTAGTGGTGAAACGAAGAAAGGCCGTGTTGCCAGTTATTCTACTATGTGACGTTTGAGCGATCGATTCGCGTTTTTAGCAGTGTGATCTTTGTTTTGGTTTTGCTTCGCTCCTCGACCAAAAATAACATCGAGTTTCCCAACAAGGCATACATTTTGTCGTGAAAAGTGAGAGCATATGCGAATTGTTTGTCTTGCATTTATTATGTTGAATTTATTCTCGGTGCCGCTTTGAGTTTCAATGTTCTGCTAAACGATTTGGCAAAATGTTCTCTGTGCAATCTTTTGTTCGCTAACGGAGTGTGGTAGAAAAATGCGTCTACTAGATGGTTGTTGTGGTTTAAGTTTAAATTCATCGATACCAACGACGACTCGTACTTGAATGAGAAAAAAATTCCGATGTGCGAACGGGTTTTGAGTGCTCGTGACGTAAAAAAGCTAGCAAAAAGGTGCTAAGAAGTATACACTGACGCATGAAAATAGCAGTTTTCTGTAGTTGTATTTAAAAATAAATCAAAGTGTTGGGAGGGAACCAGCTGATCGACGTTTAGCTTTCGTTCGAAACTGTAAGGCGGTGTATAGTACGTGCAACCCCAGAACACGAACTGGAAATTGATTGCACAAAGTCAAGGTTAGTCTAATGTTATAGTTCGCTGAATTGGCATTTCGTAGATATATGACATGTTTATTTCATTACTGTATTACTTTAGCTTCTTCCAATCCGTGAACATAAGAGTTAAGATGCTTGCTAAAGATTGTAAGCTTAATTTTATCTTGTATGTGCGTCATGTTAAAATCCGACAAGATAGTGAGTCTATAGGTTGGATAAAAACAAAACAATGGCATGACTGTGTTGAGAAGGAAATCGCTATTCCAGAACGTCATTAATGAGAAAGTTGAACTTAGGTCATGTATCTACACGCTGTTGCAAAACATTCCATCACATCAATAGCATCTAAATATTTTCATCGATCACTCGGTAATGCGCTAGTGTTGGTAGTGGCCAATTCAATATACAGGACCCATTGGGCATGCGCACGTCCAAAACCATAAAGAGTTTCCATTCTTTCATGCTGCCGCAGCGTACATTGTAGCAGATACAATGGTAAAGATTATCTATGAAACCACCACGACAGATGCATGCAATCCACGGCACGTCCCTACTACCACTGTCTGCCAGAAGTGGTCAAATCGATGAAAAGCCCGCACAGAAGAGAACACCTTTACTTGCGGTTTTCACTTTCAAACGGCTATACATGGGGTCGCCTGGCTGTGTGTCACTATGCATCATGAAGTTGGCGTAAGGGGAATCCCATTTTATTCAATGGTGGGGATCTCCACGACCGTATAGGCTAGGGAGTCATTTTCCCACTTTTTACTCTAGGTTCAAAATCTAGTTCGTATATTGACGATGTGAATCATGCCCGGAAGCTAAAAGAGTGGTTCGTTGCTTGTCCAATTACGTGGTAAGTTATACCGCAATGAAAACGCATCCTATCGGACGTTCTGTGTGCCTTCTACGGAAAAAAGTTAAAGGTTATCTTTTAACAGCTATTGATGTTCGACCTTGGTGAGAGGCTGAATCCGGTCTTCTGCAGTCTGCAGTAGCATAACCGTTAGTATGATTATTTCGGATTGTCTACAGCACATGATGAAAGCAAACAAACGAAACATGTCACTGTCATAATATGTTATTGCCTTAGTTAAATAAAAGTCAACTTTAATTTAAGAGTAGTCAGTTATAAATATTTTCACCGGATCGTGTGATATGTCCCTCAAGCAGTATTGTGCGTTTGTTGTTTTATCAAACTTATGCATACTATTACCGTGTTCCAAGCTGTGTACCCTTGGACAAAGACGATGAACTTGTTTTACATTGATTCGAAGATTTTCATGTACTGTTTTCATTGGATGAAGAATGCTTGTTTTTGAGACGATGCTTCTCTTCTGTTATATTCGTTTCGTTTCCATCTGCTTCATTTGGCGGTACTGTCATTGTTCGTATCGAATATTGTTCTAGAATCTTGATCGCATCCCTTCAGACTAGTCAAATCATGAAAACGGTGGCACACGCCAGCTAAAGATAAGCCCCACGGACTGACTGAAACGACAGATCCCATTGTAATGCCTGCCGTTATCTTTTCTCTTGTGTTGTTTCGTCTCGTCGGACGTTATAAAATTGGCTGTTTTACACTAACCAACAGTGACGTCACTACCACATCGGCCTTTGTCTGTTTTGGTCCGGTGCAATGAATTATCAGTACCTGGTAACAGATTCCGCCAGATATCTTCTTGGATGATGTTTATTCAGTTCTGGCACTCCAGAATGATTGTGAAGCTAAATGCACCAAGGAAGTAAATAAAACGCAATATAGCTAGGTTTGATGAAAGGTGTAAAATATTTTCAAATTTTACAGTCGGCAGTTCAACCGATGCAATATATTTTGTTGTTATATTTATTATTAGTGCGTGTATCTGTTTACGCTAACGATTTAAGATCATTACTTTGTTATTGGACTCAATGTGATAAAATTTTATTTATTTAGCATTACGGTCTGGCCTTTCATCGTGAATTAAAAAAAGGTTTATTTAGTTATTTATTTATTTATTTATTGATGTATTTATTTTGTTTATTTGTTTTTTTTTTTTGTAAAACGGGATTGTCGTATGAGAATGATTGAGTAGATCACGTATAATACGGCTTGGCTGTTCTATAATATTAGTTTTTCATGCCTTTGTTTGGATAAATTAATTAATTAAATTTAATTCAATATTTGTTTGATTTTTTTCATTGTGCGATGCAGTCCAATATATTTTTAACAACAGCATGAACATAAGCCAACCGTGGGGCGTTACGGCGTGCACAAATAAAAGGGGACAAACGCTGTACCGAGGGAAACGCACGTTGACGTGTCGAGGCGATTTTGTTGCATAATTGTTGTTTAGCGTCGTGTAAAAATAAAGTTTGATCTATGACGAAAGCGCCAAACAGATACAACCCCCTATAAAGAAAGCTAGCCTTCTGGTACAACAAAACACTGTCCTACGTGTTCTGTTTTCACATCTCGTCGGGATGTATCAGTTGGTGCAGGCGCGAGGCAGGGTTTTTACTAAACAAAATAACAAATAACACACACAAAAATTAGACCTCCGATAAAGGTGTGCGTGTTTTGTTCTATAAATAAATGGCAAAAATAGTTTGAAGGATTGAAGGAATGAAGCGTCTGTCGATGCTGGGCGTGTTTATATTTTTTTCCCTTTCCTACTGAGGAATATAAGCAAATAAACTACAAAAAGATCGATAGTTACATATACAATGCCACACATGTTACAAACAGGTGCTGTTTTACGTATTAATGATATGCCTTAGGATAACTTACTGCTTCTAAATTGCTTCAGCTTGTGAGTCAAATCAACCACATAGTTGGAGATATGTGTTTCGATATAACGACTATTTTATGTAGCACAACTAAATTACATAAAACCTTTCATAGTCTTTACAGTTGTTGAACAAGCTAAGCAATTGAACAAACAAACAAAGCTCTTGGAACAAAGACATGGTGAAAAGATTAAAAAAAAATTCCATGACAATCGACAATTTATCGTGTTTTCTTGGATGTAACAATAATGCAAACATTCGTGTAAGAAGAGAATAAAACCTATTAGGCTTTTAATAAATTATCATATTATTATCTTTGATATGCAGCAAACCGGCCTTTGCTTTACTTGGTATATAGTTGTTGCTTCAATACAGCTCTTGTGGTAGAACATGGAAATTTGGACTTTGGATTGAGCTAGTAGTGTAGTAACAAATCTGGAAGTTGAACAGGGTGTGGTTCTTGGGCGAACTTTGGACTCGAGTCGCCCAGTGCTTTTAAACGTTAGTTATAATAAGTATATGATCGGAAGGAGAAATCGTTACAAAACTAAGAACACTCGTGGAGTTATGTTGAAGGCTCGAGCAAACCGGACTTGCTGTGGTATGATTATCATCGTACGGCTCACAAAGGGCGTAAAGTGGAAGAATTTAATTCGCAGATTAGCGGCTATTGGTTACATTTCTCGCGCCACCAATAAGAAGATCGCACGGGAGTAGCAACATATTATTGACGATCTGATAAGGGGCTCGACCGCCGCTGGCATAGATTCTTAGCTAAGAGTTAAAAATGTAGCAAATATGTTTTCTTGTTTTGACGTGGTACGATTCTTCTTTGTCATTTTCATATGCACGAACGTAACGATGTTAGACTAATGCGACATACGAGGCGAATATATCTGTCCAGCACAAAGGTTCTGTAAATCAACCAACACTATCAACAAGAGCGACATCTGATCTTCCGGCGTGGTTGGCTACAAAAACAATGCATAACAAAATATTATCATCTTATATAGTACGATAAGCGTTTTCGATGTAGTAAAATCATAATTCAGCCGATTACCTTGTTGAGCGCAAGCCTGCCAACATTTAACTGATTACACTGTTACACTGAGCTTATCAAAATATATTATCGTGGCGGGAAACTTTAGGTTTGTAGAGTTTGCGAGTTTGCCAAGCCCCACACTGAATCAGCTGATTAATATTGTCCCAGTTTCGTACGAAAAAAGATTAGCACTACATCTTTACAGGAAATGTTTTTTTTTCCTTAGGTAAGCTTTAAACCAAACTCGGTTGCATATATAGGGTGTAGTATGCTGACAGCGAAATCGTGAAGCGAGTATCGCGAGTAGGTAGGAGCAATAATATTTTTGTTTTTCGTACTTCCCTTTCCTTACCTCTATTTCAATGACGTTCATTGAATGTGTCTGCTTTAGGACAAGAGATTCGGTTTTTGGTAACCCATAGTAAGATGGTATGAAATAATCCTCATTCAAGAATTTTGTTGGCAGGCAGTGCTAAAATGTTTGTTTACTTTGGCGAGTAATTACAAACGGCTTATATGGAGAAAGATTCCATCGCTTGATAGAGTGTGTAGTGTATGGTGTTGATATATTTATTGTAGAGCAACATAATTTATTATTTCCCATATCGTATAAAGTATTTAATATTGAATGCAAATAAATGCTTTTCTTCAATTAATCCCAAAAGAAAACGAAAACAAAGCATGGCTCCTACAAAGCACGTAGATTTTGTTCTGGTTGCAAATGTTGGTAACGTTTGGTTCAAATATTGATACGCAATATACTAGAAATTATATTATGCGCATGAGAAGAAACCACTTGATGGAATACTAAAGACCCGATCAATATTTCGGACAGTTATCATGGACATCAAATGTTCTGTTTCAAAAATTCTTATAAACGCACTCCCGCACTCGAGTTAAGTAAATTCTGTTTTTTATGTGTAAGGCTGACTTTTCCATGCATTATGACAGTATGACTAACGTGAGTGCTTCTTCGCGTTTAGCGTTCTCAAGGTCAATAAAGGATAGTCAAGCCGCAAGAAAAAGGAAAATTACAGTCACGAGGTTGTGTTTTTGTTCTATAAATTGTTGCCGATTGTATTTTCCATAACATGTTAGTGTTTGACAGCCAGAATAAAACAAAAGCTACCAGTAAAGATACATTTATAACAGTGCTAGGATAGGGTTGTAAAATAATTATTGGTAAATATCAATAATCAAATAACAACGATTTTATAGTGGTTTGTTATGATTGTGCTGAAAAAAGGCTTGTGATGCTTACCAGTTTGTTTATAATGTACGTTTTACGATAAAATCTTAATGAAATAATTTTCAATAAATCATAAGAATGTCACTATGTTTGAAAAAGAGATGCGGAAGGTTAGAGGATATTACACGACACAATTTACACATTTTCGCCATTCATTCAATTTTGTTGTGTGTTTAATCGTGTTAACACTTGGAGCGGAAGTTGGGATCAAAAATATCCACCTGACGCACATAGCATATTGAAAAATCGGATGGTTGTTGTTGTGCTGACACGCATAAACACAGTTGTTGTTATCTACGGCTCGGAAGTCAACTCACACTAAGCATCAGCATGTACTTGCTGTGTACTGTAAGCACCACATAACATGACAAAACAGTAATATGACTAAGGCAACGCAAACGATTACGTAGGTAATCGGCTGTTGTTACCCTCGAGTTTCTAAGCACATCGCTTAACTAATGTTGACAGCAATATTTATCCTGTTTTCCCGGTCGTTGCCCATAATGTAATTAAACTTAGCGCGCAAGGCCACACTTCCGGCAAAAAATTTGCCCTTGAAAGGGTTCTGGCACGCGAGTGGTTCATATTCTAAAACGTTTTCTAGCAGATTTCATTTAATTATCTTCGTTCGTTGAATATTTGATTTTACCATTCGAAACGCTAGTTAGTAAACATTTAGGTATCTAAACTAAACATAAAACAATAAACAAAGCAACTGTATAAATAAGGCTACAATCATTCAGGAAAAATACTGAGACGTATTCGTTTGCCGCGTATCTGTGACGTCATGCTAGTTACAAGAGCTTATAAGAATCTCTAACCATATGACCAAACAACATCGTATGTTATTAATATTTTTAAAAAATATTTTTTTCACTAAAATTACACAAATTTTAACATTTTATTCATCTCTCTCTCTCTCTCTTTCTATTTTTGGCTTAACGATCTACCCGGTCACGCCGCCCATCAAAAGGCTTACTAGACTATTAAATACCACGTAGTTGCATAGTCAGTGCTCACGGTCGGTCCGAATGGGATTTGAACCCGGTCCGGTCGTGTTAGGACCTAGCGCCGTTTCCAAACACACCACCGGGTCGCCTTGTGGTTCATGTATTTTATTAATGTATCCAAACTAAATTAAAACTAAACAAAAGTTGAAAACATAAGCTTATGAAAATTTTATTTAAATTTCTCAAATACGGGAAACATAGAATAATTATGGCAAGCCCAGCTAAATAAATACTTTGATGTGGAATTCATCGAACGTATCCTTAATTCACAAAACCAATTGGCCATGAAAAAAGAATGGCAAATAACCCCCAAAATGTAAAAACGTTAACAGAAAAAACTGCTGGAAGGTATTATAGATCCCTTTAACGGTTTAGTCGGAGGATATAACTATTTAAAAAGAAAATCTTATCATATTGATTGTCGTAAAATTGATATCGTACATTTCAGTCTTGGTACTTGGCCAACACATTTTCCTCAAAATGTAAAAAAAATCAAAGACGTTAACAAATCACCCCTTAACCGACTGATTTGTACTGTGCATGACTCAATTTTATTATCGTCGTGCTGAGTGCCGACTAATTAGTATTTGAAGCATTTATGGATGAAGTACGACGGTATATTGCGCTGCGTGACTATTTGTTAAGTAGTTTACGGTACACTTAAGCTCTTTATAATGCCACAATGCAGACGAGCACAGTTACGAGCGCCAATGTAAAAATGTCTGGCCCGTTCTATTCTTAAGCCAGTTGCAATTTCGTTGCAAATTACGCCACGTTTCGCGGAGCAGCCGCAATACTGCACGGAAATAGGGATTTGAACGATTTTCTTGTCGGCGTGATGTCTGCGCGACTGAAAAAGCCATTTACAGGACCTGTGCCGGAAGAAGCTCGTTGAACAACACGCGCAAAATCGCCATTTGTGTGTTGCAACCCTTGCACAGATGAATTGGTTGTGTAATGTTGTTGTGATATTTTTTATTTTATTTTGTTTTACCATTGTGAACTATCCTGTGAATGAAGTTACGTGTACATGCCCGTTTTAGCAGTAATCTGTCTCATTTCTTAATCGTCTCTAGCTATGCTATAATCAGATTAAACCAATATTCAATATGCATTAAAGTTGTGCGTTGATCTGTATCTGCAATTTATTTTAATACTGTTTATGTACTGTATTAGTCAGATTGTCTGTTGGAACGCTCAACACTTCGGGATTCCCTTGTAAACATGAGCTCAAGTAATTTTTCATGTGCAATCAGCTGAGCGCTTTGTCTTACAAGCGCTTAATTATTTATTGTTGTTATGTTGCTTAGCACAAACACACATACGAGGTGATGTGGTTCAACCAAAATTAAGCTGTGTCTCTTTTCTTTTTAATTTATGAAGAATGGTGGGGACTATTTCCCGATTTTAGTACGAGCATATTTTGTTGGTCAGAGGTCTTGAGTATGTCTAGAGCGTGAAATACTGTAACGCAGGATGCTTTTTTAACAATAGGAGGATAATATGGGCATTACTTGATAGTAAGTTTTTTTTTCTTCTAACTTTCATAATCTCGAATCTGCTTACATATTCGAAAAGGATAACTGTGATGTTGTTTCTTTACGCAATTAATTTCTGCTTATTTTTTACTAAGTAAGCCTTTATTTTTATTGGAATTTTCATAAATGTGACACAATTAGATTAACGTTAACATATGAAGTTGACAAGGCTCATGTTGTTACTCCAAATTTGTTTTAATTTTATTGTTGGATATTGCACACTAACTTGTGTGTGAACCCAACACTTGTGTTTGAGGAAAAATATAACATTCTCTCTTGAAATAGCTGTTTAACGGTTGTTTATTTTACAACTGCTTTGCTTTATCAGCTCACCTACTGCTCGATCCACCTCACCTTTTAACCATCATCAACTTCAATCGCTTTGCGACTTCTTACAATAAGGTGAGCCGCCAACATGCGCGAGGTTGCATTCTGGTTGCGATAGACGGTGTGATTCGCACGCGCCACCTCGTGCGCACAATTACTAGCTTTCCGGTACCGCCAAACATGATGACGATTAAGTGACGTCTCGAACTCCGTCCAATCCTGTTCTCCCACCGTGGTGCTTCGCCTGCATGCGATCGTCTCGTGGCCATTTAAATCGTCTACCGGGGTTTTTGTAGTGTGGCGCATTGCTGTCTATGTTTGTTTTGATCGCTCACCTTGGTTTGCAAAGATCAGACCGTTGTATGGTGTTGGTAATGCTAGTTTAAACGCAACCTGCCACAAAGCAGTGCCGCGCGTACATCGACGAATCAGCTGATTCTAGTCTGATTTATACCCGGTTACAATATGCGCTTCTGTATGCGTTGTATGTTAACAATGGTGACGCATGGTGGGGATGTGGAAGTGTGCCACATGTGTGGAGAAGACGTTGTACAAAGCATAGAGGAACTGAAGTTTGAAGTTGAAAACATGGGCAACACCGGTTTATAGACCCTGTTCCACCAATACGGCTTAATGTTCGATATTTTTTTCTAGGCGTCTCCCGCAGATGGGTCGGTTGCTTGAAGGTAGTGGCATCTTCATTTCACATTTATATTCCATCTAACGCCCAGTGATTGATCGCGACAGCATGCCACAAATGACACCACCAAACAACCTTGAACCCCGGGGGCGGAACAATCAACTTCCGCAGTATGCATTTAGAAGCCGGTTTCTTTGTTCTGAGTGTAAGAGTTTTAAACCATTTCGGGACACGTGTAGTTGTTGTGGATGTTATGAACATGGAATTTTCTGTCCATACATAAGCTCCTTACCTCGGCCTTTTTGGTATGGTAACATGCGCCGTACGATCCGAGACGTTCGTACTTGAAATTTGGAACGCACAGTTTCTGTCACACGGGTAACAGCTTCGGTTGACATTAGTGTACTGCAAAGTATGTCTCATCGAACGTGTAGGTTGTCGAAAAGTCGAACCACTGTCAAGTGCTACCGTTGACACCGATGACACTTTCGTTGACTTGCTTGCTGTTGTTGATGATGGTAGCTGCTGTTGAAATGCGGCATGTGTGTCCTCCGGCCTGTAAAAGGACGTGCGCGTGCAATAGGCAACTTGCGCCTGGTTGAATGTGTGATCACACGCCTCTCTCACTAGGTCCTATCCGCGATGGTAAAACGTGGAGAAATCCTAAAATAGTACCAACTAGCGTATGATGGGATACCAAACGCTAACGGTACACTAGTTGTATGTGTTTTGTGTGTGATACCCATTTAACCATCAAGCAACCACCACCAAAGCAAGCTAAAACCAAAACAAAAACAAGCGGCGGTCTTCTCCCGCTCAATGTGTGCTGCGGTGGTGAGACAGATTTCGTACCGGATAAAGAAACGTATAGAAGCAGGTGTAGTAGAAGCAACAGTTTGAGAGATTGAACAATGTAAATCGCTCAGTTGTTCGCTCAGTCGTGGACGACGCACGGTATTCAAGTGTGCTAGTCAAGTTTCGACCAGTTCGTATCAGTCTGCGAGCGCGATTGGCTCGATTACGTCGTCTGTGGTAAAGTTAGCAAAGTTTTAAAAGGGTTGCCTAGCAGCCACATCAAGCGGTCATATCGAAAAGAAAGGATCCCCCGACCGATTCTAGAAAAAAAAAATCGTTTACAGAGCAGGTCAACGGCATCTTGGAAGTTCTCCTCGCTACCAGTAGTGTGTTTTCGAGAGTGTCGGTGGTGCATGCCAGTGAGTGTAATGTCAAAGGGTAGGGTCGTTCGTCGCCATCGTTGTCGTCTGAACGTGTTAGGATTGCGAATCGAATGCAATCTACGACAAACTTACGTAAGTGTTTAATGATGCACGCGAATGCAGTGAGGTGGATGTTTTTTTTTTATCACACCGGTGACAAGTATGGTTGAATCAGTGAGTATGGTGTCTTTTTGCTGCCGGGTCCGGGTTCAGCGAAAATGGGCGACTTCTTGCACAGATCGTGGCCAAAACACGATCGTGGTCATCTAATTTCTGGTAGCACATAGTGTATGATGTGCGACAAGATCTATATTCCAAGGGTCGAAGATTTCCTCTTAGCCGACCGTCTTGTATTTATAGGACATATCGTGATGATTCAATCGTCCCCGAAATGTGTATTGTTACACTACGACATTCATAGTTCTTTCTTCTTTGTCGCAAACAATCGTCATTTATTACACACGAGCATTCGTTTGGTTTTAATCATTTTTTTTTTCATCCTCCACGTGTAGAAGATTAACGATGAAAAACAGGAATGTTTTTTTATTTCATTCCTAAGATGTCAATCACAAGGAATACATCAGAGTGTGCGGTTGATTTGCAACGAGATAATCCATTGTTGATTGGCAAAATGCCCAACAATCAATTAGAGATAATTCTGCGAAGTTATTATAGTGATAATAATTTATGGTCGTTTCTAGTATCACTTTAATGCTATACCGTTTTACAGTTGTGGTTTGTAATAATTGGTGTAATTTCATGTCGGTGCTAAGAGCGAAATCACGTTTGATCTTTAAAATATGTGTATGTGTCTGCCATTGCATATTTTAGTTAAACTTGTATTCCTTGTGATAGAGTAGTTATATTACAAAGTTCAATAATAGTTAGGATAGGACGAACACACTTTACCGAATCGTGTATTCGATTAAGATAATCCCTAAAGTTGATGTTTTAACTTACAACACATATAACTTTTTTTTAAATTTTGAACTCAAATTTGATGAAATTAGAGGAATCGTAATCTTATCGGAATAAGAAGAAATGAATCTTAGAGGAATCGAAATAATCATTCTTTGTTTTCTTTCTCGTTTGCAGTTAATTTCCACTTCGTTAGCAACGCGAAGGATTCAACAGAACATACTTTTGACGCAGAAACATAACTGACAAAAAAATCCTAAATACAGTCGGTAGTAGCAATATCGCCGTTATCGACAGCGTTGTTCCTCGCACAATCGACTACCATCTCCCAGTTACGGCAGCGTTAATAGCTTCCACCGATCACGTATAAGATTTGCGGTATAGGGGCATGGTATATTTTCTGGGTGATTGGGGCATGGGAGATATTGAACGTACTACGGCGCAACATGTCCCTACAAATCTGCAGCAGCTCAATTTCCACAACCATACCAGTAGCCATCAGCAACAGCAATCGCAACAGCAACATGAACATCAGCTTCAGCAGTCGCGATCTGCACAGTACAACAATGTTGCCCAACAGCTACAACTGCAGCAACAATCGCCGCAACATCAGTCCCATCGTTATGAACGGTCGAATGTTGCCGGTGCATTCCATGTAACGAAAAGTGATAATCTCTCCACGTACTTTAAAGAGGTCCAGCAACAACAACGCGCACAGCAGTTTGAAGCTCTACAAAATAACGGCAAACACATCAACGGTAGCTTCCAACAACACCTTCTGCGTACCGGATCTGGAGATCATCATGAACAAGAACACCATAATCAATTGCAGACTCTACCCCTTCACCAACATAACCAACTTCAACAGCAAAAGCACCAGCAACATTCACATCATGATGTCGAAAGCGACGAGGACGAGATCGCCCTGTATCCTCTCAATAATCAGGTAAGCTGATCAGTAGAGTTTGTCAGCAGGTGGTAGCACAAATCCATTTTTACAATATATATTATATGTGTTTCATTGCAGGTTGGCGGGCACACAAGGCTTCTGTTGCTAAATCAGAGCACGGTGATTAAACCCCTTAACCTTCGAGAACTTGAGTTCTATCAAAACATTCCCAGCGATATACAGCAGTTTGTTCCAAAGTACAGAGGTAAGTGGACAGTTCGATGATTCATTTTTGATTGGTGTTCAGGATCATCTTTCCGTGTTTTATTTGCTGCGCAGAGAGGGTTTGTCGTGCCTGTGGCGAATGGTATGCTATTTTTGAACTTGTTTCTTTTTTAATGGTCACTCATGTCCACTGACTGGCGCCACTCCGGAATGTACAGGCCGACATCTTTCGTTTCTTGTACAGAAACCATACGGGGAGAAAGGGAGACTGATGGAAAATAAAACGTATTGAACAGCTTTTCACGCACTCCGAACGACCCCACGTAAGCGATGTGTGTTTTCATTCCTTGGATGAGATTGTTTTCTTTGCATATCTGCGTCCTCTGTCAAGTACGCAGTGGTAGTTCAGGTTTAATGGCGCACTGGAACGGTTTGAGGTGGACATCAGACGCATATTACATTGGATGTAATCGTAGGGGGAGTGTTGATTAATGTAAACTTGGATTTTTCTTTATGTTAAATTCAAGGTGCGTGGAAACGGCCGAGTATTTTTTTCAAAAAATGTTTTCAATCATATTATATTAGTCATGGTTATTAACATCATTGTGAAATAGTTACATATCATGTTGTTCATTTATATATATTGTTATATTCAAGAATGTTCATTTATATATTGCTTAAAAGAATTGTTAATAATGTTTTTGTTTATTCATGAGAGTATATTGATTCGTTTATGATAAATGAATCAGTAGCCTACCAAATAGCAGGGTCGGTGACGGTAAACATTAAATAACAAGTCCGTTTCAAATCTAGCCTAAATCAGACGCGGTATTGTTGTTTGTTTCGGTCATGTAGTTTGTTTCCGACAATTCTATGAGTTGTTTTTATTTGCTGTTTAATGTAACAAAAGGCATATTACGCTTAGGCTCTCTTTAGGTGAACGTTTATATATATGTATACATATATTTCGTTACAACAGGACCGCGTCTTGGCCTTTGTACAGATTTTATGAAGCTCGAACGAATGTGTGATAGAGCAAACGTTTCTGCGGATAGGAATGCATTCCGCGTTGATACATTTCCGTTTTGTATTTCGTTGAATGGAATTTTCCCACGTTGCAACGTTGACAACAGAAACGGTTCCGACCACACAACCCACTGTATCTATGGGATGATGTAGCAAGGTTTATGAATACCAGCAGCTGCTGTGGGTGAAGAAATAACTAAGGTAAAAAAAAATTCTTCACTTTCCCAATGAGCTCTCACCGCTGACCCTTTCTAACCTCCATCGATATGCCATCCAGTGCAGCCGAATGTGGTAGATGTGTTCTTGACGAAGTGTACGTTTGGATACATTTATTGCTTCGCTCCTGGCAACAGTCGATGTGTAGTTGTGAAGGTCATTCTGCCGACTGTCGTAGTGTGAAGTCATCGTTCTCGGCTGGCTACAGATTGTTGAGTGTTGTTGGCAAAGTACATAGTTCGTTTGTTTTCACGGAACGGAGGGCCCTTGACTAATTCTGCAGTACAGTGCATAAGAATAACAATACACATCTATGAGCATTATATATTATATGTTACTGCGGGAACAGTAACAAAATGCAAAGTGACCAGGTGTGTAGGTTCGATCACACTTGCTATAGTGCACTTATTAAACTTTGCGGGATGTAATGCGTAGTAAAGTTCTGTTGGTAATATTAATATCGCTGTTCCAGCATCAACATGGTTCTGTAGTTTATGTTTAATGTTATCATTCCATGTTGTAAATTATTTATATCATGATGATAGTGTACGGTATTTAATATTTTGTTTTGTTGGCATGCACATAAATATTTAAATATAAATACAAATATTACATCGCTACAAAAACGTTGTGAATACTTTATCTAACTTTTAATGAATGCTACAACCCAGCGAGGCAACTGCTTAACGAAACATGAAGTCCTTTTTTAAATCAACCTTACAACGTCATACATACTTTTTAAAAAACGTACTCGGTTGATCTTTGAAGGTATGTTAATTATAGTTACTGATCAATAAATAGCTTATTTTAGCTGGTGGTCTGTGATGGTGTTGTGTGCTAATGGGAGACGTAATCCGATAAAAAATACTTTAAATTCTTTTGGTATGCCAGAGCATTTTTTTTCGAAGAGAGAAACACATTTATTGGATACTAAAAGTAGCGTTCATACGTAGCACAGTTATAACGCGAGTTCATCCATCAGTCCAGACCATCGGCATGCCGAGCTTGTTGGAGGTGGAGGCATATAGAAACAGAAAGATATTCTTATTATAGCGACGATACGATAGTTGTGTTAGTTCTAGTGAGCGTATGCTTACCTCTTCACAAGTGTGTGCCACACTTGACTTAGGTTTTGGGATTGGATGAGCTCACGAATCGATAACACAGTAACATTAACGCTTCAGGCGATTGATGTACGTACTTTCCATTGAAGCGTCCTGTGTGTATGCATATTGTCCTATGCGCGACATAACATTCCAGCAATGACGACCTTGTATGTCTGGGTGTTTAGCCAAAAGGAGCAATCTGGTGTGTTTATTTATGAAGAGTAAACGTTTTTTCTCAAGTCTGATGTCTTGAATGTCCGATGTTTTGTTGATGTTGTTGAAATATCACGCATTTGTCTGGTGCGTTTTTTCATGTGTCGCGATTGTAGTCAAGAATGAATTAATTCTGCTATAATCCTAAATGTTTTGATAAAATGAATAAATTTATTTTTTCTACAGCTAGTTAGTTCTTTTTGTTCACTGTTCTTAGTTTATTTAAATTAAGTTGTAACCAACAATAACATAATAATCAATCCAATTACCCGAATAATTTTTTTTCGAAATGTACAATTGTATAAATATATATTTCGAAATTTAAAAAAAGTTCCATCTCGTTTAAAGAAAACGATCGTTTCGATCTTTATGACGTTGTAGGTGATCATAATAAAAACTTGTTCAAAGCGGTGTGTAATTTTTGTAAATTTGTATATTGCAACTAATTTATGATGTAAAAATTATAACCGTTTCATGAAGTGCTTATTATACTATATGTTGGTTAAGTTAGATTAGGAAAAACATGAAATTGCAGTACATGCGTTATATTTTAGGGTTGCAAGCAGAATTACACATTTATTGCGTGTCTATCAACACATTAAATAATTTACATATGGTGTTCAATGTTAGTTAATACAAATACGACGTTTGGAAACAATTGCGCAAACAAATATTGTAAACTTGGATAAACTGTTGTTCGATGGGTGGTCTTATGATTATTACATGTATACTATTATTATGACATATTACCATGAAGTTTCGGCTGTATTTGATTAAAGATATATGCCAAACAACAAATTTTAGAAAATAAGTTAATCATGACTAGGCGCCTCCATTTTGAGAATCATATCGAAGAGTCAATCGCCAAATGAAACTTAAATTAAAATGAGAGTTAAATTGAATTTGATTCAAAATGGTGAAAGTTTATTTGTTGCTGATAAAATTTGGTCAAATTGTATCAAAATTGACATGAAAATAATTACGTGGAGAGCAATGCTTGACAGTGTTTAAGGGTTTTTACGTGTATATATATAGTAAGTTTATGTTTTTCTAACGAAGTTTTTTTCTTATTTTTCTTTGCAGGTGTAATGCAAGCAACTACGATGGGTGGTTCAAAGCTTGAAAAACGCTACTCACCCAGCTTCAGGGATGATACTGTACGAAAGACTGCAGCATCGAAGAGAAAACGTGAAGAAGTGCTACGGTTAGTAGAATGCGATAGGGATTGCTGCACACTCTTCATGTAAATGCTCTTTTCCCTAGAGAGCTAATCTTTTGCAATATTAGTTCTGTGTATGAAGTCATATCGAGCACGCAGTACGGGCTGTTAATGGTTTAACGTATCGGAATAGTTCGGATGTGGTTACAAAATGGAACAAGACAGAAGAACGTGTGTCGAAACGAACAATTCAGGGTTCTTAGCACCACTGATTTTGTTACCAATCAATGGATAGGATTGCTACAGAAATATAATAACCATTTGATGAATGGATATTCAGTAAATCCGGAGAACCAATGCTTCCCTACTATGGTCCATAGATAAACGGGCATATGTATGTGCATCTAATGCGCCTGTATGTTCTTGTAAAAAGACAGAACACACAACACGTAAAGGTTCATTCGTCAAATATTACTTTATCATTACTCTCAAGTACAGTCCGGTTCTAATCAAGGTTTTTTCTCTACTCTTCTACTTGCAGGATGAAAATACATAAAAATGGAATACCTTCCGAAGTGTTAAAAAGTATTGCACAGATAGACAACTCTAATAAACAATGTTAGTATAGCATATGCACAAAAGCACAGCTTTCCCGAAAACACGCTTTTCCATCGCTTAATGCGATTGGCGTAAGATGGAGATCTTACTGTCGTGTTCTGTTTTCTTGTTCTTTCATTAAACTTTCTCATCCAGATCAATCAATCGCAAACCATCGATTCACTTTCAGTCCATTCACACTTTTGTGCATTTCTTTTGAACAACGTCATCGACGCTTAATTTAAACTGATTATTAAATTCAGTTTTTTGTTAAGATAGAATCGATGCAACATGCATGAGATGGATTAATATTGTTCCTACATATAATCGTTCGTGCTTTAAGCGTTCATTATTTCTGGCATCGCTCTACCATTTGTGGAATGGGTGTCTTAGAAAGACATTTTGGCTAGATATAGCACATTATTTGTAACATTTAGCCCAGGCTTAATAATACATCACTGTTACAAACATGTTGCATATGTTTTACATAAGGGAATTTTAGGTTTTATAGAAAACTTTCGTCGTTCATCAACTTTCCTGCAAGAAATGTTTAGCTTTATGTTGTATGGAAACCGACAACTTACTACAAGAAAGTCATCGAGTTCATCATTGGTCTATATTTCTGTACAGGGCGAATTGCTTCCAGTTATCTAAGAAATACACTTCCGTCATCATCTTCATCGTCATCAAATTCACACCGTGTTTTTCTTTAGCTTTGCTGCCATCGTTTCCCGCAAAGGAGCTTCAACGGCTGATTCTCTGTGCTCTGTAGTGTTGGTTAGCAGCAATATATTATTCTAATGGTAACGTAACGGTGTCTTTTCTCTTTTCGTTTCATTGGCTGGCATCATGTTCGATGAGCAGATTTTTTGATGTTGGAAAACATAACTTCCGCTTATCGAAACCCATGCATACTGGATCTGAAGATGGGCACCCGACAGCACGGTGATGATGCATCGGCGGAGAAGCGTAGCAAGCAAATGGCCAAATGTGCGGCCAGTACTTCCGCATCGCTTGGAGTACGGCTTTGTGGCATGCAAGTTTATCAGGCAAATCTTGATCATTACATGAAGCGGGACAAGTACTGGGGCCGTGAACTCACCGAGGACGGCTTTAAAGGAGCGCTACACAACTTCTTCCATAATGGCTATCGGTTACGGGTGAAGGTTATTGCGAAGGTGCTAGGCAAACTGGAGCAGTTACGACGTGTTATCGAGAAACAGTCGAGTTATCGTTTTTATTCGTGGTAAGTGTTTTTTATATATATGTGTAAATGTTTCTATACATGTATTTTAACAAACATAAATGTCTAGTAAAAACCAGACACAGTAACAAAAACGTTACAGTAATAATAATACAATGGGCGCTTAGTATGTCGGTGTTACTCGTTCCTTTTACTGTGTGACAGCGATCGACATATCCACAAAGACAAAGAAAAGCAATATTAAAATTACCACCAATTTTATAAACTACGAATATATACGCTGTTGCAATTGCTGGAGGTCATATAATGTCCCACTACTCAAAATACATCAGAACGAATAGCATAACCAAAAACAAAGGAGAAAAAATGGCAAGAAACAACAAGAATTATTTGTAGAAAAAATCTACTCTACTGAAGACAGTCATTGCTTTTGGCATTCTGATATAGGAAATACGCTAAAAAAATCCTGCCAATCAAAGAAGGAACATTACAGCTGGTGTGGAACAATTATATTTATTTTTTTTAATAATTGAAAATAACTAACAAGTTATAAAGTTTTTTTTTATAAGAATTAAGTTTCTTAGTTATTAAGAATTTAGCAATTACTTTTGTTGCATTCAATTCAATGTGTCTTTTTAACGTTTGTTTTCCGCAGCTCGTTGTTAATCGTTTATGAAGGATTCGAAGAGATGCCGGCGCCAAACACCAGTGACTATCATTTGCTCGAAACGGAATCAAATTCCTGCTGCTATGATGCGGACGCTTCGAACAGCTCGATTGAGCAGTACCTGTTGTCCTCCTCAAACGAGGAATCTCCAATAACGTCTAACATCACCGCGTCTGTTGACCAACGTCGTAAATCATCGTCCATGGCCACGGCAATAGCTGCAATGGCGGCAGCAACAAAGGCTACCACGCTCACCGCCACACCTCACATGCTGCCACCACCGGTGATAGCTGCACGTGTCGATGATAGCATAAGCAGAGGCATTTTCGCTGATCATCACTTCCGTAGCGTTGTAACGGACGATGATAACAATCGGCAAAGACGGATCAACAGTCACCCCAGCTCGCTCGATGCTCTTACTCCTGAGACCAAGATAGTTCCTTTTGTTCCAATATCGGAAGAAACGATTTATCCGGGCGGGCCCACGGATGAAGGGTCATCGTCGCCGAGTGATGCCATTCCTATGCCGACCGGTGGAGCCTGCGGCGTACAAGCACTCACGAGTTCCAGTCCGCATTCGATGGACTCGTGGATGAACTACAGTAGTAACAGTAACAGCAGTAGCGACGATTATGCTTCGGCCTTTGTGGTGCCGAACCATCTGCAAAGTTCCTCTGCAGTCCAAGCGGATGCTGGGTCTGATTTTGAAGCTAGCTTCGGCGGAGAAGGCGTTTGTGATCGAAACGATAGAGGAGATCACGGCATGGCAAACGCGGGCTTAGTTGATTTTAGTACCAGTATTAAGTTTGGCCACAACAAGCTCGTGGAGCAGAGCAGCAATATTAGCAATAATAACAGCACACCCATTGGCAACAATCCTAGAGACACCCACGGTGCAAGGATGGAGATAATTGATGATGGACACAGCGGAGTACAACATGCAAGCACGTTCGAGGAGGGGCATCATGATAATTCCGACGCTGGCTACCACGAGGACGAAGAGGTGGACGATGACGATGAGGAAGAGGGCGAGGTAGATGATGAGGAGGAGCGACAGTTGCTTCGGCAGAAATTGTTGGTCAGCAACAGTTCCAAGCGGCCCCGTGGTAAAGACAGTTGCTGTACGGCTGGATCTGTTGGTCCCGGTGCTAACAACATTGTCAATAGCAATAGACCAAGCGATGGTCCTTGTTCGATACCACTACGCCGTAAACTTAGCTCCAAATCGAAGTCTGGATCACTGGGTGGTGGAGCGGGTAGTGGTGCGGGTGCCGGTTCATCAGGAGGGACGTTGGCAGACGTACGGATGATTGATTTCGCGCACACGACCTTCGAGATCAAGAACGGAGGCGCATCGCTGTGCAGTAGCACAAATATTAAGGTGCATCATGGCCCGGACAGCGGGTTCCTGCGCGGTCTGGATAGCCTAAAACGCATCCTGTCGGAGTTATGCGAGGAATACTATTGAAGCTGACAAAGATAGGAAAGGCATTGGGCGGGCACATAGTGCTAGATGGACTTGATGGAGGTGTTTATATGTAGCGTAGGGAATGTAAGAGGGAGCGCTTGTGCTATGGCTCAAGTACAGTTACGTGCAATTCACGCTATAACCGGTTAGGAAGGAGATCGTGCGTTATCGATCGCCAATTCCAAACTCACAGTAATGTGATGTTTTTAGCTCATATCTTCGAGTTGTTTTATGTATGATTTTTTAAAAATTAAAATCTAAAAATATTCGTTGCGATATTTATCAACTCCTCTTCTGATCAGTTTTGTATGATTTTTACGATTGTATTTTTTGCGATAGAGAAAAAAAGAAAAACAACAATACTTTAGAGTCATGGTTCGCCATTCTACGGTGTACTACAGATGTGTACAGATTGGCAGAATTGTTTTATCGCCATATGGAGCGATTAAAGTTAGGATCGATATTCATAATCTCGCCAACGATAGCTCGGACGACGTGATAGGAAGGTATGATAAGATAGCAAACGGTAATAGGACTTCGAGAGAGAAGGTCGTGTTTAGCTATTCCGCACGCAAATCTATACGATAGTGTCATGGTACGACAAACTACATGTTCGTCGTTGTAATGAGAGCAAAACAATGGAACGCAACGTAACGGAAATTGTGAAGGGATATTGTGATACTGTAAAGCATTTGCTTTGTCGACCCCTCAAAACTCAACAAAGCCACCTAGCCCCACCCCTATTAAGTTAACGTTAGTTTCAATTCGCTCAATAACTTTCGTACGTTTTAAATGTTATGTGTCGCATGTGTCGTAAATAGTTTCATGTGTGTATTTAAATGAAGATAAAGGTGGTTTAAAATATGGTAGTACAATCTTGTAAATGTTTATTTTTCTCCAGTCTTACTTTATGTGTATCCTCGTTTTGTCGTATACCCGTATCCTCGTTTACTATAGTTCTGCGAAGGGATACTATTCGAAGCGATTAACAAGTACCAGTTTCTATCGCAATATTGATTGTTTGGTTTGTACTTATCTTGCAGGCGTATAGTTGAAGGAATTAATTCAAATGAGTCCAACACATGATTTTCTGTATATAAGGGTGAAGGTTTTAAAAGATCCATGCAGCAATGCTTCGTTGTGTCGGTTAACCGCTGGAATTCCAATTTAATTAAGTCCTGAACTTTTAATTATAGCACGTTGATTGCTGAAAACAAAATGGTTGTATAGTGCAAGGGAGAAAGTCGTTCAACACACGTATATGCATACACCTGTAGTACAATCAAAAACGTTCAATTTAGGTTCTCGTATTCGTCAATTCGCTTATCGGCCAGTGGTATATGGTTTAGCAACGAAGACAAGTTTGGTCCCTCCAATTATTGTCCAAAGATATTGATCAACATACAAGGCAGGCAAAGCATTGCAACAAAAATGTCCATGAATGTTGTATAGCCCTATCGGCAGATTGGATTGTGCAAGGGAACAAAAGCACACATATTTTAGATTGGGCCATTTGTCTATCCTCCCTTTTTCACGATAGTCAGTATTATTATATCTGCTGGGTATAGTAAACTGTTGTATGTAGATCTCGTTATCTTGGTATCTAATAATGCTATCCTTGATGTTATTCAGGAAACTCGTAGATTTGCACAAAATAAATTGTACTTTTTAACAACAACAAAAAATGCTACAAACAACAGACAAACAAGTGGACGAACGTAGTACAAACGTTTCTTATAGCGTTGTTGAAACGTTCACAAAAAAAACATATACCAACTCTATTTGTATTGTGTCAAAATTCCTTGCAATGAAGTCGCCTATTTTTTGTATTAATCAATATGTACGTTTGGCAATTGTGTAGCGGAGACAAGTTTAGCTTCATTTTCTCCGCTCCGTGTTTGATACACAAATGTTTGCAAAAGTATTTCAAATCTTGTTCGCAATAATTCGTTTCAATATGAACCGTTCTACACACATTTGTTGTCATCACTTTGTAACAGTTTACACAGCATCGATGCAAGTCGCTACCAGTCGTTATACTGCTCCTCGCTTTCTTAATGTATAAGAATCTGTAATTTATTGTCACAAACTATTGAATTAATCATAAATTTTAGTCGCACGTGTATATTGCAATAGTTAAGAAATTGTAACGAAAGCCATTGAATGTGGGCAGCAGCAGCACAACCATAAACCAACCGGAATACATGCAGAATACGTGTACAAAAATTACATGTCGTTTTGTGTGGTCTAGAATGCTGAAAAGTCTCGTTTTGGCTGTTCAAAAAATTGTTTGATGAAAAGAAATGTTACAAAAACGAATCGAATTCATGTTAGCAATATTAATCGGTATCACAGTTTCACTGGCGCGCAGAAATCGCCGATTGTGTTTTGTAATTCCGTTGATTCTTGCTGTCGTTAATACCGGTAAACTAATTTGTCCAGCAAAATTTGTGTGCAACAAATTGGAAAGTGTTGCTAATAATCGTTTGTAAAGGCAACATATTTCTTTATACATATTTGGTAGCGGAAGGGAAAAATGTTTGGAAGCTCTTCACTGTTAGAAGAATGTTTGCATTTTAGCAAAAGTTTGTTGCAACATAAGGAATGGCTTTGCAGATTAAAAACCCCTAACTACAAACCACAACATTTGCATATAAATATTGCGACTGAAAAAGTAACAGTAAAACAAAACAAACCAACCGGAACAACTGTGTGATCGTTTTGTGTTAATGAAAGGTGAAGCTTCGAAGAGAAGATAAATGGAAAAGTAAACGGCATATTTATTTGTAACAAAACAAAACAAAGAACATAAAAAAACCATCGCGAAACGGAAATCAAACTTCTGCAAATGCGGGAGAGCATCTGTAAACGATGACAACAAAAAGAAATACATGAATTGCAGAACGTATGGGGCGGGAAAAGGACAAAACAAATATGTAATAACAAAAAAAAATGTAGCATTAACGTGGATTGATTTGAAAGACCTGAATAAAGATTTAATCATTTTGAAGCTTCTGTGTACAACGCGTACAACTTTTACGGCTAACCGGAATTGGGCATAGTTGTCAAGATAAGTTATATCGCTAATTATGTCTACGGCGGACCACTGCTTGCAACGAAGGGATGTGCTTTACAGTTCGATTCCGCTACTGTTTGCGTACGCCATTTCCGAAGCCAATCGAGGTTGCGATGGTTTCCAGTCTACCGAGGGTTGCATCAGCTTTCGAATCGACTTGAAAGAAACGGAGAAGGCAAATATGATGACAAGTTTCCAACAAATTTCAATTCAAGACGAGGAAGCAATTTACCTGCCATGTGAAAGGTCCAGGATTGAGGCACAGTTTTCTTACAGCTACCAGGATCGCAATTCCAAATGGTGCCAGTGCAATAATCCACCCGAACACATCGGCCCAGTCCGGATAGATGTACCGTCCATACGCCACAGGTTTGTATTGCAGCCAATTGAAACAAAGTATAAACTAAAACCCGGTAATACAGAGATTATGAATTCCGTCGGTAGTACATGGTTGTCACATGTACGTTACCAATAGCATTGCGGGTGTGATGTACTTCCAAACCGTCACCCAAAACCGGTGAAACCATTTCGATCGTTTACCCAGCATTTCCTCTATGTTGCAGATGAAGCGTTCCGCTCCGTAGATCCACCCGACCAGAACACATTCGGCGATAGCTATCAGTAGCACGGACCAGTTGGCAGCATACTTATCAAACAGCTGGAACCAGTACATCCCGCCCTGTATATTGTGTGTATATATTTTTTGTAACAAAAAAAAACAAAATTATTTCAATTTCAATTATTTTAGCATGTAAAGCTCGGTCATGTTACGTTTGTCACAAAGATTAATCCACCGAGGTAACCGACAATGCTGACACCGGCCACGACGGCTATCTTCCTCCGGCGTAGCGCAGGAAACGTGTCCAGTACGGCCGTCACAACCGTTTCCATCAGTGTGAACTGTGAGTCGAGTCCGAGCGTAAGTAGCATGAAAAAAAAGAGCACCGACCACAACCTAGGCATCTGGAGCTTTCCCACCAGCTCTGGAAACACAACGAACGCCAATCCAGCACCCTGATCGATCACGCTATCCACTCCAGTATCCAGCTCGTGCGCCAGAAAGCCAATAATAGCGAAAATTACGAATCCGGCAAAGAAGGAGGTCAGTATGTTCGAGATGGCTACCACGATCGCGTCCCGGTAGCAATTGTTATCGAACCGATTGTACGAAGCCAGTGTCAACAGTCCACCCCAGGCAGGGCTGAGGGCGAAGAAGATTTGCACGGCGGCGTCTCCCCATAGTTGAGCGGTGCGCAGCTTGTCCCAGTCGGGCCGCACGTAGTACAAAATACCATCGTACGCACCGGGTAATGTAAGGCCGCGGATGAAGAGTGCCGCCAGCACTACGTACGGGAAGAGTGCGGTGAAGTAGACTACCTTGCCGGAACTCTTGACCCCGCGGGATAAGCAGAGGAAAACAATCGCCCAAGCAGCTAGCAGACAGATGGCGAGCCGTTGGTTTATCATGCCAGTCTCCTCGATACCGGATGATAGTTGGAGGAAATAATTTCTTGGAAGAAAAGAGAAGCATGATGTGTGTGAGTGTGTATATGGGTTATTCAGCATCCATACTCCAAGTATTCGTTGCAAACTTCAACAGGTTGGATGGATCATCTTCTACTTTGGCAGTGCAAAACCTCAAAACGCCTTCTTCAACATTCATCGCATCGTAGCGCTTGATGCGGGCTTGAACATATCGAATCTTGGCCATGTGAAAACTGAGGTAACTAGCACTAAGCTGCATCGGATGGTACGTGCGGTACGCAATAAAGCGAATAGTGCAGTTTGATTGGAGAAGTTACTTACTTGAAAAATTCTTCCGCCGGTGGTTTACGAGGCGTACGGACCGTTGCATTGAGCAATCGATATTGCTCCATGGACAAACACGATGCCTTATAGTACGACCCATTGGTGGCCAGACAATTGTCTTCCTCTTCGTACGAAAAACAGTTCGCCGTAGCCCACTCGTGCTGGCAGCCTCGCCACGGTAGCGGAACCTCGAATGATACCACCATATAGAACACGGTCCAGGCGATAATGACATTGTAGTATAGCATCACCATTCCCGACACCAGTATCATGCCGTATCCTACACCCTCCGACAACGGTGCGAGCCGTTTAAAGAGTATAGCCGGACCCAAACCCACGTACTGTGCCAGGGAAAGCTCCATGAACATTAGTGGTAGCCCGGCAATGATTAGCATCACGGTGAACGGAATTAGGAAAGCACCTGGAATTAGGAAAGCACCACGTAAGGCAAAAGATGCGCAGCGAACACTAGCAGAACACTTGACACGAAACACTTACCTCCTCCATTGCTGTAGCACAGGTAGGGAAATCGCCAAACATTTCCCAAACCCACCGAATAGCCCAACAGCGATAGGAGAAAATCGTAACGTCCTGTCCAGGAGCCTCGTTTCGCTACCACCTCATCGCTCATTTGTTGATCGTTGGTGAAATCGTAGTCGGATGTGTAGGCAAGCTGTCGTCGACGTTCTACACGCTTCAACCAGCCTTCGACGGTAAGTTTTGCACTACAGTCCTTAGAGCAGATAAGAAATGTTGGAGTAACGGGTCACACTAATTATGGTAATTACGAATTGCTCTCATATCAGCAAACTTTGTACACCTATTTACAGTGTTGACCATAAACCAGATATTTAGCAGAGATAAATCTTCTTACTTCAATTTCATCGTGGACGGTACTATCCATTGCGGTTTAGACCGAATCGCCAGTAGAGATAGAACACAGCACAGTTTCCGCACCCGAACCGTCGTTACAAGGAAATGGTTCTCGATGCTGGGTAGTAACATAGTGTCGGCGTTCAGATGATCTTACCGAAGATCGCAGAGCAATGAGAAATGTTGCAAATTTATGTGAAGGCCGAACAGTGCGATACACGGCATATCGTAAGGTAAGGATCGCTTTTGCACAATTTTAAGATATGCATAAAATTACTTTTCTGCTTTAAAAAGTAATAAAATAAATAAATGTGAAGTGGTATTTATTTATAAGTTTATAATTAAATTATAATTATAATTAATTTCTGTATGATACCTAACACAACACATGTCGGGCCATTAAAGAAATTTAAGAATTTCCATTCATTTATTTAAAGTTACAGTACATACAATTGAAATATTGAGCTACGGTTAACTATATTTGATGTAGAAATATGACTAGATAGTTGAAATGTATACAATTTTCAAAAAATGAAATTAATCATATTTATTACTTTTTGTTTAGTGACATAAATGGCTGAACATCTATAGCTTAAGCATAAGTGCAATCATTTGTTGATCTGATAAGTGATATAAGTTTCATGCACTACCACACTAATCCGAAATTAAATAAAGGAGAGCATAGAGAATAAGAATAAAAATTTAAACTAATAAAATATATGTATCTGCTAGATTATTATACCTTTAAAAGAAACAGATCGTCATTCATTCATCTGGTACAATATGTAAGTGTTAATATGTTGCAGACTAGACTAAAGACAGAATTAAAATTTTAGAATAACAATTAATTGAACTACATGTGTTTACTTAGCTTAGTCATAATATAAATAATTCCACAAGATCTGAGATATCCCCGTAGACTACTTCTTAACATCACACTTATATCAGATTTATGATAATATCTAACATGAAATAAATTAAAAGCATTTTCAATTTCTTTTTACATATGAAATGTTTTGATAGGTGTAGCAATGTGAAATTAACGGCCAAAACACGATTCAAACATGACAGCGCATGAAGGTGTTTATAGCAAAGGTTCGCGCTCACGCAGTTGTATTGCAGTTGAGCGAAAATTGTAGAAATGTCAGGCGAAAACGTTGCTGTCAAATGCTGTAAAATTGTAAATAAACTTCAGAACGTGTTTCATTCAAAGACAAACCGCTATTCTCAACTTACCGAAGTAAGCACCGTGGAACAGGAAAAACGATATAAACCCTGAGCATTATTGTGTGTATTGCACGTTTCCGACAATTTGTTCGGTTGCCGAATAAAAGGAAAATAGTAGGCATGTACAGACCGGCAGGTTACGATGATTCCGATGAGGATGAATTGGACGATTTTGGGTATTTTTGCAGTTCATATACGGAGAAAAAGGTAACTGCAATGGAAACGATCGGTTCTTGCCAATGCGCTCGCGTAACTTGATGCACTTTTTCATCTACCACCAGGAAAATACTCCGTATATGACGATGCCCATGGAAGATGATGACACGTTGCTGTATAATGCTGTACTGGACGATAATCTCGAGGAAACGAAACGCATTTTGAAACAAAACGAATGTTTGCGTTCTGGGGGAGAGCTACGTCAGGGCTGGCCGGTACTGTTTTATGCCTGTTACGAAGCCAAGCTGGCAATAGTGAAGTACCTCGTGCAGGAGGAACTGCTTGACGTGAATCGTGAGTATGACCTGCAGACGGCTCTCATGATTGCGTGCAGCTCGGCACAAGCAACGGATTGTGTGTATCAGATCGTCCGATTGTTGCTCGATTATGGAGCCGTCATCGGTATGTCGGATCAATACGGACGCTCGCCGCTCATGTTTGCCTGCAGGGAAGGTCACTTGGAGGTGGTGAAAGAAATCGTTGCAGAATCTTCGCTGCTATCGGTCGATTATGGGGGAAACACGGTACGCAAGCTTACAACCAGAAAAGCACGCATTGCTATCACCACAACGTATAACTTTGTGGGGATTTACCATTGACATTCTTTCCAGGCGCTGTTCTATGCGGTCAATCACAATCGAATCGAGGTGGTAAAGGTATTGTTACGTGCCGGGGCTCAAAGTCATGCCGTCAATAAACAGGGTTACACACCGAGACAGTGTGCTATGAACAACAATTTTCTCGAAATTGCGGAGCTGTTTCCACCGGAGGTGAAACCGTTCGAGATTCCGCCCAATTACCTGTGCTACAGGAACTATAGAGAATTTATTCACGGCAAACATTATAAAGATCCCCCCGGTTACTACCCCGACTTAGGACCGATGTTGTTTGGTATGAACAGCGAAGCGAAGCTTCGCATTTTCGTTGAACCAAGATTGAATTTGTTCGAATTTCTCATACTTACCGATGAACGGCTGCGCGAGCTTGGTTTCAAGTATCCGATTGAACGAAAGCGCATACTGCTGGGGCTGTACGATTTTCATCGCCAAAAATGGTCTAAGAACAGTTTATGGACGATGGAAAAACAGCGTGTGCTGGAGTGAGTATAATGCATAGCTGAATTGGGTGGAAGTGTGTTTCACGTAGTAATACATTAACCGTGCTTTTCGTTTCAGCTTCTACGATATTTTGGAAGCACTTGGGAACATGCTTAAACATCTGACCGTCTTGCAAGCATCCTTGCTGTATACGAAGCAGTTAACAGAAAGTCACAATCTGAAACCATTTCTCAGCGCTAAACAATGTGCCGATCTAAATCGGCAGTTAATTGTCCTGCATGCAACAGTCGATGAGTTGCAGGGTCGAATTAAAACCATGCACAAACTCTCCGTCCCAAAGCCAGTTTTGCTCATACTGCCACCGAATAAGGACAAAAGAGCATATGTGAAAATGATGAAATTTGGCATCATCCTGATAGCCGGCGGATTTGTGATGTATCGAAAGTTGATGCGATAAAATGCGAAGGAATTAAAAACGAAAAATCCGTTTAGTACAAATACATACTAATTTTAGAAATTGAATAGGTTTTGTTTTCAATTTATTAATTTATTTTTTTTTATTTATATCGATTATGACGGCTAAAGCCGTATTGTCTACACCGCTTGTGCAGACTGTATACAATGCCAATCAATTTATTAATGCTTCAGTAAAAAAACAAAGGTTTGTAATTTGCGTGTATTACTTTAAAAATCCAAAAATTTCACGTTTTCCAAGTCCTTTAGAATTCTTTTGCTCGTCCTGCTTTAACGCACACATCAGTGCCTGGTTGAGCGTTGCACCAACGCTGGTTGCCGTATCGAAGCATCGTTTCAGCGTCTCTAAACGGATCGATCCTTCGCCTGCCGTGTGCACCGTGGTTATCGATTGCTTTCCATCCGGACTGCTTGATACACCGATCGCCACACTTGCAACGCTGCATTCTTCCTCTTCGGCGGATGGATCGACGACGCACTGATCACCGATCTTGCAAACTGTCACCAGAATGGGCGCTGCTGCGACGTCTAAACGTTCACAATCGTACGGATCGTCGGAAAGTATCAAATCCATTGCACCACCGTCATGCATCGCAGTTGATACACGTGGAATTCTCGTGTTAAACATAGCTGCTTTTACTGCCAGCGATACTGCATCAAACAGGTTTCCTCCGCATTCCAATATTAACACATCCACGTACAACTTCCAGCACTGGTGTTTGGCCATAATACACAGACCGGACAAATCAAAACCTTTCCGCGATTCGTAGGCTTTGGCCAAGGTGTTTGAAATTTCAGTAGCCAGTTGTTCACCTCCTCGGCCCTCAAATTCGGGTGTGGCGTTAGCAGAGCAATCGATGAAAAAGTCCAGCTTTCCCTCATTGGGACGGTCGGGATGAGGTGTGTCAATTTCTGCTTTAACACCGACCAGTATATCCGTGTTGGCCATTCGGAGCCGAGCCGAGCCGGCAGCATGAACAACTATTTCCGACTCAAGTTCCATTGGTCTGTATTCACGATTGGTTCGTCCATCATTTCGGAGATTTTTCTAAATACGAAATGTGACAATTTGTACACGGTTTATATGTAATATTTCTGCATCTTGTCGTTACCTGTATTCCGTGAAGGATGTATGTTTTTTCAGCCTCACTCAATAGAACATTCGCCATCGTAAATACCGTATATTGTGCAGCGAAGTTGGTAAACAACTAGATTTCTACCGGTGCGAAGGCATGCAGCTGCTGTCATTATTCACACAAGGATATCATACCGGCCATACCCCGAGGCAGTTCGATGACATTTGTATGTAAAAAAATAAATGACAGGGTGTTCACGAAACCATTCCCAGATCTGGTAAAGACTTTTGGGTAAACGAAT
>STHB01000012.1:2710335-2737681 GCA_018908115.1 Anopheles rivulorum
ACTCTCAGTCGGGATGCGAAATTTATCGAAATGGAGGAACATGAGATGTCCAATCGTTCAAAAAAAGGGAATCCTCAAATCATTGAGTACGAGTTTGGCGATGATCGACAATTCGATGACGATTCTGTTGATGATGCCGATGGTATAGAATCTGAAGAAGACAGTGCCGATGAAACGATGGTTGAGGAGGAGCTAATGAATACGGATTCCAGTATGTACGATACTTCAAACGAAGATAACGGTGATGATAGGCACACAGTCGAAAGAGTAGCTGACGAGCTAACGGTTAGACGATCATCCCGTAGCACAAAGGGTGTACCACCTCAGCGTTTCCGAGAAACAACTGGAATGGTAAGAAAATCAAAGAGTAAAAGGATTTTAGTCACCCAGGAGTATTACGAGCCCCGTACATATGAAGAAGCAATGAGTTGCCCCGATTGAGACTTGTGGAAGCGTGCAATGGAGGATGAGATCAAATCTTTGCACGAAAATACCACATGGAAAATCGTTTCCTTGCCCAAGGATCGCAAAGCTGTGGGCAGTAAATGGGTATATAAAAGGAAGAAGATGGGACTTCAATCGTTGCATCAAATCGTTTGATTTGATTCAATAAAGTTTGTTAGTCAGTACCACTTGAAGAGGCAAGTCCAATAATTGCTGCGCTCCTACATTAACGACATAGATATACTTGTAATACGGAACAAAACACATTAAATTAAGGGAATTGTATCTATTATAATGGGTAGTCCAAAATCCTCAGTTTTTCAACCAGTAGAACAAAGTTGTGTAATAATGTAGTTAAAACGTTAAAAGTTTAATAAAGTTAAATAAATGTATGTATAATTGTGTACCAATTCCATCCCTACATCAATATGTAAAAGTACTATAATTTTTAAAAACAAAAATAGCTGTTGTTTACAATATGTTAACAATAGTTGGTCTATAATTGCACCTGTACTGAAAATCGTTTTTTAAAACTTCACCATAATTACACGTTTTTGACATTATCCGTTAAAAAGCCTCACGGCTCATCCCAGCGACCGTTCATTTAATTTCGATTTTAACGAACGGAACACAAACAAACAACCCTCCCAACCTACCCGGGGCTGGAAAGAGTGTGGGTGTCTGGCATTTACTTTCCTTTCTTGCCGTCGCTGCTGCGGGGAGTGATCATCATCGCCACTATCTATGTGGCTAATTTGTATCGTTCGAAAGAAATGAACGCAATTGCTAGGCTAGCAACGCCGCCAAGCTCGCAGAGCAGCGCAGGCGCACGCGCATCGGTTTCGCTTCTTAAAAAAGGCC
Organism: Anopheles rivulorum; assembly: GCA_018908115.1. Taxonomy (NCBI): domain Eukaryota; kingdom Metazoa; phylum Arthropoda; class Insecta; order Diptera; family Culicidae; genus Anopheles; species Anopheles rivulorum. The sequence continues at coordinate 2,711,641 of STHB01000012.1, forward strand.
TTGGAGGAAAGATGCTTCAGATAGCTGGCTTCATGAGCGGTAATAGGCGGAATTGTTCGAGCGGTTGTTAAATTGCGCACCAGCGGTAATGGTGATCGAGGGGCAAGGTATAGGAGGGAAAGGCAGGAAAAGATCTTGAGGTGGAACCGAAAGGAAATTCGCTCCTACCGGGCGATATCGTACCGCGCATCGAATTGCGATAGAATCGATATATATATATCGTTCATGGCCATGGAAATGGAAGTCAATAATTATGATAAACCCAATCACCCACTACCACACAACCTGGGTGAATGATCATTTGCAAATGGTTCGAAACTGAGTGTGTGTTTTTTTTGGGGAGAAAAATTTCACTTTCGTTGGTGCGTGTGTGTCTGTGTGTAACTGGGTTTTTGGGGGGTGAGTGATGAGAGTTGTTTACTATGAATTTTGTGAAGGTCAAAGTACCATGTTATATTGATATTTTTTTTTTTTTGATAAACTTCTTTTCCATGGGATTTGTTATAAAACCAGAAACAAGTAAATAGTAAATATGCAAATTAGTTCACGGCTTACCAAGTTACCATAGCAGTTTTAACTTTAAAGAGATGGTTGTTTGGTTTCATTCTAATGACGTTACCAACACCAGCACTATTTGATGATAACGAATATCTAACGTTTGTAACAACTCTGGTGCAGTAATATTCCAATTATGAATGTATACCTTATCACTACTTTACTAATGTGTAATATATTTTTATATTGTCTAACTTTGCAACTAAATTGTTGAAGAAAATCAATGCCGATTTCCGTATTTGTCTTCAAAAAATTTCAAATTATTTCGAGTTTGAGGTTTTAGAACTAATTTATGTATGTTTTCGAGTTTAGCCCACCGAAACTTTATCTGTAGATGTTTAGGTCTTAAATTCTATTCCATTTGAAGATAGTTAAACAATTATTTTACGCTCATGGGTAAAGTATGAATTAAACTATTTCGGTAAAACTTGTTCACGAAAAGCCAGAAAAAGAAGATCAAGATTTCGTCCAAATTTGTTGTTTAAATAACGTTGAAAATACCAGGTTATTCCTTTGTAGTTCCTTATACGAACGTTATCAATAAAAATTATTTCCCTAAAACCCCTAAAAGTATGCATTTCACATGACAGCACATTCTTCTGTATTCCTTCAGAGAGTATTAAGGATTTTCGCTGTGTTGATACAACAACTAACCGTTCCGAAATTGTTGAAGCCTGTCTACCGTTCTTGAAATGCACTCTTTGCTACTGTCTCAATAATTATGTTTCCCTTTTTCTCTTTCGTTTAATCCACAGACGCCATAATCCGCCAGAAGATCACGCAACATTTGGCAGTGAATTGGAGCGCGCTGTAGCTTAGCGGTGGGCTCAGCTGGATTATGCTTGCCAGCCAACACAACGGACCTGTGCAGCATGTAACAGTGCCCGGCCGGTGACGAATGCACTTCGCTTGCACTCTCCCGCTAGCTGGTGTTGTTGCGTGTGTGTGGAACGAGTTCAACTTCTGGACGCTTACAGTGCGCGCGCGCGTGCGCGGTTGTTCGGTTTCGATCGATCCATTTGCCATTTTGCTTGCGTGCGTGTCGAGCACGAATAAGATATCCCAGCACGTCGACATCTTCATCGTAGCCGCGCCCTGGTTGGCAAGTGAGGCGAAACGAAACCAATCGGTAACCGACCGGGTGCCGGGACATCGGAAAGTGAGAGTGAAAGATGGAAAAATATGTAACCGTAGTGTCGGTGGATGATCAACTGCTGTCTCCGATCGTACCACCAGCGATGGAACCGGTCGTGATTGTCGCTAGCAGCGGTACGGGCGCAGACCGTGCGGTGGAGCTTAGCAACATGGTTGGACACACCGAGCCCGTCAACGGTGCGGACGAACAGATGTCACACGGTGACGAGCAGGACGACTCACAGTTCGTGACGGTGCTGTCCATCAACCACGGTGGTGATGGCGGTGCCCGACGACAGAATGCACCGGAAGTGGTGCTAGTGTATCGGTTACCGGGCGAACGGCTCGGCTTCGGGCTAAAGTTTCAGGGTGGCACCAAGAGCAACGAGAAAATACAGCGACTGTTCATACAGTCGTGTGCAGAGAACAGTCCCGCCTCCCGGGTACAGGCGAGCTGGGGCCATCTGCGCGAGGGCGATGAAATACTCGAGATTGACGGTGTGGACGTCAGCCGGATGACCCGCATCGAGTGCGTAAAGTGTCTGAAGGACAGCAATGTGGCCATCAAGCTGTTGGTACGCAACGGTGAGGGAAAGGTACAGAACTTTTACGGCGATACAGGGGCGGGTGCTGCGGGCACGACCAGTACCACCGGTGACGGTAACGGTGCTGGGGGAGGCGGAGGTGGAGGAGGAGGAGGTGGTGGTGGGGGTGGGGAACTTCCAGAGCGAAAGGGTGCGCCACCGCCGCCGCCACCGGTTCCACCAAGGAAATTAAACAAACGTAAGCAGATGCCGACGGAGCAGCAGAATTTGTCCAACGCCACGGATGCAGGACCACCGGCCAAACAGGGAATGGCGGTCGTTTCCAGCACGGACGCGTTCGTACCGCCGCCGGATGCGGAAACATACAGCAATCTCTTCTCGGACGATGTAAGCGATTTGATTTCCGAATCAGATGACACGGCCAGCACCATCTCGACCGTGGTGGATAAGTTTTCGATCTGCTCGAGCCTGTCGTCCGAGGACTACACGATCCCGTCGCACGGCGGACCGGCCGGTATCGGGCAGAGCGCGGAGCTCGCCAAAGCACTGAAGCCTTTCACGCTGCTCGAGCAGGAGTTCAATCTCGAGAGCAAGTTCGAAACGACCAACCTGTTCACCTTCAAGCCACCGCCACCGGCAGCACCGATCACTGCCACCACGAACGTGGTGCAGCTGGAAGTACCGGCGGCGGAAAAGCCACGTCCCACAGCCACAACAGCACCTGTGCCAGGCGAGTACGAAAATGTCACCATTATGAAGGTGGATGAAAATCGCAACTACGAGAACGTAGCCGTACCGTACGGTCCGTACGAAAACGTCACCATACAGACGGTGCAGCCGTACGAAAACATGGTACTGAACCGATCGGCAGCGGGTCGTCGACAGAGCGGTGGCATGGAATCGACACCACCGCCACAGCCGTCCGACTCGAACGGGGTGTACGAGAATGTTGAACTAAAGGCGACGGTTCCACCGCGACCCTTGCCCCGACAGGGCGCTTTGGTGGAGCCGAAGAAGCGAGCACCGATACCTGTCCCGATACCGATCGTAGTGCCACCGCCAAGGTTGAAGCCGGCTTCCTCCAAACCCACCCAGAATGGTGGCGTGCCGCAGCCATCGTCCGGTTCGTCGACAGCACAGACAACGCCAACATCGACAGCCGCCTCAACACCGCTTGGGTCCGAGTTCAACACGATCCAAAGCTGGCTGCAAGAGGCGACCGAAGTGATACACGAGTGTGCACTGACCGAGAACGGCAGCAGCAGGGAGGAGGAACCCACATCCACCGAAGAGAAAGCGCCAGCAGATGCAAAACAACCAGCGTCCACCGATCTTCCGCGGTTGATCGATTTTCATCCGAAAGTATCGGTACCGCTGAAAGCGCTGGACGACATCGAAGCGATCGCACCGCCAGCATCACCCGTCAGGTTCGAAGGAACGGTCGGCAGTGACGGTGACGGCGGTTCGGAAGGGGGCAGCGGTGATGGGATGGTTGGTGGAGGACGGTACGAACTGCCACCGTCCGAGTCGGTCGTGCGGAAGTGTATTAAGATCCTGTCCAGCGAGGACCATACGTACATCGAGAGCAGCTCGAGCGATGAGGACGAGGAGAAGCTGTACGGGCGGTCGGAGGATGAGGACGATCGGAGTAGCTCGCTGTCGCGTGAGGCAACCACGCCGGAACAGTTTCTCAGTGGTGACGGTGGCTACAGTGATGAGGACGGTGAAAAGCTGGGCCCGCCGGAGATTGTGTCCGGTGGTCCGTCCGAGGCGTACTTTAACTTCCCCTGGACGTCCAATCTGTTGCCACCGATCGGTGAGGTGGAGGAAGAGTTTTCCTCGCTAGAACATCAACATAACGGGTAAGTTGCAGGAATGTTTTTTGTTTTTACTTTTCTTTAGTATTTATTATGATAAAACATATTTCACGTATCAAAAGAGATTCAAAATGTCCCAAAAAAGTAATAATATTCACTATTCACTACACCAATAATGCATAAATTTGGTCCAAAAGTGCATCACAGTGCGACGAGAGCTTTCCTCATAGCTTTTCTGTTGTGCATGGAGTGAAAGCTTTCGAGTACAGCACATTGCATACATTCGCTTTAGCAAGGCGCTTAACTTTGATTACACCACATTGCATATCCAGTAGGCGCGTTTCGTGTCTGTATTGCTGAAATCGTTGTTTTATCGTTTTGCTACCCAACCCGATGGCATTAAAACATGCTGCTGATTGTGTGATATCGCCAAAATTTCAGAGTGTGATAATAATGTTTTTCCCCGTTTTTTTTCTGTATACCCCTAATTTTAGGCCGATAGTTATTATCAACACGGCGGAAGAAACCGTTATCAACGACACAAACAATAATCAGCAGCGGGAGAGAAGGAAACCGTTCGATGACGAATCGCCGAAACTGCCACATACGACCGTACCGTCGACGAAAATAGTCATCACAGGTGGTGCCGGGCACCGTATGGAACCGATGAGTGAAGTGAAGCGTACCGAATCGCAGCCGGACGATGAGATGGACGGTGCGGATGGTGAGCGTGAGCAGGCATCGCCAATCGAACGTGGCGATGAGGAGGATCAAGATCAGGATGCGATCGATTCGGATGATTCGTTAGAGGTGGAGAATAGTGCAAGCGTGCGACCGTTGAAGAAGGACGGTGCCAGAATCCAACACCAGACGGTAGAGTCGGATGAAAAGGTAAACAACACTGATAAGGAAGATGTGATGCAAGTGAGCGTCGAGACCGAGTCGAGCATCACCGGCGTGGACGGTAATGTAGTGCCGCACGTTAACGGTGGCGTAGACAACGATAGCACGATCAACGCGGAAGATCTTCGCCAGGAACGGGAAGCCAGCGTAACTCCTGTAACGATCGAGCAGAACGCAACGATGGAAGCGGCAGCTGGCGGTGAGCGTGCGGTGAACGAAACGGGTGTCACCGTCGCGGTGAAAGGCGGTGAAACGATCAATAGTGAGCTAGCGAGCGCGAATCAAACGACTGCGGTCGTGGACGGTAGCGTGCGGGAAGTGGACATAGCGGATAGCAATATCGATGCGATCTGTGGTGACGTAGACATCGTCGTAGGCGATACCGTTGAGAGTGACTTTGAGGAGCTGGTCAAAGCGCAAGTCGAACCGCTCGACGTCGAGGACAGTTCGGAGCAGATACAACAGATTCATGAGCGAATCATTGTTGGCATTGAGCGCGCTGTGAGTGATGAAGATGCTGTGGAGGACGTGCTGTTGTTGCCGGCCGGGTCCGACCAGTGTTCCGCGCCGGTGACCACGGATGGCCACCGCGAGGATGGTGGCATTGTGCGCGTGGACGGTCAAGAGCAATCGACTGTTCCGTGTGATATCCCTCTGGAGGACGGTACGGTAAAGGAAACTAGCCACGTACCTGTCACGGGTGAACAGGAACACGATGATGTCGATGATGCGGACGCTGGTAGAAGGGAGTGTGTAGCTGTTGAGCAGATATCAGTCGAAAAACATCCAACAGAACAAGGTATGTGTTTTTGTTTTTATTTTTCTTTTGTTTTAGTGTATACTGGAAAGTAGTAGCAGGAAACAGTGATGGGTGCCTGGCAGACGATGCACCGCCACCATCAGCGTAATGGGTGTGGGTGCGTTATATAGCTACACCTAAACACACTCTCGCTCACTCACAACTCGTCGTGTGTTGTCCGGTTTGGGTGGAATTTGTTTGCAAGCTTTCTTTACACAGCACGCTCGGTGCCGGTGCGATAAGATAACGTGTGCAGGGAAGGGAGACAATTAATTTAAACGATGTAATGTCGTTTGCACTTCGCCTGGTGCCTGAACGTGTGTAGGTCGGATCGTGTGCAGATGACGCACTGTTCCCAGTGGGGGCAATGTCGCCCTGATGTTTGGAGGCTTCGATTGCCAAGGTCGCTGGGAAGGTCGATACAGTACAAAAAAAAAATGCGGTGTACAAAATGAGCCCCCATTATCAGGGCCCGATTTCGTATTGATTACGGTTGACCCCACCATACCAGGATATATGGTCACTCCGACGTATAGCATCATGCAAAGCATGAAACGCATCAGAAAGATATGCACCGTCAGCAGGGGTTCCCGGTCGCCCAAAAACAAACGACTTCATTATCAGGATATAGCCGACGGATGGTAATAGAGATTGCCTGATAAACAGCGATACAGCAACACCTGAAACGCGAAGGGCGCGAGCAGCAAACGTTGGCGAGGTGTTGGCGAGTGCGGCATTTAATGTGCGCAATATTTTCTTCACATTTGTTGGCGAACAAACGCAAAGAAAGGTCCCTCGACGAGATGGTATGGTCGTGGGTTCGGGAGGAACCCAAGAAGGGAACGAGAGAAGGTCGTCCAGATTTAGTGGGCGAGATCACGCAAAATCAGCATGCCGTCTCGGTGTGCGAGGCAAGGCGTGTGTGAGGCCGGTTTTTTGTCTCGTACCCGTGTACCAGTCACCAGGCGTATGATTAGGGTCTGTGAAGGCGTTTGTCGCCATGGTTTAGTGCTCGGCGAACGGGTTCGCTTTAGTTAGTTTGCTCCCTTTAGCGTACAATAATGGGATTGGACGGGAAGCAGAGGGTCCGGTGGGCTCTCCAAAACCCCGGTGAAGGATGGAGGAGGAGGACGCCAAATGTCAAATCGTGTGCCACACACTCGTTCTCGGAGATCCGGATCCAATTTTGTTTTAAACGTAATGCTAGGAGTTGGTAATGAAGTCAGGGAGGAACTGGAGAAGCCTAGGAGCGAGCGCGCCCGCGATGGCTCGAGAAACGGCAATTAAAGTTTTTGACATTTGATAAATATGAGTCGCAGCCGGAGTTGGTTGGCTTCCAAGAGCAAAAAAAAAAAAAAGGAAAACGAAATAATGGCATATGATGGAAAAGACTTTTCTTTTTACGCGGTGGCTCGCGTATCCGTTGCACCGTCGGTCTCAGTAGTTTTTGCGTTCGCTTTTTTAAGCTTCTTTGCTTGCTTTAAGGAAGGGTACTTACGGCAACTAGACACGAACCCGCTGCGTCGCTTTGTTGGCTACGGTTTGCCTATGTGGTACGGCACAAGAAGTTTTTTTATCGATGGGGTCTCCAATAAAGGATGAAGAAAATGGCCCCGAAAGGTGTGGCTCGCGTGTGCCCATATGAGCGAGATCTCGTATTTGTGGTAAAGACACACTGGCTTTACCCCATTGCTGCTATCTCAACAATGAGTGTGCAGTTCTAACGCTTTCCTCTGCAGAAATAAGGAAGCTTGGAAGGTGTTGAATGTGTCGGATTTATAAAGCAAAAAGCGCACTGGGTATAGGTAGAGTGTGTTTCCCGTACGCTCTTGTTCTAAAAGTGGGACAATTAGTGCAACTCATGGGCTTGCTGCTACTTCGCACGATTAAAACTTTGGCATGTTGCCGGCGCAAGGAAACACTCGCCGTCAGATTTGTCTCAGGGTGATGTACAAATATTGGGCATTAATCTATGGCAGCAGCAAAAGGAATTAGACCGACTTTCTTTCACCGACTGTACTGTAGCACCCAATCAGGGGTCGTACGTTTCCGGTTGGGTGACAGCAAAAAGCTAACGACTTGGAACGGATGGACAAAACTGTGGGACGAATGTTGTGGCGATTTGCAGTCCTTGCAAGCTGTGGTGGAACCGTGTGTACCATCTGTGTTGGATTTATTTCTAATGTCAAACTAGCTTACTTGAAGGTGATTTTGTGGTGTTTAGTTTAACCTTCATTTATTTAGATTTTAGTGTGACGACTTTTCGTCGTGTTGTCAATTTTGTAGCTTAAATTATTGGTTTTTAACGAGTTATTGGTTGCATTCTTTATTTCTATCAAGAATGTAAGCGTTGTTAATCATATACAGCTAGTCCAGAATGATCAAACTTGATTTTAAGCAATTGTTCTTGTTTGATACAAGCATTGAAAATTGGAAAACATGTCAGGTTCATATAAATCTACGAAGTCGGTATAAATAACACCCTAGAAGCTTGATTAAGCACAAAAAAACTATATGTAAATAAAACGTTTAGTTAGAAAAATATTCAATCGAAAAATCGAATGTTCAATCCGCACTTGTTCATTAAGCCTAAAAGTATGCAATACCAATTTGACGCATACATTTAAGGTAACTGCGAACAAAAGGAAAAATATATTGCATAACTTTCGGGGTAACTGTTCATTTAGCAGCATGTTTTTGTCGTTTCATAATCTTTACGATTAACTAAAACATTCATATTTTTTCCCCGCAGTCTTCGCCACGTTTAAATTGTCAGGTCGGTGCTGCAACACGAAAAACTTCACTCTGGGAATGCGGAACTTTTCCACCGCATGATTTATTACCAATTCGTAGGGAAATCTTCTACCGAGGTGCTAGTGCTTTATGGAAGAGGGAGCAAAGTATTTTTTTTTTTCTTTTTCTTCGTACTAGTACCATCTATCAAGAAAAGAAGAACGAACAGGAGGAACGTTTTATTTCACTTCACCCCAAAGGTCAATGGCAGCTTTGAGTGAAGTGAGTGAAGATTGGTGGTTTAATTTGGTTTCCAGCTTAGCAGAACCCTACCGAACGCCCGAAGGAGGAAGGTGACAGAGAGATCGTTTGTCAACCATGTCCTCCTAGTGCCACGAATCTGCATGGCAATGTTAGCAGCGGCTTGTCGTTTGCCGCTCGATTCCTGTGGTTCCCCTTTCTTTAGCCACAGTTTCGCCTTGTGCACGGTACCGGTGTCGTCGGCTGTCAATCTCTTTCGGGTGAAGCTGTCGATAACGTCGAACAAATTTAACCCCTTCCTTCATCCAGACCACGGTTCGATTTTTCGACACGGCACACAGGGTTTCTACCAAACACGAGCAAAGACAAGATCGAACCCAGGGGTTTGGAGAGCAAAATGCATTCATGTTCTATCCTTTATGTACATTTCTTCTGCACACAGACAATCGCACACACCCGCTGTCACTATCATGGGTGGTTCTTTTGCTTGAAATTAGTAGCCAACCTTCAGGGTGGAGACGAAAAGAAGGCAAACAATCGATTTCGCTCCACGAATCATGGTTTGGCGGCATGGTAAAATGGTTTGGCATTTTCAGTGTCAGTTCTACATTGCACACCACCCACCGGGGAGAAAGCCATCGCAAATGAGCGAATTAACTAATCAATCGCCGGGCTTACACATTACACCCGGGCGATGCACCACGAGATGCATCTTTGCAAGAGTGTGGACTTGGACGAGGCAAAAGACACAATCACGATCGTTTGTGTAGTAAACGAAAGTGAAATTGACATTTCTCTGGCAGCGAGTACTTTAGGGCAGATTTCATTCACGCATTCCATCGATGTTTGGCGAGCTGTTGCACCTCCCGTAAACGCTTGGAATGTTGGTATTAGTTTTGCTTTGACCTTTTTGCCAGATCAGTTACAGAGTTCCGGATGGAAATAAGATCACCACCCAAACGGGGGATCTTATTCAAATCGGAATCTCGACGGCTCAAAGAATGCTACAAACAACCACATTTAGCGCCGGCGTGAAGTGAGGACAACGTAACAAAAAAATCCAAGTTATCGCTTTATCGTGACAAGCTGTGCAGGAACAGGGAATGAAATTCTACATTCATTTCAATGATGATGCTTTGCCATTTTATTTGCTATGAATGTGCTCACTGCGATGGAGGAACTAGCGTCTTCCGAGTGATATTAAATCATAAAATCTTTCATGCCAAAGGAGAAAAAAACACACTGCAACAATGGCAGCTGCACACACAAAACGTGCCACTTGTAGCGGGCCTTCAATGTGCACCACTACCCGTGGCCACCATTCTGAGTCCTTTGGGGGAGCGATTTGCTCCCAACGAAGATACACAGCCCAAAACTTACGAACCTCCTCCGGTAGGTGATCCTTTGAAGCGTTTGCCGACATTGCGCTGTAGCACGAGATAGTATTTTCCCGAGCATCCGACCGAATCGCGCGTATCTTTAAGCATTGTTTCCTATCCTGTGGCGCAAAACCCTGGCACCCCCGTGCCGCACACTGAACGTTTTGTAGTTTAATCAGCATCTCGTTATGAAAAATAAACATAAAGAGATTTATATTTTGCAATTTTCTTCACGTCTTCACGCCTGCACGTAGTGGCTGAAAGCTCCATACAAAGGCAGAGTTGTACGGTTCCGCACCTTCTACGCCGCACGAATGTTACCGCAACAAATCTTCCGGAAGGCGGTGTTGAAGATGTTCCGGCACCCACTAGGTGTAGTTAGTGTGCTGTGGTGTACATTTAATGTGTTTAGCAATTTGCATGATTTCTTGTTCTTTTTTCCGTTTGTTAAACATTGTTTTGTTAATGTGTTAAAGCATAAAAGAAATTGATTGTTTAAGTGTGTGATTCGTTTGTTTATCCTGTTTTTTGATATTGTATTTGGAGTAGATAATGGCTTTCCTGGGACTGCCCGGTGGTGTATTTGGAAACGGCGCTAGTCCCAACACGACCGGACCGGTTCAAATCCCATCCGGACCGATTCCCCCGTAATGATCACTGACTATGCAACTACGTGGTATCTAATAGTCTAGCAAGCCATTTGATGGTCGGCATGATTGGATAGAGGTAGTTAAGCCAAAAAGAGAATGGCTTTTCTTCTTTAGGTGATTAGGCTTAAACTAGATCTGGGACATTTAGAATATAAAGCAATGTTTTTTAACCAATCACGGTATGGTATGATAATCATTGTAATGGTAAACCAATTATGGTTTTTAACAGATATCTGATCTGGAGGAAAGCTTTTTCGTTTTCCCTTTTATCTGTCTGCCTATCAGTAAAAAGTTCTTATTCTAGCAGGATAACGTTACGACCAATTGATCTTTCGTGTAAACAAAACAATTGTCATTTGGTTCTGCTTCTCCACTAAACCGGTGGTAAGTCTCCAATAAATTCTGTTCAAACTAAAATAAACTGCACAAAGACACTCCAAAAACTGATATTGTTTCGAGGAAAATGTTAACAGGCAGACCGCTGGATTTTTGTACTTACTTATTTTTCCGGCAGCAGAAAACCTTCACGGCACTCAAGGCACTCAAGTACTGTGTCAAACAATTTATATTCCCGGTTTTTCTGGTAGACGGATCAACGCCATCATTCCATAACAGTCCCCTCTGTTCTTGAGGACGTCCAAATAGGACTTTACGGGCAGAGTCGTTGTGTCGTTTTATTAGCATACTCATCCCATCGGAGTCTTGTGAGTCTAATTCGCTGTACGATAGTTGGTTTTTGTATAACTCAGAGAGCTGCAGAATATAGCCGATCCTACATTGCTGTTCCATACATAAAGGGCTTCGATCGTTGCGACATGTGTTAATGGAGAAGTTTAATCAGACTGTAGAAGGGCCAGTTGGCAGTCAGCATAACGCTCTAAGATGTTCCTCAACATCAATGTCATGTTGCCTTTTTTACACAAGATATCTAAAATTTTGGACGACTTTAAACGTGTGTTATTTTATCTGAATTGTTATTAGATACCGCTGTTCGTGCCACCGTCTGCACGATCCTCTGATAGAGAGTAGATGCAAAAAAGAGCCGCAAACCAATGCTGTCTGTGCTATCAGCGTATGCCAGTATCTGGATAGAATGAAGATGATCTTTGAAGTCTTCCCCTGAGTCGCGGATGCAACTCGCTAGCACTAAATTGAAGAGGTAGAGTAACTAACCCATCTCCTTGACGCGGATCGTTGGTGGTATTACAGGGTTCTAAAAGATTGCTGTTTTTTCAAGGGTCCCGCGAGACATATGACGTTGGACTTTAGCTATTCATGCAAGAAGAGATAATTTATGATTATCCATCTAGAAGTATCTCTGATTCTAGTCAGTATGGGGAACATTATTTCATTAGAGAGTGCTGTCGAAATTGTATATCCTTTTTTTGTAACTTTTACTAACATTATTAAATGTGCCCCGAGCGCTGGTACACCTTCCAGGAAAGCGAATTGCAATTAAAAAGTTTCCTAATCTCGAGGTTTCCCAATACTACAAACAATCCGTCATATGGTCGAAGGTGATTCAATTTTCCAACATGGTTACCACTAACCGGCTAACTTTCTGTTATTGGTTGCAATCCACGGAGTACGAGGAGAAAAACCTCACTCATGGTAGCCCACCGGCGGTCCAATAAAATTGGACATAACTTCCAATGGAAAACGGGGGAACCAGAGATGTTAAAGTTGTACTTTGCACAGCAGTGTTTGCTTTTCATCCACCATTTTATTGTGTTTCAGAAAACACTCTATTTGCGGATACCATAGTCAAACGAATTGTATTTTATTTTCTTCTGCGGTTTTAAGTGACCTTAAATCTCTCCCTTTTGCAAGCTTTTGGTGTAACCTCCCCGGTACCGCGGTACAGCTGTAGCCAAGGTTAAGCGAGATGGGTTTTTAGCAGGGAAGTATTTGTTTAACTTAGAGTTTGATGCAACGATTCAGTGGCTGCAGAAAAAAAAGATCTCCCTCCAAATGGTGTTTACCACTTTCCTTCACCGTCGTACAAGTCGTGCATACAAACGGAAGGATGGATCCCCGAAGTCACGACTGCCGACAGGGCGAGTCGCATGCTTCCTGGTGGAACTCTGGAAGTTGATAAATCAAAACTTACTACGAAAAGTAAATTGATCAGCGAAGCGTTTGGGGTCTGATCCCGGTGAGCTCTTGGCACGCCGAGAAACTTGCCATTCACGATAGAATCCTTTATTGTTCCATACACTTTTTGTTTCCCCCCGTGGCAGTCTGCACTAGTTCGCGTGTGGCAGTGAAGTTGAAGTGTCTTTTTCTCTCTGTGTTCGGTTAGTTTGGATCGTTGTGTGTGTGTGTGTGTGATTTTTTTTTATTGTTTTGTATGTTGAAACCGCAACATTTGCCCGAGTACCATCGTGCCACATAGTGCACGGAATGCTGGGATTTTTTTTTATCCTTCCCTACCCAGAAGCATCTGGGTATGCTTCCGGGAATCAAAATCGAGCAAAATGCCTTTAGGACACGAAGAGATGGAAATGTAAACAATGAGGCTGCTCCTGATGCTGTGGCGTGCAAAAAGTTTTCTGCTCTGTTTTCCAACCAAACAAACCGGCCCGTTGCTGCTGGTGCGAGTCCAAGTCGAAGATGTGGCTGGAGAGATCTGAGACTTTTATTTTTATTTATTTTCCTTTTTTTTTGGAGATATTTGCCCGCCGATGGATGGATGGCACCCGGGCCACAGCCACGTAGTTTGACATGGCAAGCATAAACTTTCTTGCCCGCGTCCGTCACGTACGATCAGCTCTCAAACGTTACTTGGCCGGGAATTGAATTTGAAGTGTTAGATCTTGCGACGAGAATAGGAGAAACAGAAAAAGAGAGAGCGAGAGAGCGAGAAACAGCGACAGCATATGGATACATTCGTGCCAGATCGCATCAGGTCGAAAGATGTGAGTACGTCTCGTACTGTCAAAAGTTTCTTCCCAAGGGGGTAAGTCTTCATGCCAGGGATAAAGTTTGGGCTCGAGTTGCAAACACAAAAAGTACAATCAGATCCCACCCATGGAAGACATACGCGAAAAATAAAGTCGGAAGCAAAAGTGCCTGTTTCCGTGTTGGAATTTTCACCCCACCCCGTTCTAAGGGGCAGTAGTGGGACTGGAGAGGTGCTGGAAGAGGGTTTTGCGGTTGACCTGAGGAAGGCATAAAAGTTCACCCGACACTGGCGCGCGAAACGTTACGCCATCGATATGTATGTAGTGCAGTGCTCGCGGGATTTTTGGAAAGATTACTACCGCGATATGGAAGCACTTTGATGAACATGGAAAAGAGCTTTCCGTTTGATGGGAACTTTTGTGTGGTTTAGAGTGAGTAGTTGTGGTATTAAATTTTTTTTCTTTTTGCAAATGTATCTTGAGGCATATAATCCAAAAATCTACTGATAGTTCTTGTGACATAAAAATTAAGCAGTATGTGTGCTATGTTTTGGAACGTTAAAGTTGTTATGTAAAATGTTTGCAGAATAATCTTCAAACTAAGCTTAAACGGTTAAAGGTACTCATATTATTTGCCATTTTTCACAATCTATGATTTTTCAGTAAGAACCAATAAAACTATAAAATATAATTGGTAAAAATTAAAAAAGCGAAAAATTAAATTAGCGAAAGTCAAAAACAAAACACCTCAGGAGATGTGGGAATAGCGAATTGAAATCAGATAGTGAGATTTGATGGTGAATACGGCGAGTGGTTAAAGAATATGGGTTTGGGTACAGAATTAGAATCTTTCTAAATAAACACCGAATCATTCCCACCTTTAAATCTTCTTAAATATAAACTAAGAATTGGAAGTCATCGAATAATGACAACTTATCAAACTATTAGACCAGAACAAATAAGAAAAGAAACAGTCGAAAAGCGGAATTAAAATTTGTTTCTCTGCTTGTCTTTTTTACATAGATAACAGGTTACTTAGCTTTGAATTTAAATTATACATATTTGAAATGATATAGCCACGTATCGCAAATAACAGGGTGAAGTAAGGTTTAAATGAAAGATTTTCTGGATCTTGAAACGTAATGCAAAGTTAGAGAACTGTAAGCATTAATTGTAATGTAATCCTTATTTTCTGACTTCCGATATGGTTGATGTCATGGAAATTTGGTAATAACCACCTGACATTGTCTAGAATTTATGCAATCAAACTAAACTGGGCATCTAGTTTGTGTTCGTAGTGTATTAAACGCATCCTGTTAACCATAACGCATTTTGTGATAATTTCTTGTGCGGTTAAACATTTCCTTCAAACACCATATAGCCATGTGACATAGAAATTATGTACAAACCATAAACTGTTGGTGTCTGCACCAAGACTCTTTGTACCTTGATGAACAGCAGCAAAGACCCCGCTCCAAATAGAAAATGGGGTGCTGCACAGTTTTCTAAGGTTGGCAAACGTGTGTCCCAGACAAAACGTCCCCCAAATGTATTGCAGCTTTGTCTTTGCCACCATGGCAAGTGTTTCGCGGCACAGATGGCGTCGTGTGTGTAGCCACTTAGCATGAAAAATGCATACACCCCAACCCCGTCGTGCATACACCCGTGACAGTGAAATGTCGGAAACGCCTGCGAGCATATTTTCGGATACCGGAAAATCCGCCACACTACAGCTACAGGCGTTTTTGTGCAACAGCAAACCACTTTTGTGACATCGCATGCCAACAGCATCCCAGCCAACCATTAATAACCGTACCTTTAGTATACCGTTTCAGTACGGGCGAAAAGGTGCTCAGCTCAACTCGCTGCCCACCGGGAGCGACCGGTAAACCCGACCGGGGAGAGTCCTCGTTTACGTTTGCAGGAGCAAATTGCATCTTAAACGATGCATTTGGGAAAGTTTCCATTTCGCTTTGTTATCCTCCGTGTTGGGTGTGTGTGTGTGGTTTTGCATTTTGCTAACAGAAGTTTGAATTCTTGGCAGCATGTTTTTGTTTCGTGAAGTTTTTGGGAGAGTATGGTTTAGCGAAATTCACACCTTGCAGCCACCGGCGCAACCTGAAGAAAGATGCACTTGATCGTTAAATTTCTATTCGCCGTGTGCAGTATTCTAATTCTTCCCTTGTTTGCTTTCGATTTGAAGATTCGCTTGCCTTGGTGCGGTGAAGTTCCGGGCGAAGGAATCCGGCAAATACAGATGTTGCACTTTATAACGACTTGCGTACACGGGCCGGTTCGCTTGAGAGTTCCGTTTGTGGCGCCCATTTCTTTGAGGAGATGAGATCTTAACAGATATTAGAAGTTGCTTTCCACTTTCTCAGGAGCTTGTCTGTAAGGATTCTATCCATATTAAAATGTGTTAATCTTTCGTTTGAAGTTCCGTAAGATGTTGTTTGCTAGTCCGACTTATTTCTGACACATATGCATGTTGAGTTCCATTAATTCCATCCATTATTTGCATTCAAAGCCGGCGTTTTTCATTGAGTATAGTGCATCATAGAAATGTAGTTGATTAAGCTTGCTTTTTACCACGAAGCAGAAAGTGCATTATAGATTTTTACTTTTATTTTCTTGTTTCTCCCATAACATGGAGCATACAGTGCGGTACTCTACACCAAACAACAAGCATCCCGGGGAACGTTTGCCAGTTTCATTACGGAAAATTGGCCGTAAATTGATTTGAGTGATACTTGCCTGAATGGAAGCAATTTCAATTCTTTTTCGTTAAACCGAACATTCCACCCGGTGGTGGTCGTTCGTTCGCTAAGAGTGTGGACGGTATGAATATGTAGCGAGGAAAGTACCATAAATGACACAGGCAAAATGCACTATTCCTGGTGCAGAGAGCGCACGATCGTATCGAACCGTGGGTGCAAAGATGCACCAGCAGTGCCGAGCGTGTTGCGCTGTTTTATTGGTAGGAAATGTATTGTTTTTTGCTTTGCCGCGTGTCTATCGATGGAATTGCAATTTGAAAAAGCAGACCGTAGTTGCTTGTCGTTTTGCTGCTGTTTTCCGTGTGCATATTGGCGCACACGCTCGTAGATGATGGTTTTCAGTAGATTGGCAATGAAAAGTGTGAATGAAACGGTCATCTAACGTTCAGCTCATTTGCCGCGAACACACATGAATGAATGAATTTGTGTTTCAATTTCATGGTCATATCGTTGAAGTGAAGTTTTTTATTGTATGATTCATTTACTTTATTCCAAAATTCTAAACATGTCGAAGTACAAGTTTATAAAGAACCATGTGGAAACTAGAACTACCGTCACTTTGGATTGTACGCTTCAAAATTTTCACTTTTTGCTGGATTCAAGCGTAGTTGATGCATGATTTTTACATACCTTTTTAAATACCTAATGCAAACTGCAAAATATACTTAAACATAACATGGTTCTTCGAAATTGCTTATTAAGTACAAGGTATTCATCTAGTTTTTACAGGTATTACCAATTGTAACTATTCGCTTATTGGACATATGTTCGTCAATTACTCTTTATCACGCATCATTACTTGGGCATGTGTGCTACGTAATATATTAGATAAATTTAAACTTAATTTTTATGGTTTAACTTATTTTAATGAGATTTGATCCCAGGGCTTTCGATGTATTCGATGTTTTCGATGTTTTGTCAAGTTGCACCGAAATTGCTCGACAAAGGACGAAGGTGTCATCCAATCTTTGACTACAGTATAATAAATTTATTGGAATGTTTACAGTGTTTAAACTATTTATAGTAATCTTGATGTAAGGCAAATAACATAATGTTTGCTCTTAAATCTGTAGCACCTGTCTTAATTGCAGTTTAAGTTTTCATAAAATTCCCGTCAATGTTGTGCATGTTGAGCATTATTGTTTTACATTGCTGCATTGAACTATTTTCCATTTCTGTTAAAAATTATTTGTCAATCGCTGTTTATTATTGCAACCAGATTGGCTATCTGCCGTGTTGTCATAAAAATATGTAATGTGATAAATATTTTACAAGGATGGCTTAATTGTTGATTTCTTTCTGCAAACTTCGTTGCATACAAGATGAAAGAGAAACGCATACGCGTTATTGTAATCTGATCCATACATTGAAAACCATTCAAATGTATGCTGTATGTTGGAATGTAGTCAACCATTTTTAAGTCCTTTCTTTGATGTAAATAATTAATTGATTGCGTACAAGGTTGCCAAAGATGAAACGGGTTCTCCATGTACAATTCTATTTTTACTTAAAATTCTTGATTAAAAAAAGGAATGTGATAATAGACATGATAAAATAGTAATTTTTAGACTGAAATTGCTGCGCAACCGAGTTTGCCCACGATAAGGCAATCATTAAGGAGGAAATGCCTTATATAAAAATTGTCCATTTATTTCGACGCTGAGCCCACATAATAAATATTAAATGAATAAAAATAAATAGACTGTAAAAATGCTATTGCAATATTGGAAAATTGGTATAAAAAATCGCTGCGTTTTCATAGTTTGGAAAAGTACTACAAAGTTAAAACTTTAATACGGATATAGTTGAAAGTATAATCAATGAACTATTTATCGTCGTTGGGGAATTTTATTAACAGAATACTGTAGAATCATCCAGCGTGGTTAGAAGTACCGAAAATTTCAATTATACTAACTAATGAGTAACATTGCGAGGCACGTTAATTCACGATATGTTCGCTCCATTTGCCTATGAATTGGAAAAATTTTAAACAATTTAAAATTTTAAAGTCAATTTCAATACTGCTAGCCGAATTGATCAAAGTGTATGTATTTCCTTTACCTACTTCCCTTCGTCATCATAAAATTTTTCAGTGTTTAGTTAACGCTACGGCTGTAAAACAATTGAGGGCAATTAATTAAAGTCGCTTTTATTTGACGCGCAAAACTTTTCACCATAAACAGTACACCCACCACCTCCGTCTCCGTCCATCACCATGTACCCTTACCCCTCCCCCCCCCCCAACCCTCCAACGTGCATCGTTAAACCATTTCGGCTGCTGACAGCAACGTAACGAGGTGTTAATATCGATCCGATTCGGAAACTCCATTAAGGATCGCGATCCGCGATTCGTGTGTATGTGTGTATGTGTGTGTATGTGTGTGTGTGTGTGTGGATCAATGTTTGGACCAATTGTGCCATGGCACAAGGGCGAGAACGTACCGCAAACTCAGTTAAGATAATAACAATAACCGTAGACCCTGTTAAGCGACCGTTCAAGTAAGCCATCGTACGGCTGTGCGCGGCCACACTTACGAATGTGTTCTTTCGTTTCGTTGAGCTAAGGCACCTTTTCTTCTCAAGATTTGCTTTACCAGCGCCCTGGCATGGATGGTGTGCGAGGGTGGTTTAAAGCTGGTGGTAAATAGTTTTTAAAGGTGAAATAAATAGTTAAACAGGCGCGTGTGGGGCGCACCGGACAGAAGGGGCCACGAGATGGGCAAGAGTGGTCGTTGGTCACCTTTTGCAATGTGTTATTTTTTCTTCTAGCGTCACCGTCCCGTCGTTGGTGTTTTGCTGGAGAGAACAAAATGCTACGTGGTGTCCAATTTTTCTTTGCCATTTTTTTTTCTATTTCTATCGTCCACTGGTCGTGAGATGGGAAGGGGTGTCACGTTCGAAGCCGCGCACAACACCTTGTACCGGTAGGGTAGCGAAAAGATCGTAACTATCGTGTCATCTGGTTTCCTTCCTGGGCAGCCAAGCAAGTCCGGTAGAGAGCTACCGTAGCTTGTGAAGTGAAGACGAGCACCGAGATCCGGGTGGTACGACGGAACACGACCATTTGCTACCGCATCCCAAATGGAACGAGGGACACACAGTTGCACTTTTCACATCACATTTCAACCAAATAAACAACCTGCATCTCACTACGGCGTTGCTCACTGTGGCAGCAGTTTGCAGCTGCTACTCCGATGAACTCCACACACCGGTGGGCCGATGTACTTCCTATGCCTGGTTTCCTTTCTGAAATCATTGGAGGGCTAGGAAAAAGCCGAACTTCACCAAACGAAACGTTCTGTTTTAGAGCCTTCCCGGGTCCGCTATACTTGTTCTTCATTAAGGTTAATGAGCGATATAAAAATTCCACACCGACCAAAGTTATATCTCCCAACTAACCACACACACACACACACCGGTGCGCGATTCGTTTGACGGTAGGCGATGGACGCGCGCGATTCGTTTGGTGTTTGAAGCTCCACCGCACTGCCTAGCCGGTGGTACCGTTTTTGGTTTCGCTTCTCGGTAGTCGAAACCACCCCACGGTCCGACAGGGGGTTGCAAAAATTTCAACGTCTATGCAGTTGGCGGACAATTTATGAGCATTTTTGTGGATTTTGACAATGCCTGGACGGCCATTCAGCGAGGTGTGTGTGCTAGTTAGACAGCAGTAAGTGGAACTCTCCGTGGTTGTCGTGCGAAATATTTGCAGGAAAAAAGCCGTGAAATGTAACGACCCTACGGATAGTTTCTCTCGTTCAGTTTAGTGTGTGGGAAAGCTTTTTAAAATGTCACAAAAAATGTAATACATTTTTCGTGCGATGTCCCAACGAAATGGTTAGCATATGCATATTTGGAATTTTTCGTTCAACATTTTTAATGGCAAAGCAAAAATAATGTTTCCTTCTATGTAAGACTCACGTGAAATGGTTCCGTATTCCGTGCAGATTACTATTTCTGTTTGAAAGTAGAATGAAATTAGAATTACAAGTTGATTCGTAAACAGCATGTTAATTCATTGATCATTCCCATATGACCAATAACTGCAAAGTCGTGTTTACTCACCAAATATGCTTTTTAAAGGAGGTTTTCCTCATTTTTCTAAATTCGGTTTTAATTCCTATAAATTGCTCAATTAATGTATTCAGCGGTACGGTATAACAAGAAGCGAAACTAAAACTAATAATTGTAAAGCAAACCCTCGTGTAACGAAATATTTCCTTCCTGTATTGTTGAAAATTCATTACAGGAGGATCTTGCACATGCAATTTGTATGAAAATTGATGTAATCCGTTCATAACTAAAGCGATGCTATACTATACTAAAGCGATAGTTTAAAACACACTTCAGATAAAATAGTTAGTTTATACCATAAGAAGTAAAATTTTAAACCTCCTTGTTTTAGTATCGATGGAAAATGAGGAATAGCTGTTAATGAGACACTGTATTGTGAACTTTAATCATATCTCAGGCTTTCAAACACGTTCTGAATGTTCACGGATGATTTGACCAGAATGAGGATTCCTAATGATTACTAATGACGATGAATGAGGATGCTGCTGCAGAAACTTTCTTCTTCAGTTACTAGCATCAGTTGCTCCTTAAGTAAATAGAAGCTTATCCTATGTTCTTGTTTTCAACTCTCAATCTTAAACTATTGAAGAGACGCAAGTTCATTAACGTTTGACTTTCCTTGTGATATATTTTGATATTGTGATATACTGATCTGACTAGCTAGCGATCCTTTCATATCAGGTCAAAGATTCTTCAATTGTTTCGATTTTCGTGCACAGAGCAGATAAGGATGGATTGGAGAGATTGACTGTAGTTGCAAGTCCTTGTGGTGGTTGCATTTTTGCTATAATTTACAATTTTTTATAATTGGAGTGTCTATTATCTAAAATAGCTCATGTAGAATTGTTGGAGCAAAAAATATGAGTTGTAAAAATTCACTAAAAATGTTCCCTAATAATGCTTAGTTTAGCTGATTTGAGTAAAATATAACAAAGACTAACATTTAGATACAAAAAAGTATCGGTTTATGAAATTTTGAGCAAACTATAAAAAACAGAAAAACTATAGTTTTTATCTTAAATAGGGAATAACAAAGATTTCTTGCCAAGGCAAAAGAAGATGTATAAATCTAGACTAATTCCACCATTGACAATAATCAAACCAATATTTTATGTTACGCTTTCCTCAGAATCTATATGCCAAGGTTTTATTTATTTTTCCACCTTAAATGAAAAAAAAACTTAAATATGATCATAATTTACAAGGAATGAATTGTTAACATTTGTTAAAGTCCATATGTCGATAGTGTCTATTTGTTGTGAAGAAATGTTACCTTTTTCAAAATAAATCTAGAAATAATTAACGTTACCTTGATGGTTTCGATGGATTTTCAGGCTTTTCGGAAAATATATAAAAATTTCAAATGGTAATTTATTTGTTATTGATTATGACGACTCAGCGCCGTATTGTCCACACCGCGTGTGATGACGAAATACATGGAAAATTGTTCTAAGGCATCGGGATGATGTGATTGGTTCGGTAATGTTGTTGTAGCTATTGTGTTGTATGGGTGGTTGTTTCCGGTTTTCTATTGTGATTTAATTAAATATATAAATAATTACAGCAGCACAAACAAGAATTTGCCTGAAATCATAAAATTTTCAAATGTATTAAAAGAGAAATCGAATATCCAGTTCACGAGTTGTAGGAAAACGTAGATTTTGGTTCTCCACAATATAAAATTGTTTTAAAATTTTCATTGGTCCAATACAACTGCAACGTAAAGTATTCTAAAAACTGTATAATTAATTGCAACATTGTGCATTGTTAATTGCACGCACTAGTTCATTAACCACATTCCTGTCCCATTCCATTCCAATCTCTCGGCTCGGTCTGTGATGCTGCGGAGCTTTAATTTGAATAATTAAACGAGAAATTCAATAAATCGAATGACACTCTCATAAACTGATAAAATCCGTGCACCGTAATCCAGTTGCACCGGTAAGCGATAATTGTTTCCTACTAATTTGACAGCAAAACGGGCAAAAGCGAGGACCGGTGGGCAGTCGTTAAATCGTAGCGAAATGCGAGAATGCCGAAACATTGTGTAGAACAATTTTATCACGCCTCGCCCGATTGCAGTTAAGAATCAATTTACAGGCCAGCAAAATGAGGCGCTGCGCGCAGTCTTTTTGTTTCGCACGGGGCTCGATGTGATAAAATGATGCTCGATTAACTCTCACGGCGGGAAAGGGTTTATGGAAGGAGTTTTGTAAGGGAGATATCGGTGGTAATAAAAAATTAAAGCGCGCGTACACCATTTCAACACATAATCATCACTGTGTACGCCGACCGTTGAGCAAAAGGGCAATAGAAACTTCGCGTCGCAGAGAAGATTTTCCCAGGGCAAAAAGGAATCGTTTCGCGCGTTTCAAACGACGGCGGGTGAGAACGAGAAACGCACGCGTATGGGTATAAAAATGCACTTTTATTACATTTTAATTGCATCGTTTCAAGCATGGAGGATCACCGTCCGTCGTGAAATCCTGCGGAAAAATCGCAGCTCAAGATTACGGGCTTTCCCGAGAGAAAAGAAAACAGAATGCTAGGGCAGCAAGCCGTGGTTTCACGTGCCAATAGCTTGCTGGTGAGAATATTTTCGGCTGAACAATCCGGTTCCTCCGGCCTGGCTAGCTTCCTGTTAAGGGCATCCGTTTTGCAGCAGAAACGGTTCGAGGGTGTTTCCATTTCTACTGGTTGTTTAATGAAGCAAGCCAGCGTTTCTGCTTGCTCCAGCCGCATGGCCGCTTAGTAGCCGTTGGTGGAGTAGAAATGTTGCTAAAGCAAAGGCAACAGAACACATAACAAAAAGGCAACAGCTAGATAAGCGTCAAGCGGCTAAATGATTGAACGTGGGAGATGCAGGCATAGAACGCAAGAACGCATTTAAGGAAGGCATTTCTTTGCCGGGCAAAAGATTTGTTCTGTCCTCAAGCATGGTCAATGGTCTCTTTTTGCCCGTGCTTGTTGCTTTTTGCTTCGTTTGCCGTTTTTTGTTGTTGTTGTAGTTTTGCTTAAATGGAAGGCTCATCAAGCGGGCTCGACTCGATGAAACTCTAGCGGCATCATTGGACGGCGCGCGAGAAATGATTTATATGAGATCCGTTTTTAATTGAAATTATTAATAGTGTGGCAGCTCGGGCGAATGGCGCCCGAGGGAAGCAGCAGCAAACGGTACTGGTGGAGAAATAGAACAAAAAAAAGGAGTATAGTCTTGCAAGCTACGGCGAGATCTGTCTTTGCTGAAGTGCCAGAGTTGGAAACTTTTGCAAGGAAGTATTCTGGAATGCATTCGGCGTAACTACTGGAAACATTCCTTTTCCTGGATACATTTTATACTTTTTCTTCAGGGTTTGATCATGATTTATTGGAAGTCAGCTAAATCTTTAAGGATCTAAAACATGACTAGAAATGATAAAACAAATGTTCGGAGTAAAAATTGTTTTAACAAAATTATACATGCTAAAGTATATTTGTTTATTTTTGCTTGCTCTAATTTCATGCTTTTATTGAAAACTATGTTGGTTTCGACAGATTTGTAAGATGTGTAAACATTTGTGTAAGGAAAGTATTTTTTCTTCATCAACTTCAGTCTGTAAAAGGTCGAAAACTATGGTTTATTCTAGTTCAACTTGAAAATTTTGCAGTTCAATTTGCTAAAAAATCCCGAAACGGATCAGAAGATTTCTAAACCAAATTTCTAAACTTTTAAATAATAAGATTTCTAGAGTAGATTTTAAAAGTAGACAAATTTTTTAATAAAACAAATAGACATTAAACTGCTGTTGATTTCTTTTCATTAATTATTTTTGTAAAAAAAGAATTGCATATTTGAATATTGTTTAAGATCTAGATATTCAAATAATCCAAGAAGAATTTCACTTTTTTCCACAATATTTTTAAATTTTAAATTTTATAAAATTTAGCTATTCTAGTTAAAATACATGGGTAAATCTCTATTCTGGTTTTCACTCATTTTGCCTCATTGCCGATGGGGTGTGCGCCCAATTCCAGCAATAAATGTTCGCTTTATGAAGCATATTCTGTAACCGCTTCACTTTGTTAGTTTCCTACGTTTCAATAATTCCATACAAAGCACTAGTAGCCAGCCGTTACTAATTTACAGCAGAACCTTTGATCTTTCCCTTTATCCCATACCCCTGTTTTCTTGTTTGGCAACAGCGATGTTACACCTAACAGATCGATTCAATCGATCACTTGATGACAGTTTTGGCACCTTGGCAGGGCTCACGACACGACCAGACAGTGTGGCTAGTGTGTGAGCGTGCTGTTCGCTGTAGCCAGTTTGAGGCAATGAGGAATAATTTCTGTAATTTCCAGCGGTGGGCATTGCTAATGGTATCGCCGGGGACGGGCTTTGACAGGTCGATGTGTGTTTGTTGCAACTGCCCAGCCCTACAGCGGATGTACGTGTGTGTTTGGTGCTACCGGCGTTCGATCCATCATCGTACCTTGTTATCAGGTCGCGGCAGGTGTCATGTGAAGCTAATGTGCCATTTAAATGATATCATCAACGCGCTCTCGGAATGCCGGTCAGGGCATCGGTAGCATTATTGTTTGGGGCAAAACAGGGCATGAACATGATTAACTGGAGGTGAGTTTGCAGGTTTGCGACGTTTGGTCATAATATGCGCAACAATTTTGATGTTAGTACCGCGTGGAAGGACATTAGGAGCATCATAGCGGTAGCAAATTATTTGAACAATAATGTAATATAGATTAAAAATTAAATTTGAATAGTTTACGGAATTTTGCAAACCATTCCACTATTTTAGACTCCATTAATGGTTTGTTAAATAGGAGCAAAAAGAAACATTGAAAAGGAATATATCTGCTGTAAACTGTGTAGTGTGGTGAACGACGCGTTCACAGCAAATGCAGTGCAATATTAAATGATGAATGATTTATCAAATAAAATGCAGAGTTAAATATGTTTTTAATATGGTTGATACTCTTTAGATTCTATTTTATTAGAAACACATGAATGCTTTATGAATACAATTCAATATTCTTTTCTCATTATGCTTTTCTCTCAATATGGTTAGTGGAATTTTCATGTTATTCAGCAATGGTAGAATTAAAAGTATAAACTAGAAAACGAATGTGTATTTCATGGAACATATAATAATAAGTCGTGGGGTTCCCTTTTAAATCAACTGCTCTTTATTGCTCGATGTCCAGATGGGAAGTGCGTTTTCCTAGAGCCTCGCGTGGCTCATCCAACTGACATTGTGTAGCTGTCAGTTGGGCAAGATAAATAAGTGTTAGGTATGTAACACATTACATTACATGTAATGTGATTATACCACTTATAACTTCTCCGGGGGGTGTAGCTCGGACGTCCTCGTTCGATTTTAGTTTAAAATAAAAGGGATGTTCGGTCAAAACGTTATAATATGTAAACTTATAACTATCTTAAGCTATCTAACTATGTCTGACAAAACACTCGTTCGCAAAACAACCAAAATGTTAACAAAAAAAAAAAAAAAA
>STHB01000012.1:3864633-3877376 GCA_018908115.1 Anopheles rivulorum
AGTTGATAAATCCGCTATTCTTCCTGTGTATACGTGTTTAATATTCGCATCAGGTGGATAACTTAATGCTGGCTGCTTCTCTAATAACGGATGACCAATTAATATTAATGGATTTGATGATTCTTGTACACCGTCGAATTTTACCAGTGTATGGTCTCGGGTTAAAAACCATCCGTCTCTGTTTCCCTGCCTTAACTGAAATTTAGCTGCTACGTGAAGTATTATTACACCTTTCTGAATTTTTAAAAATGGATATGATATGGATGGATTCTCATTTGATACTTTTTCTATTTCTCTTAATTCGGATAGTCTGCCTACAGCCTGCTCTAGGAATTTACTTCCTCCTCTGATTAAATGTTTAATGTATTGTAATCTATTTTCAAAAGGATATGCGGATATGGAAGGTAGTGGTCCAAATCTGTTAACGTCTGTATAAATATGAAGAAAATTTTTCCAAACAATCAACAAATTTTTTCATTAATTTTGCCGCATTGCTATAATGTCTTTCGTAAACTTTCGATGAAAAAATTGTAACTGCAACGTAATATAAAGCGAAATGATCAAAAGCATCCTTCGAAATTCTATTTTTTAAAATTGGAATACTAGCATACATCAAAAACGAGGATAATTCCGATCCTTTCCAAAATTTAAGGTAAGAAAATGGTCTTAATTTACGGTGTATCTCAGATGGTAAAACTATGTTTATCAATATGTCTGAAATTGATTGTTCTTCTAGTGAAGACCACTTTGGAAAAGGATGTAACGATCCAAAAACGTATCCCTTTAACAACGTCCTGGTTACTCCTAAATCTATTAAATGAAGTGGATCGGCTACAATTATGTCCTGCACGATGTCAATGTCTAATAGGTCTAACAACGGAGAAGGGCGTTTTTGGTGACTGTTAGCGTATAAGCCACTTCTGAATTCTGTATCCGTTCTATCTTGTCCAACTCCTTCATACACCATTTTCCTTGCTTCTTTGTCGTAAACACCGATCACTTTGCATTTCATACATCCGTGATACCCATTGTAACTGGTTACTCCTAAAAATACGATATTTGTCGAACAATTTATGTGAGCAACAATTTTAATAGCTTTTTATATTTACCTTTGATAAAAACTCTTGCAGGAGTATCAGCAATAAAAGCTCTAATTCGGATATCTATAAACTTTCCGTTGATAACGATGCCTTGATCCAAAATTATATTCAGCTCGTCTACGAATGGGCGCAAATATCCTTCTGCATTCCCCGGTTTTGATAAGCCGCAATATATTCCGATGACCATAATTGGAACCATTTCAACATTATGCACCTGCATCAAAATCGACCAAAGTTCAGTTTTGCCGCTGTTATGGAGGGGCAATCCGTCCATGTTGATGTTGATTTCAAAAGTGTTAATATTAGGAATCTCCTGGCTGTAAAGTAACGTACAACAACTGTTAATAGTTAATTAACTTTTTAATATTTATATCGTAAGCAAAACTTACCCGAAATAATATTGCAGCGACTTCTGTACTCCTTGGTACCACAACTGCCCACCAGCTACACTCACAATTTCGTGCCCAACTTTAAGAGGAGTTTTTAAAAACGTCCTAGAATCTTTTGGCAGAATGAAATTGGTGCTTTCCCGAAGCAATACAAGCAACTCGTTCAACGCAGCATGTGATATCTGATACGATAACGCCCAGGATCGTAATCTATCTGAAAATGCACTTGTATCATTTTCTTCGTCTGTCACGTTTTCATATGGCAGGTTCTCATCGAGAGCATCTTCATCATCTTCTAAAATAATCTGCGCATCATCGTCCACTATTGTATATTCGATTGGTGCTTGATCAATGTCATCAGGTCGCAAATTATCTAGAACGGAAATAAAATTTGTCATCTATAATGTTGTTTGCGTTCTAATAATTGTACCTGCAGCATCCGCACAAGCGCTACTGCTAGTTCCTGGCCGATTTTCTTCTTCCAGCTCCTTTGCACATTGGTCCCATAATAAATTCCCCACTTTGGAAACTATGTAACTCGTTTTGGCTCGTTTAGACCGTTCCATTTTATTCAGGCGCACACAAATATGTCACAAAAAAACGTTTCAAATTTCTTAACAAATTTACCGCACACCTGCAAAAAACGTAAACATTCGGACAGACGTGACCTCTCTGGCCTCTTGCACACACACTTCTTTCCCTTGACCTGTCAATTGAACTTCAAACTCGTCGCAGTCGCCATTTTCCGCCTTTCTCATTACCACTTGCCCGAAAAACTGACAGCATTTGCGGGTTGGGATATTGTTGACATTGAGCGAGAGAGATGGAGTGATTCACATGTTAATCGCTCAACGAAAACCGTCTCACAAAAATGCATTTAAAAATTAGTTAAACCACAGATATGCAAGAACCAACCCCAAATTAAGGTTTACCAAATACTAATCTTTACTTTCACCGAAATACGCGTACATGAGATATCTAGTTCCAAAGAAATGGCACTTTGAAAATCACGTATGGTGGCTATCAAAAATGATAGCCATGGCCCCCCAGGAAACATCACTGGCTATCAGAAATGATAGCCATGGCAGCCAATGTGTTAAACGGAAACGGGAAAATTGTGTGTATGTTGGTGCATGGCGCGAAACTTGATAGTGTGTGGTGCGATCTTCGCCGGCCAGAATAATTTCGTTTCTATGTACGTATTTCGTTTCCTGGCAAGTATTTCATTTGTCTCAACATGAAAATCCTGTTTCCCAATATGATTTTGGAGATTATTGCTTTAGTTTTTTCACCGGGATTGTTGCCTGCTCCTGCTCGTTATTTGTACCATATTTTCTAATTTATTTTTTATACTTTTACATAGTTTTTTTTTTTAAATAAAATCATATCATTTAATAAAGGGTGAGTGCACAGCTGTACGCTGTTGTGCCATTTGAAGCAGAATTTGTTAGATTCATTAAATTATGAGAAGTTTTATCACGAACATTTCGAAAACATATGTAAGTGCCTGGTTTAAAAATTTGGTTATAGCGTAGAATGCAATAAAACAGTTTGTTATTGTGTACGGAGTGTAAAAGAACTAATAAACTATTTTTTGCAATGCAATTATACTTCCTTCGTTCATCTATTCGAAATATATAATTGTTGTAATAAAAAGTACCATGCTCAATTTTTTTTGTTTAGATTTTGCTCGGATTCGGTTCGACACATGCTCAAAACCTAATTTGTTGTTGTTTATATTACCATGTTGACAAAGTGCTTCAAATAATTAGTATGAAATACATTGTGGGAAGAACTCGATCCTTGACCGTGCAGTTAGACATAGCGAGACATTTCGCGCCGCGAAATTTCTCGCTGGTTTGCGATGAAATGCGACGTAAAGTCCATATATAAAAAACGCATCGCATTTTCATCGCATACATCGAATAGCTCAACATACGTTGACACATTGTGCTGACAGCACAATGTTTTGTGTGCTGTCAATTGTGCTGTGAGTAAATTTGTGCAGCGAAGTGCAGGAAAAAACGGTCATTAATTTTGTGCGGATCCATTTTTCTGTTTTAAAACCTCCTACATTGATGTTCACGTACGTTATACACCAGCTTGAACAAATCAAAAGCACCTTGGCTTGTAAACAAATCAATTATTACACAGCTCCAGTACGGCTCAAAATGTCGCGCGAGACAAGTAGCTCTGTTTGCTAGATAGAGCTATTTTTGCGAAATTTCGCGGCGAGAAATGTCTCGCTATGTCTAACTGCACGGTGAAAATAAACATTCACGAATACAATAGCGAACAAACATATATCGGTAAAATGTTAACTGTTCCATATTTCAAGTGATAAACTGTCGTCGTGTGGGGCGTGTTGTGGTGTATTTGACAACGGCACAAGTCCCTAACACGACCGGACCTGGTTCAAATCCCATTCGGACCGTCCCCCCGTAGCATGGTCTGACTAGCCTGCTACGTGGTATAATTAGTCTAATACGGCCTGGTCCGTTCTAACATAAATAAAAAAAACTGCCATTGGTGTTTCGTTCAACGAGATAAAATTAGAAGGTATGTTGAAAACGTACGTATAATTCACGTAATATGAATGAATGTTTACCTATTATTGCCATTGAAGCGTTCCGAATAATGCCAATGTTTCAATACCAGGTATGGCAAGAGATGTGTATAATATGGTTATGCACAATATAAATAAATAATATGAATTTGTCATAAACAATTTTTGTCGTTTTTTAGCTATGGATGATAGTAACACTGAACATGTTGCAGGCGAAGTTCAAAGTGATACGAGTACTGCAGAGGATGTTGCGCCAAGTACTTCGCGACCGCGTCGTACAAATAAAACAACAAGTAATGAAGACCGTGAGCGTGTGATTGCTGCTAATGAAAATGGATATTCCTCTACGATGATAGCTGAGATGCTATCGATGAAACGGCCGACAGTATTCAGCATACTTAAAAAGTATTGGAAAACCGGTGAAGTTGAAGCCCGAAAACGTGGTAAAATTAAACCCAAAAAGTTATCAAATGAAGCTATTGCAGACATTCAAGCATGGATTGATGAGGATTGCTCGATTTCTTTGAAGAAATTGGTTCACAAAGTATTTGAATGCAATGCTATTCAAGAGAGTACCACAACTATCGCTCGGGAGATTAAACAATTTAATTATTCGTTTAAAGGACCCGTGCTACCCGTGCGATGAAATACACCAAACACAGTGGCAGAACGAAAAGAGTACGCATTGTCGTACAATAGAATATCGCAACGTCTACCCCAAGCCACCGTAATGTTCATTGATGAAGTGGGGTTTAATGTTAGTATGCGGACAATGATGGGCAGATCATTGAAAGGCACAGCAGCTACCAAAGTAGTTCCTCAAATTCGTTCGAGGAGCATTTCAATTGTGTGTGCTATGAACCGCGGTGGCCGTTTGTTATACATGATCAAAAATAGGGCTATAAACCAGGGCGTGTTTGTTGAGTTATTAAAGAATTCAACGAAAAAATTAACGGACAAAACGTTGGATATCGACCTTTGCTAGTAATGGATAACGTAGCATTTCACAAATGCACCGCTGTTCGGGAAGCGATAACTTCCGAGGGATGAGAAGTGAAATACTTGCCGCCGTATTCACCCTTTCTCAACCCGATTGAGAACCTTTTCAGTAAGTGGAAGAATATCGTGAAAAGGACAAACCCCACAAATGGACAGGAATTAATGACTGCGATAGAACAAGGTGCATCTTTGATAACGGCCCAAGATGGTGATGGTTATTTTTGTAATATGTTCCATTACGTCGAAATGCATACTTGGACAAGAAATAGTAGATTAGTGTAGAGTAAATAGTTGTTTTAGTTTATAAGTTTATATTAGATTCTATTAGTTAGAAAATAATTAATAGTTTAAATGTACTGCATAGCATTACGTTTCATGCCTTAATATCATTATAATATTTAAAGAGATAGGACTAATTTTCACGAATTTTATTTTTGATTTGGTCGGCCAAATAAAAAAAATTAGACTGAACTGCAAAATAAATAGTGATAATCGTTTATGAAATTTGATTGTACTGCGTTTTGAAAGAACAACATGATAGTATAGTGATGTATAAAATTCCATAAAAATCATATCTTGTATAATATTCTGAATTCACGTTCAAAAGCTACTAACAGCTTGTTGAGGACACATCTGGACGTGCTACATGTCTTTATGCGGTGGAAATGGTAAACGTGTCATCCATGCACGTTGAGAGCATTGCATGAGTCTATAGCACAGGGACTAGAACGAAGCGTTGAACAAGTTAAATAAAAATTTAACTATATTTATGACTAAATTTCCGCCAAATCCCATATAGGAGAACAGTCTATCACCGGTAGTTTGTTCTTTCTTGACAAAAGAGTATTTTTATGGAATATTAAACCACTTTGTAAAAGTATGATTTACAAAATTCCGAACTGTTGTTTTGTTTTGACTTTAGTCATAAACAAAAACCAATTACGTTTGGAGCATGTGTCAAACCGAATCAGAGCAAAATGTAAACAAAAAAAAATTGAGCATGATACTTTTTATTCCAGCAATTATATATTTCGAATAGATTAACGGAGGAAGTATAATTGCATTGCAAAAAATAGTTTATTAGTTCTTTTACACTCCGTACACAATAACAAACTGTTTTATTGCATTCTACGGTATAACGGGATTTTTAAACCTGGCACTTACATATGTTTTCGAAATGTTCATGATAAAACTTCTCATAATTTAATGAATCTAACAAATTCTGCTTCAAATGGCACAACAGCGTACAGCTGTGCACTCACCCTTTATTAAATGATATCATTTTATTTAAAAAAACTATATGTGAGAAAATCTCACGAAACACTGATTGTGATATTACGGACTTGGCGATGAAAGTAATGTAACCGTGATGCTGTTGCGCAGTTCCGTTTGTTACTGTATATTCGTCTGTCTGGTTTTGTTGAGTTCATTTGTATAGTTCATTTTACATAGTTCATTTTTCCTATCCTATAACTTATCTAGTGCAATTCCTATTTCGGTTCGTCCGTGAAATATTTCATGAAACTAATGATGCAAATTTCCTGCAACCTATTTCCTGAAATTATTTTGATTGTATTTTCAACATTCCCGGCCACCAAAGAAGGAACTTCTTTATAAAAATGCCCTTTAACAAATGTGAAATTTGTATCACTACACCTTGTGACATTAACTGTTTCCGTAATTAATTGAATTATGGCACGGGTTAACGTTTGTTCCCTGTATCCTTGATCGATTATGCCCTGTGTGCTATTTGTTTACATTAAATCCGCATCCGTCTGTTTGTTAATCATGTGTCGTGTGAGGTGTCTGTGTTAGGCAAAATCGCGATACTTGCTGTGGCTCGAGCTATTTGCTTTCCTGCGGCTGTGCGTAGCGTTACGACTCTAGCGAACTACACCGTCCTTTCCTGGATGTAACGCTGTTATTCTTCCCATCGGCCACAATGTAGGTGGTACATTATCTTCCCTAATAACTACCAATAGTCCTTCTTTTAGTTGTACCGGTTGACCTGAATATTGCTTTGCCCGGGCTTGAAGCTGCTGCAGATATTCCGGGTACCAACGTGACCAGATGGATTGCAGATGCCTTTGCACTAACTGAAACTCCTTTAGTCTTTTTGATGGAACTTGTGTCCTATCAACCTGTGGCAATGCTGACATGTTAGACCCTACTAGGAAATGACCGGGTGTGAGCGGTTCCATATCTGATGGCTCACTAGATAGTGGAACTAACGGTCGAGAATTTAAACACTGTTCGACCTGCGCTAATAACGTCAGCATGCCTTCCTGAGTGAGGCTCGAGCCTCCTAACGTGCGGATGATATGTTGTTTCGCTGACCGTACCGCAGCCTCCCACAACCCTCCAAAGTGTGGTGCCCGTGGTGGAATAAATTTCCACCGTATCTCATCATTGGCACACCAGTTGAAAATCTCGTTGCGATCGCGCTCACTGGACTTAAGCATCTCATAAACGCGATGCAGCTCGTGTGCAGCTCCCTTGAATGTGGTGGCGTTATCCGAGTGTAGTTCCACCACTCTGCCCCTGCGAGCCTCAAAACGCCTTAGAGATGCCAAGAAAGCCGTGGTAGTGAGATCACCAACTAGTTCAATGTGGATAGCCCTTTTCGCAAAACACACAAATATCGCGATGTACGCCTTTGTAGCACTTCGGTTGCGTACGGTCGATTTGAGGAAAACTGGTCCACAGTAGTCGATGCCACTCACCGAAAATGGCCTGGTTGGTGAAACCCTTGAAGCAGGCAGGTCAGCGACGGATTGTTTCACCAATGTAGGTTTGACCTTGAAACATTTGTGACACCGATGGAAAACAGCCTTAGTGAGGTTGCGTCCACCAATTATCCAAAATCGTTGACGAAGCATGGATAATAAAAGTTCTGGTCCGGCATGCAAATATTTATTGTGGTATGCCACTGCCAGTAATATTGCCAGCTGATGTTTCGAAGAGAGCAGGATCGGATGCTTCGATGATTCGTCTATTTGTGCGTGCCGAAGCCGGCCACCAACACGCATAAGTCCCGAGTGGTCGATGAATGGCGATAACCACTTCAGTCTCGAGTTACGTGATAACTCTCTGCTGTTTGCAATCTCGAGTCGATCCTCCGCGAACGAATCCTGCTGGGCCAGGTTGCACAATCGCATCTCAGCTTGATCTAACTCATCCGTTGTCAGGGATAGCACTACTGCGATGAGTTCCTGAATGGTGTCGTGTGATTTGTTTGCTATCCTATCCGAAGATTTGCTTGAGCGCAAGCACTGAATGAAGCGCAAACAATATGCTGTAGTTCGCCGTAGCTTAAGGTAGGTGGAGAATCGTGAGAACTAACAGCTAGTGAATTCGGTTTTAGTTGCCAATGCTGCAACTTGTACGTGAACCACTCGTTCCTCCTCCGTTGATGCTTCTTCTTCTTCTATTGCAGACGTTCTATTAGGCCAGCATTCTTCTACGTCACTAAGCCAATGTGACGCCAAGTCGAAGTATATCAACTGCTGGTTCCCACACAAGTCCCAGAGTTGATACCGATTGAGGGTCTTGCCATTCATTGGTAGGAAGTACGGCCAAATCATCTGACGGAACCCCGATCATGGCCTCCGGTACGTTGGATGCCCACTTTTTTAATGAAAACCCTGCTGAGTGGAGCATGGCTGATATCTGTCTACGCATCTCGATTGCATCTGCAACATCTTGAGTACCCGTTAACAGATCAACCACATAAAAATCGTGAAGAACTGCGTTCACTGCCCTTGGGTACTGTCCTTGGTGATCGTAGGCGATTTGCTTTAACGTCCGAGTTGCCAAAAATGGGACGGATGCGGTGCCGTAGGTTACCGTTTGTAGCATCTTTTCTATACCGAATGCGAAGATATCTCTGGTCGTCGTCATCATGGCGAATTTGGCGGTACATTTTCTCGACGTCTGCTGATAGTGCGATTGCGTGCGAACGAAAACGGACGATTATTGTGAAGAGGTCATCTTGAATGACGGGCCCAACCAATAGTTTGTCATTCAAGGAGTATCCAGTTGAAGTTTTGCAGGATGCGTCAAACACTACTCTAACCTTCGTGGTTGTGCTCGTCTCCTTTATCACAGCATGATGAGGAAGATAATAATGCGCTCGTATTCCTTCATGAATTTACTGTATTCTTCCTTCATTGTAGGGTTGTGACTTAGACGTCGTTCCACTGCTAGGAGCCGGCGATCAGCAATCGCCTTCGACGCTCCTAAAATGATACCTTGATCAGCTCTTTGCGGTAAACGTACAACATACCTGCCAGACGCATCTCTGTATGTAGTGGCCACGAAATGCTTCTCGCAGGCATCTTCCTCCGCCGTCAATGCTGGATCATCGCCGATTGTCTCGATTTCCCAAAAACGTTCCATAATGCAATCTAGGGTAGATGTACTGCTGCTAGACAGTTGATACACGCGCGAATCATGCGTAGTGACAGGTGTCGCATTGCCTGCAATGACCCAACCGAACGGTATCTCCACTAGCCAAGGCCGACCCTTGCCGAGTGAACGTTTCCGACCAGAATGGAGCTCCCAATAAGTGTCTCCTCCAATAATGACGTCGATTTTGCCAGGGATGTAGAACGAAGGGTCTGCAAGTGGCAACTCAGGAATTTTCCATGACGATGCATCAATGGGCGCGTTGGAATATGCGAAAATGAAGAGTTGACAATGAGCAATTCGAGCTGAGAAGCATGCGTGTGGTTCCTTGATTCTACGGTTGCGACGATGGCACCCTTCACCAGCTGCACTGTGTTTCCGATACTCGTGACTGACACGTTTACCTTGTTTCGAGGTGTTCCGAGAAGCTTCCGAGCCAGTGACTCGGAGATGAAGTTTGACATCGAACCCGAATCAAGAAGTGCCCTTGCCTCAATGCCGCACTCCGTAATTGTCGATAATGTTCAACAGTGCAGTTTCCAAAAACACCATTCCGTTGTTGTTTTGAAGTGCCATCGAAACCGTTGTATTAGTCGAAGGAATATGTAGAAGCGTATGGTGACGCTGATGACACGTACGACAAGCATAGTTGGATTTACATGCTTTCACCTGATGGGATTCGCTCAAGCAATTGCAACACAAATGGTTTGACGACACAAGTTCACGACGTTGATGCACGTCCTTCCCGTTGAACACCGGACAGCTCCTTAGCAAGTGATTGTCGCTACACTGTAAAGGACACTTATAGGCTGGCATGCTGGCGGTAGATGATCGCGAAGAAACCGCATTTGCAATAGTTCTACGCGGAGGTGAAGAACGAAATGTGACGGCCACCTTTCTCCCACTGTCGATTGTGTCACTGACGAAATTGTTAGTAGATTTCAATATTTGTATTCTGTCCTGCACAAATTCGATCACGTCCCTATATCGGTCCTTTGTAAAGTGCACAGAATGTTTTTCCCACGCTAAAAGTGTCGCGCGATCTAACTTCATAAGCAGCATATTCGATAACGGTGTGTCCCACGAATCAATCGGCTCGTTTAATTTTGCAAACCCGTTTACGTATCGCGAAAACTCGTCCACTATGCTCGTCAATTTTTCCACACACTCCGATTGCACTACGGGAAGATGGTGTAGCCTGCGATAGTATTCACGAACGAGTAACCGGGGATTATCATATCGTTTCAGAAGGGCCGATCACGTCACTGAATAATTATCGGCCGTTAAAGGAGTATGCTCGAAGGGAAGCGCCGCTTCTCCTTTCAACGATGAGAGTAAATACTCCAATTTTGCAATCGATGGCAGCTCCGGTGAGGCGTCGATCATCGCGATGAAGCGGTCGCGAAATGACAGCCATTTCGTTTACCACCATCGAAGCATTGCAATTCTATCTTCGGGAGGCGCAAATGGGGAGCGTTTGGCCGACCAAACGCTAGTGTAGAAGAAGCCAAACCCGCTGTATCGTTGTTTGCACTTTCTTCCCTTCGAAGATTCTCCCGTAGAAAGGACTTTAGCTTCCTACACCGCTCCTCGATATTGATTCTCTCCATGATGCAGGCTTCGATCGCCTCGTTGCTGTCATCGAGCTCCTCCAGCTTCGCAACTGCTGCGAAGAATCCTTCCTTAAGTCTTTCCAGATCTTCTAACGCCTCTGGGATTTGCGTGGCATCATCCCCAGAAAAGTGCGCTTGGAAGCGTTCGAGTGATAATAAGTTTTCCACCGCGATCTTCTTCTTTAACTGCACGGCTTTTAGTTTCTTATCCATATCACAAATTTACTCACAGTACGTAACTAATTACACAGAAGAAAGACGTTACAAGTTGGCGCGAACTTTGAATGATGACGAATGATCGAACCGTTGACCGTTGCCCTTGATGCAGGACGATGCGCGATGGCGATAAAAGACGCTAATATACGTTATCACTTTTGCTCTTGATGCAAAGCAAAATCCCGAGCCCTTGATGCAGAGCGATGAATGAAAAACACACAAATCCGTAACTTCACGAATCCAGTTCGAAGGACCAAAAAATGTGAGAAAATCTCACGAAATAATGGTTGTGATATTATGGACTTGGCGATGAAAGTAATGTAACCGTGATGCTGTTGCGCCATTCCATTTGTTACTGTATATTCGTCTGTCTGGTTTTGTTGAGTTCATTTGTATAGTTCATTTTACATAGTTCATTTTTCCTATCCTATAACTTATCTAGTGCAATTCCTATTTCGGTTCGTCCGTGAAATATTTCATGAAACTAATGATGCAAATTTCCTGCAACCTATTTCCTGAAATTATTTTGATTGTATTATCAACACTATTTAAAAGTATAAAAAATAAATTAGAAAATATGGTACAAATAACGAGCAGGAGCAGGCAACAATCCCGATGAAAAAGCTAAAGCAATAATCTCTAAAATCATATTGGGAAACAGGATTTTCATGTTGAGGCAAATGAAATACTTGCCAGGAAACGAAATACTTGTTCTGGCCGGCGAACTATGCCTTTCAGGTGTCATATTAACCTGATAAACCCTGTAGTGATTTCCTGTTCCGCAGGGCGAAAAGACAGCTTGTTGTTACTGTTGGTACGTGGTACCAAAAAAGTACATTTTGGACTTGTGATAATTTACGATCAGGAACAGTTGTACTTGCGATAGTGTAGTGTCAGTACATGTTCGGACAAGTTAGCGTGGTTTGGTTTAGTGGAAAATTCCAATTGGATTTAAAGCGAAAGATCCATTAATTGGTGACGTGAGCAGCAAGTCGTTCGCGCTGTATTCTCTGTGTGGCAGTTCGTAGAAATTGGCGCGTGGTAGTAGTGATGGGTAAATTCGACAAAAAAGCGGAATCGCTTCCGAATGACTCCTCTATTTTCGGAAGCGATTCCGGAAGGTAGGTGCAATATTCCGAGTTCGGAGCCGTCCGGAACCGTCCGGAACCGTCCGGAGCCGTCCGGAGCCGCCAGTCGGCAGCCGGAGCCGTCCGGAGCCGCCGGAGCCGTCCGGAGCCGTCCGGAGCCGTCGGAGCCGTCCGGAGCCGTCGGAGGATAGGATAATAAAGGATACTTTTTTTAATGCATTATACCAAATTTATTAAAGTATACTTCATTTTACATAGATTGCCCATTTTTTAATCTCTTTTTACTCTTGTATTTACTATTGTTATAAAGTAACATTGTGCAAGTACATCAAACATATCAAAAGTGGGCAATCTATCTAAAAAAT